>CAJQZJ010001750.1:1617547-1662944 GCA_907164525.1 Lophiomys imhausi | reverse complement strand
TAGATAGATAGATAGATAGATAGATAGATAGATAGATAGATAGATAGCGGGCTGAACAGCCATAGCAACATGTTGGGACTCCAGGGTAGGTAGTCATTCCTTAGTATCTTCCCTCTGCTTGATATATCAAGCCTATCTCCATATCTGACAGTCAGTCATGTCTCCCTGCTCTTGTCTGGCCTGGCACACACAGTTGGTGCTCAGTGATGCAGGGACTTGTGTCTTTGAGTGGGGAGTGGTCCCGGGCTATCACCTCAGTGGGCCCTTCAGAGCCATCTATCAGTCCTCCATGGACCAGGTCCTCTCCAGGCCAAATCCTTCACCATCCTGTCTCCCTTTCTCTCCCTCTCCTGCGGTCAGTGGAGACCAGAGGAGTCCGAGGACTATGTAAGTAACAGGTGGGCAAGCACGGGCACGACTGGGTCAGGCTGGGCTCGTGGGACACTCCCCCTCTCCCAGCCTGTGTTGCCAAGATCCACAGGGCACCAGCCACATCCAGAGAAAATTGGCATGTAGACACGGGCACCAGGCTGAGTAGTGATTGGCGTTTCCTCTAATCCGTACTCCTCGCCTGTTGAGCGGCAATTTGAGGCCAATGTTCACAATCGACCAGGACCTGGCCCCTGCTCTGGCCAGACAGGGATGGAGTTAAATCCAATCCTGATCGTTAGGCCTTATTGATCCCTGGAGTGAAAAATCACCTGCTCAGGCCCAGGCTGGGAGAAGCACTGGGGAGCCAGGTCCGGCGCCGGTGTTGCTGTAGCCCAAGCCCTGGAATACCCTCCAGCTTGGGCAAGCAGGGCCCTGCAAAGGATTGTTGGCATCTGCAGTTGGCCCCACCTGAGGCTTAGAGCTGGAGGGACACCAGAGCTGGTGCTGACAGCCCTATTCCTTCTCTACGGTGGTACCCTCCCTCCCTTTCTCCTACTCTTCTCTGTATGGCGTGGCTTGGTCTCCTGTGGTATGTCTCCGCATGTCCGGAATAGATGCCTTTGCTAGATGGGTATGTGGGTAGGATCCACCAAGCTAGGAGGAAATAAAATGTCTGACTTCTTGAGCATCAGTGGAAGTAGAGGGGAATATGTTCCCAGGTTTGGGGAGTTCTGTGTCTTGTCTCTCTCCCACTCTTATGTGGTCTCAGGAGGGATTGGATGTCATAGTCACTGGGGTCACTCTAATTTACGGTATTGTACCTTGGACCTCTCCTCTATCCTGCTCTCTCTCTCTCTCTCTCTCTCTCTCTCTCTCTCTCCACCCCCCAAGTGTTTGTGTTAGTATTAGTGTCTACTGAAAGTGGCCTTGTACCTCAGAAGGGATTGTAGTCTGTGTGCATGGGTGTGCCAAGAGGCATGCAAGATGCTGGGTGCGTACAAGGCTCTGTCCTGGTGTATGTGTGGGGACCTATTGAGGTGTCACTCACTACACAATGGAGTAAAAGAAACAGGGTGGCCCTTTGTTCTTCTCTGAAAGGAAGAATGAGCTGTCTGCCCCAGGCATGGGGCTTCTGGGGTGGGTGGCATGCTCCCAGGCCACACCCCACCTGGCTGTCCTGCCTTTAGCAAAGTAAGGATTTGTACAGCTCCACCTCCCAAGATCCTGGTCCTGTGTTCCTGGGGGACCCTTGGCTACAGTCTTCAGGTGACTGATAATCCAGCTTCTTCTCACACAGTGTGATGGGACCTGCCCTTCCCTCTTCTCCTTCAGGAAACCACCATCAGTGGCCTCACCCCTGAGGCCACCTACTCCATTACCGTTGCTGCCTACACCACTAAGGGGGACGGTGCCCGAAGCAAGCCCAAAGTGGTTACTACAACAGGGGCAGGTGAGTAAGGGGTCAGGGTCAGAAAATGGGTGGGCAGCAGGGAGGGCAGCACCAGAGCCCAGTGCGTGCTGTTCAGTCCCAGGACGGCCCACCATGATGGTCAGCACCACAGCCATGCACACCGCGCTACTACAATGGCACCCACCCAAGGAGCTGCCTGGAGAGCTGCTGGGCTACCGCCTACAGTACCGTCGGGCCGATGAGGCACGGCCCAACACCATAGATTTCGGCAAGGATGACCAGCATTTTACCGTCACCGGTCTGCACAAAGGGGCCACCTACATCTTCCGGCTTGCTGCCAAGAACCGGGCTGGCCCAGGTGAAGAGTTTGAGAAAGAGATCACAACCCCTGAGGATGTGCCCAGTGGCTTTCCTCAAAACCTTCGAGTGACAGGACTGACCACATCCACCACGGAACTGGCATGGGACCCCCCAGTGCTGGCAGAGAGGAATGGGCGCATCACCAACTACACTGTGGCCTACCGTGACATCAACAGTCAGCATGAACTGCAGAATGTCACTGATGACATACACCTTACCCTGTCTAGCCTCAAACCAGACACCACTTACGACATCAAGGTCCGTGCACACACCAGCAAAGGCGCAGGCCCACTCAGCCCCAGCATCCAGTCCCGGACCATGCCTGTGGAGCAAGGTGTGTGCTCTTGTCACGGCAATGCCTGCCCAGGCGTGACTGCTCCTAGGGACCTGTGCTGTCCTTGACCCACTGACCTCTTGCAACTGACCCACCAGCTTCTGCTGTGTGACACTTCAGTCTCTCCTGACCGCTAACCTCTAATGAACAGGCACCACTTTCTTGGGTGTGTGACCCTGATCTCTGCTGTCCTTGATCTACTGACCTATGCTGCGTGACCTTCCAGTCTCTTGTGATCTTGATCTGCTGATCTCTTTTCGATACGTCACCTTTCTTGGGTGTGCAGTTTACCGTACTTTGGTTTGTAACACTAATCTTTCGGGGCCTAACCTACTGACATCCAGAGGCCACATACTTCTCATGGCCACAGGCGCTGTGGCACCCCCCCAGCCAGCTCAGTGCTCCCTGTGGAAGAACCCAGGTTAGGAGCTGGACTGTGTAATATGGAGCTGACTGGGGGTACCTGGTTGTCACCCTCAGCTCACATCCCCTCTCTCCTCTACTGCTGTGCTGTAGCCTTGCCACCTCCTCTGTCCTGTTCACTTCACCCCAGCTAGCCACAGAGCTGACCCCCCCCCTCCTCGTGCCTCCACAGTGTTTGCCAAGAATTTCCGTGTGGCGGCTGCAATGAAGACCTCTGTGCTGCTCAGTTGGGAGGTCCCTGACTCTTACAAGTCAGCTGTACCCTTCAAGGTGGGTCAGGACCACTGCCGACCTAGTCCACAACACCCGCATCTGCCCTACATTGCCGTTCCAGTCCCAGTGCATGTGGATATGTCTGCGCTGGGTCCCCGTGGGACCACTGCGCCCTGCAGACCTGTGGAGGAGGTCCTCACCCAGAGGTAGTAGCTGCCCTTTCTTCCCGCCCCCCCCCCCACAGATCCTGTACAATGGGCAGAGTGTGGAGGTGGACGGGCACTCGATGCGGAAGCTGATTGCAGACTTGCAGCCCAACACAGAATACTCGTTTGTGCTGATGAATCGTGGCAGTAGTGCCGGGGGCCTGCAGCACCTGGTGTCCATCCGCACTGCCCCAGACCTCCTGCCACACAAGCCACTGCCTGCCTCTGCCTTTGTAGAGGATGGCCGCTTCTCCCTCTCCATGCCTCAAGTGCAAGACCCCTCGCTAGTCAGGTGTGCAGAAGATGCCAGAGGCTGGTGTAGAGCGGGGTCATAGCTGCTGGCAATGGCGGTTCTGACCGTCTTTCTGTCGAACAGGTGGTTCTACATTGTGGTGGTGCCCATTGACCGTGAGGGCGGGAATTTGCTGGCACCAAGATGGAACACACCAGAGGACCTGGAGCTGGACGAGGTGCCTAGGGGAGGATCAGCACTGAGGGCATCCCCATGTGGTTGGCGGTGGCCACCTTTCCCTGAGTGTTACCCCAGGAGACAGAATCTGGCTGTCAGCCCCTCCCTCTCTGGGGAGAGGGACTCCAAGGGGAACCCCCAGGAGTGTTTTGAGAACTCCAAGAGGGCTTACACAGACTTCCCTAGAGGTGTTTGGTAAGAATCCCGTGATATAGGGATCAATGGAGACATCTCCGCGGTTCTCAGGTATCCCAAGCAAGCCCTGTGGACCTCAGGAGGCCTGTGTATAGAGCCCATGCAGGGCTCCAACCTGAAACCTAAGTTCTGCTGAGCACATGAAATCACCTGTTTTCTCCTCACAACTCATGTGGAAACTGCTTCTCTGGTTAGGATCAGGTTATTCATGAGGCCTTTTCTCATAGGCTACCAGGAGGGTCTCCCAGTGATGTCAGGCAGTATCCTGTAAGGGCGATGGCCAGACTAGGCCCGTGGGGGTCCCTTAGCGAGAGGAAGCCTCTATATCAGCCTGGAGCTGATGTCCCAGGTTATGGTCCCAGGGGCAATGTGCTGCCAGGCCTTGTGTGATGACTCTGCGCTCTGTTCTGCCAGCTTCTGGAGGCCATTGAGCAGGGCGGGGAGAAAGAGCGGAGGCGCCGACGCCAAGTGGAACGGCTGAAGCCATATGTGGCGGCTCAGGTGGATGAACTCCCTGAGACCTTCACCCTGGGGGACAAGAAGAGCTACCGGGGCTTCTACAACCGGCCCCTGTCTCCGGATCTCAGTTACCAGTGCTTTGTGCTCGCCTCCCTGAAGGAACCCATGGACCAGGTTGGCCTGAGTTGGCATAACTCTCAGAACCCCGAGACCTCAGGCTTAATCTAAGACTAGACCAGTCTGAGACCTTAGGAGACCCTGAGTATGCATTATCTCTGAGACTTCTCTGAAACATCGTAGGACTAGGGCAGCCTTGAGGGCCAAGACCTATTCTAAGTATCCCATGACATTAGGCCTCAGGACCTGGAAGACCAGACCTACCTAACTTGGCTTCAGTAACCCAGTCCTGTTGACCTGCCCTGAGTCGGCCTTACAGGATGTAGAGCCTGGGCCAGTCCAGTGTCTCCTGAGCTCACTGTCCTGTCTGAGCTGGTTGGCAAGGGTGGGGCTTTTCATGCTGCGCTCACAGCCCTTGCTTTTGCCTCCTTGGACCATAGAAGCGCTACGCCTCCAGCCCCTACTCAGATGAGATTGTAGTCCAGGTGACGCCAGCCCAGCAGCAGGAGGAGCCCGAGATGCTGTGGGTGACAGGCCCTGTCCTGGCGGTCATTCTCATTATTCTCATTGTCATCGCTATCCTCCTATTCAAGAGGTGAGTGCTGCCCCTGGCTCTGGGGGACAGAACCTGCCTATTGCCTCCCGGGCACTCTCTGGTGTGGTGTTAAGTCAGCCATCTCAGCCTGGCCCCTGAGAGCAATGGGAAGCCAGGGTGGACAAAGACCGAGGTTCTGTGTCTGTGCACTTCTGTGCAGGTCCACCTTTACGAAGAAGGGCTGAGGTGAATCATGTGTGTCCCCAGGCATGTCCGTCTGTCTGCCTCTATGCATGTGAGCATGTCTGTCTCCTCTTCAGTTTTCTGTAGTCACTGGTCCCTGGTCTCCTGTTGTGAGCACTTTCCTTCTGTCACTAATTCCTGGGTAGTTCTCTTGCTTCCTCTCCTGCTCAGGCCCACCGAGGTCGAGACTGAGTTGCAGACCCACATCCCCATGAGTATTTACACAGTGAATATTTCTTAAAGGACCGTTACACCCATAGCTGTCTCCGAGCACTTATCTACCTCTCTTGGGTAGTTGTAGCACCTGTCCCCAGAGGTACCCTGCTGGTCTCCCAGCTTCCAAGCTGCCTCCAGATATTATTCTTGGCCATCCTCTGTTTAAAATCTTTTTTTTTTTTTTTTTTTTTTTCCAGTTTGGAGACAGGGTCTTACTATGTAGCCTTGGCTTCCCTAGACTGCATAGAACAGGCAGGCTTCAGACTCAGAGATCTGCCTGCCTCTGTCTCCCAAGCTACTCTGTGGACTGAGGTAGCAGGATTCAGGGCTAATCTGGGTAATTTAGCTAGATCCTATCTCAAAAAAAATGTTGTTTTTTTTTTTTTTGAGGCAAGCTGCAGCTCAATGTGGAGTACCTGCCTTTGCATGTACAAAACCCTGGATTCGATCCCCAGTACCACAAAAACTTAAAAGTTCTTTTAAAAGCCTAACCTTTGAGCCTGGCAGTTGAAATTCCTGGTTAGTTGTGCCTTTAGTATAACCCTTGACATCATTACACCAAATAAATATGGTTCCGTAGCCCCTGGGCTCCTGCTCTGCAGAGGCCCCCGACCCCCGGCTCTCAGCACCCCCTCCTCATTAACATCCATCCTCTTATTCTGGTACTTACTTCTAGTCTCTGGTGTTTCAGAAAGCTCTCTGGCTCCTGGTCGCATCTTCTTACAGTCCCTGATCTACCCCACAATGCCCCACTGGCTATGTGCTGGGCCTGGAGCTGCTTATGCTGAGCCCCTAGCAACTGGCAGGTGGCTGGCTGTTCCATGTGTGGCGTGTCACCTCATAGAGGTGCCTACTTCCTGAGCCCTGTCATTACCCTGCCCTTGTCTCGAACTTGTGATCCTTCCTAGCAAGTTCACGCCTTCCTCCCACAGTGGACACTAAGGAGTGTCCCCTGACTCACTTACCCTCCCCAATCCCACCAGGTACTTATGTCCATACATAGATTTGAACGCCCTTCCTAAGATTCTCATATGGGTACTTTATCAGGGTCCCACATTTCCCTTGTCATGTGAGGGCTGAGTGCACACAGAAACAATGACCATTCCTTTCTTCTGTCCTTGCCTGTCTCTCGGGACCTAGTAAACAAGAAAGGTAGGAGTGGTTGTTCCTTCTCTCTTTACACGCTTCCTCCTCTACTTATCCCTGTGCACATTTTGGCCCTGCCGGGAGGGGTGGAGCTCTGACCAGAACCCTCTTAGCCTGTGGCTTTAATCAGCAAGTTGTCTGGTTAGCTCAGGCTCCCCGGTTCGGGATGAGTCCTCATTGGCATGAAGGGCAGGCTCTGCCATGCTCCTGTTAGTCAGTCCACTTCTGCCTTCCACAGACGATGCTCCTCCCTGGGGCATGTGCACGCTGCAGCCCTCGTTGCTTCCCTGAGTCCACAGAGCTCTCCAGAACCCTCCCTAGGCTCCCGTTTCTCCAACCTAATTCCTACAAGAGACTGTCTCTGCTCTCCGCAGAGCATCAGGAAAAAGTGTCCTGATGCTCACGTGTGCAAGGCACATTCACAAGTTCTCCCCAGACACTCCTGTGCAGGACTGCAGGTGCTCCCTGCGGTTGGCCTCTGACCCTGTCCTTTTAAGATGGGCAAGCTGAGGCCAGTGAGAGAGGACTCTGTTCGGCTAGGGCACTTCCTTTCCTGCCCCACTCCTCCTACTCTGGGCTTTCACCCTGAGAGCCCAACAGCTGGGACCAGTCCCTTGTAATGTTTGTGTATTTTATGTGTCACTGCATGTGTTTTCGTGGTGGCTTCTGCCTCAGCTGTGGTAGTCTTAAGGACAGCAGCCACTGCCCAGCGGTGACCTGCCTCCTGTCCGACGGAACCACCAGCCTCTTTGACCTTCCTCGCTGCACTGCTCCCCTGCCCACTCCACACCTGCTGTCTCCCTGCCCCATCCCCACCCTGTGTTCTCTCATGTCAACGCTGCTCTGCCCCTGGCTCATGCCCAGAGATCCAGGATACGGTGGGTGGTGGGAAGACCTCCGTGGCCACAATAGCTACCCGTCCTCCAGGTTTTCACTGGCCTCCTCTCGCTTCTTTAGGAAGAGAACACACTCCCCATCATCAAAGGATGAGCAGTCAATTGGGCTGAAGGACTCCCTGTTGGCCCACTCTTCCGACCCTGTGGAGATGAGAAGGCTCAACTACCAGACCCCAGGTAGGACAGATCCCTTGGCCTCTTGCCCTCCAGCTCTGACCAACAGGCCATAGGACTCTCCACCAAAAGATCTTAGTGCTTGCTTATTTCTTGCTGCTTCTCTTCCCTTTTTGTTCCCTTTGGATTGACATGACTGAGGCATCCATATCCAGCAGCTGGACAGGCACTCTGGGGCTAGGAGACTTCTAGAGACAACAGAGACAGCAGTGTGTCTCCAGTCTCAGAATATGAACTATAAGGGACTTCTTGGAGCCCACATCTCTGGCACAAGTGGCCAGTCTCTGCATCTGCTCTGGGGCCCTTCACACAGAAAAACAGGCTATGTTGGGAATGAGAAACTGTAGCAGACAGAATGGTAGAGGAGGGGCTCACACCTGACCCATCCTGAAGGCTGCTTCAGGTTCACTATGCAAGGCTGGGGGCCCCAGCTCCAGACTCAGTACCTGTCCCTTCACCTGAACTGCTGTCATGTGACTTCCAGCTGTTCCTTCCACCTGGAATGTCACTCCTTCCCTGCACCCCCAGAGACCTCAGCCTTCAGCTCCCTTCCAGATGTCTCTCAGAGAGCTGAGTGACAGTCTCTGTAGCTGTGGCTCCAGGACCTGCCTCCGTCAACCCCATCTTCATGTTTATTGCCCAGTAGATTCTCCTTGGGTGCCTGTGAACACGCAACAGTGGGATGAATGAGTGAACTAATGTGTGCCCACAGAGAGTTTGTGTATGTACGAGTTGTTATCACGGCCCATCAAATTACCCCTAAACTTAGAAGCTTAAAAACAACAGTAATTATGCATTCTCTCTCCCAATTTTTATGAGTCAGGAATCCAGACAGGGCACGGCACAGCAGTGTCTGTACCAGAATGCCCATGCCCTCAGCTGGAAGACTTGAAAGCTGGGAACTAGAATCATTGGGAGTGGGGCTGGCAACTTAGGGCCTGGTGCCAGATACAGCCACCATCTGCTTTTGTAAATAAAGTTTTCCTGGCACGACCCTGCACCCGTTGATTTTTGGGAATCTTTGCAGTACAAAGGTCAGTTCACAGATAGAAGGTAGAAGAGATCCTGAGTGTCTGGAAGCCTAACATACTTATTTTCTGGCCTTTTGTAATGAATGTTTGCTGACCCCTGGCTGGCTTGTTCAGGTGGTGGGTAGTTGATGAGCTAGCCTCTTTGTGTTGCCTGGGCTTCCTCATAGCGTGGTGACTGAGTTCCAAAGACACGTGTCTTGAGAGAGTGTGCCCTGTAGACCTAGCGGGCTGTTGAAACCAGTGAGTGGATCTGTGAGGAACGCCAGCAGCAGAGTGGTTGTGAGTAGAGAGTGGATGAGCCTGCTCTCGGTGGGTGCCCAGCCTCATGGGTCTGAAGTTGGGTTTTAGGTGACCCTAACTGGAAGTACAGTGTCCACGTCAAGTTAGAACCCGTAGAGTATTTCTGCAGCGGTAGAGTATTGTGCCAAGAGATAACTGCGGCTAGGCAGAGGTCTCCTTGACCAGGACCTTAGCCAGTAGACTGCACAGCCTAGACTTCATCCTGAGGGACCCAGGGAGTTGCTGAAGGTCTTCATCAAGGAGCAGCAGGGCTGCCACAGAAATACCTCTGATTCATCTGTGAAGAGTGGACCCATGGGGAAGAAATCAGGGCACAGCAGTTGAGTGATAAGGAAGTGACAGTGGGAACAGAAGACAAGAACAGGCTCCAGAGAGTTGAAGGTGGCTGGGACAGAAAGGTTTCACCTTGAGCCCACATGGAGATGCGCAGGTGGTTCGGTAGCCGTTGCCATAGAGGATATCCAAGTAGCGGTAGGCTTGTGGGTCTAGACCTTTTTGCCGACCTCACCACTGAAGCCACCAATGTGAGTAGTGCCAAGGATCATACAGTGGTCAAAGCCTCGAGTGAACAGACTCTCCAGGGATGAGTAGAAAGGGGGAGGGGAAGGAACGCTTGGAAGCAGGATGGTTAGGGGAAAATGCATGCAGAGGTGCAGGCTGAAAGGAGCCCTGACTCAAGTTAGCATTGTGTGGTACTGAGAAGGGAGGGCCAATAGCTTTGTTGGGTGAGATCTTACATTGTAGGACCCAGCACCCAGGCAGAAGTATCTCCACGTGTTGAAAAGCAGCAGAGGGGGCGTGCAGAGTCCCTTTCACATATCAGTGTGTGAAGAATACCATGGGCACATGACATCCTCAAGAAGAGAGGAATGTGAGATTAAAAAGGATTTTTCATTTCCAGTATGGAGACCATCTGAAAATAGCCACATTCAGATTCTAAGGGGTTGAGGGCTGGGTTGGACTGACTGTTTGGTTATAAGAGTCTCAAGAGGCCACTCAGACCTACGGCGTCTGGAAGCGCTCACCTCTGGAGGTGGGACATCTCTGTTACTGGAAGACAAGGGAGCTTGCGGTGGGACCTGTCGCATACCTCCATCTGTGCCCTTCCTCTCACCCTTCACCTACAGCCCCTGCAATGTCTTACTGCAGAACCAGGTGACCAGAAAAGGGTTACTGAGCTCTGTTCCCACCCCATTGTTTTCTTGGTTTGTTTCCTCTGCAGGTTCCAGTGCCCCCAGTTGCCCGAATATCTCAAGTTAGTTTTCAAAGTTCCTGTGTTTGGGGACACTTTGGCTTCAGTGTCTGTCACTCTTATCCTTTCTCACCTCACCCTCCCTTCCGCCTTGCTCTTTTCCCCTTTCCCCTCTTTCCTCCTGTCCTGGCTGTCTCGCTTCCTCCAGTCTCTTCTCTCCCACCCCAACTCCTTGTCTCTGCCACCTCTGGTCTAGTTCTTGGCACACCTGTCTGGTGCCTCCATGTCCTGTTCCCTTGCCTCTGTCTTCATGTCTTCCTCCTCCTCTCTCCTTCTCTCCCTACTTCTGGGTCACTCTGCCATTGTCTTTGCACTCCATGGCCATTTCGTCCACACACTTGGTGCCTGGGACGACAGGGTCACCAAATCTCCCAGGGTGACTGGCATCAGTGAGGGGTGGGGGGTCTGTCTCACACAGGTGTGGTAAGAACCTGCTCACTGCTGCCACTTCCTGAACTTCCAGCCCAGTCTTCGAGGGAAGAAGCCTCTTGTTCCGCTTAGGCAGACCTGCCAGGCAGAGAGCCCTGTTGTCCCCGTGCAGCACCAGATCATCTGGGCATGCTTCCGTGTGCTCACAGTCCACACTCCTCCCTCTCTGACCTCCCCAGTCCCCAGCCACTGTGTGTTCTGCCATTCCTGCCACCGCATGTGCTGACGTCTCCATGCCACCAGTGCCGAGTACTCCATGATCACACGTGTTCACACATGCTTTGGGCTGCCTCAGCCACCCTGCTTAGGACTCACGCTAATTCCACCTGTGTCTGCTCCGTGTCTCCCAGGTATGCGAGACCACCCACCCATTCCCATCACCGACCTGGCAGACAACATTGAGCGGCTCAAAGCCAACGACGGGCTCAAGTTCTCCCAGGAGTATGAGGTGAGACACCCACACCCCCACCATGTGGCCTCAGTCTACCCAAGCCAGTTTTTGTTTTGTTCAGGGTCCCAGCTGGAGCTGGGGATGTAGGCTTTCCTGGAATAGCCAGGGAGGTCAGTAGGAGAACTGGCCTCCTCAGGTGCTGGGCCCAGCCCACAGGCTCACCACAGCCCTCTGGTGGTCACCCCCGGACATGCTTCAGAAAGCTCTGCTAGGTCCCCATTTGCCCCATGCATGCGGAAACACTGATCTTAGTAACAATAGCCACGATATCTGGTCTCTAACAGGAATGAGTCAGCACTAACCAGGCCCTGGACCTCGTCCCCCCTTACTTGGTCCCCCATGGAGTGGTGCTGCCATACCCGTCTTACATACAAAAAGCAGGACTTAGGGGAGGGAGTTGCCCAGAATCAAACAACTGAGGGGGGGTACACCCAATATTCCAACCTAGACCTGCCCTGTTTCTGGTTTCATGACCATCCACATCTCAAGCTTGGAGTCTCTCCCTGGTGACTGTCATCAGTGAGGGGCAGGAAGGCTGTCCTCATGAAGCTGCCCCCCACCTGTGATCACATGTGCATGCAGAAATGCACAGCTCATAGATGAGGAGTCAGGAACCCCTCCAAGGGTTCACCTCACTCTGGTCTGAGCTCAGACTTCAGGGTCAATGAGCCTCTATCCCACCCGCAGCTCTTTGTCAGGGATAGTTGAGTGTTCCCAGGCCATCCTATCCAGTCAGGGGAGACTTGTTAGGAAGTTATAAGGAGACCTGCCCCTTTCTCTGGGGAGCACGAGTGGAGATGTCTCTGCTGGGTCTGCCACTCTCGCCAGCCCTTGGCATACGCCTCAGAAGACAACTGATGGGTAGATGATGGATGGATCAGTTCAGCTGGACCCAGGGGTTTGCTCTCTTTTCTCTCCATTCTGAGTGATGTTTGGGGGTCATATCCCTGGGTACTGGAATTGCCCTTCTAAGGACTATGGGCCAGGTAGATCCCGGAGGCCAATAGGCCAGGCTTCCAAAGAAGAAAATTGAGCTTGACGGGTAGGTGGATAAGCATGTACAGCATCTCCGCACAGCAACTGGGCCACTGTAGCATTTCCACTGGCCCTGTAACGGAGCTTCGGAGCCAGGCATCCTGCATTCAGCTTGGCTTCTGACCAAGAAGGCCTTCCTTGTTTTTCACCAATATCCGTCCTTATCCTGTCCCACAGCTTCCCATCCTTCCAATAAGGCTCTGCCCATCTTGGCTCCCAGGGTGTCCTGCCATGCCCCCCTCCACCCCCAGCTCACAGCAGTCACCTTGTCACCTGCTGTCCATTCCTGTTCACCTGAGCTTTCTTTAAAGGACCTTCTTTGTCCTAGAGACCATCCCTGACTACCCAAATCTTTTATGGGTTCTCCCATAACTCTCTTTCACGGTGTGTTAGTCATTTGCCATGCTGTTGCTAGCATCTAATTGTGTGCCAGTCCCTGTGCTGGGTGCTGGGCATGTAGAGACAAATGGCCTTGGGACACAGTCACTGAGAAACACAGGGACAGGTGATCAATGCTGAATGTGCGGCGCTGACATTACATATAGCAAACATGACGGTGTGTGTGTCCCAGAGGTGAGGTGAGCCAGCCTGCTTGGAGAATAATGAGTCTGAGACCAAAGTGGAGGAGACTTTGTGCTCTAGGTTTTTATTTTGTCCATCTTCAAAATAAGGATAATAACGAAACATGTCTTGAGTAAAGAGATACAGAATGCACAAACCATGCTGGGCACACCATGAGTTCCCACGGAGACAAAGTTGTTAGCATTTTTGTGCCTTGGGCCAGTCAAGAGCATGGGAGGCTTTTGAGCAGGAAATTGATACTCAGATCTGCTTTTTTGTTTTGGAGACAGGGTTTCTCTGTGTAACCCTGGCTGTCCTGGACTCACTTTGTAGACCAGGCTGGCCTCAAACTCACAGAAATTGGCCTGCCTCTGCCTCCGAGTGCTGGTTAAGATTAAAGGCGTGCACCACCGTGCCTACCTCAGATCTACATTTTTTTTTTTTTTTTGAAAGACTGTTCTGGCTGAAGGACAGAATGGGTTGGAGCAGGGCAAGAGAGGAGGCATGGAGGTACCAAGCAGCGCTGGGTGCCTAGCTGAGGGCGGCAGCAGCAGCAGGTTGAGGTCAGCACAGGAAGGAGAGGGGATGGAGCAAGCAATGGGAGGGTTGTTGAAGAATGTCTGAGGTGGACTTCAGATGCTGATATGCTTCTTGAGTAACTGAGTGCTGCTGTCTGCTGAGAGGGAGACTCACAGACTGCTTTGATGGGAAGTGGATGGGCTGGCCTTTAAAAGGACGGGGCTGGAAAGACCTGTGAGACTTGTGCATGGAAATGTGTCGGGGTTTGTGGAAGAGTCGGGGCAGCTCTGGCATCTGAGCCTAAGAGTCCTGAGAATGAGGGGCATAGGGGCGGTCATGGGAGTGGTTCAGTCAGTGAATCACCTACAGAGGTCCCATGTGAAAATAGCAGGTATGAACGTGTACAGTGTGCACTTGTAATCCCATGTGGGGAAGTAGAGACAGTGGCATCCATGGTACTCATTGGCTAGCCAGCCTGGGCCTAGTTGGTGAGCTGTAGGCCACTGAGAGGTCCTGGCTCAAAAAAGGTGGACAGTGTTACTAAGGCTGTCCTCTAGTCTGTCCACCACACAGGTGTACAAACACATACATACACACACATGCATTTTAGGAGAGAAAAGAAAAAAAAAGTCTTGTGAATCAGCTGTGGCTGTAACTAATTTGGTAGCATGCTTTCCTACCATTTGCCAAGCCTTGGATTCGACACCCCTCCCCGGCACCAAATAAATGGGGTAGCACACACAACTATAATCCCACCACTCAGCATGGCCGAGGGAACATGAGAAGTTCAGGGTCGTCCTTAGCTAGATAGCAAGGTCAAACCTTAGCCAGCTGTACATGAGACCCTGTCTGGGGGGGGAAAAACCTGAGAGATGAAGGTGAAGCAGGAAAAGATGCAGAGTGAGAGGAGGTCCAGGTACAAGGTGTGGAGGAGCTGAGGTCCTGCCTGCAGGGAGGGCAGGGTAGGGAGCAGGTGGAGTAGGAAAACCAGAGCTGTAGAAGAGACTGGAGAGCATGGTCCTGGATCTGGATCCTTGGGCAGTTTCTAGCATGGCCAGGTGACTGCAGTCGCTTCTGTCATCTAGTTGGGTGCAAGGTCCTGTCCTGTGCCCCACCCCATCCTCAACCACAAGGAGAGATCCTGGTGTGGAAGTTTGAGTCCTCAGGTTGTCGCTCTCTGGACTTGGGATGCATCCGCCCTGTGGCTGGGGAGTGTAGAGGGTGCTCAGCTGCAAAGCATCATGGGTAGGTTCCCCCCTGACTGGACTCTCCCTGTCTCTTCCATTTCTGGCAGTCCATTGACCCTGGACAGCAGTTCACGTGGGAGAATTCCAACTCGGAGGTGAACAAGCCCAAGAACCGCTATGCAAATGTCATTGCCTACGACCATTCTCGAGTTCTCCTCACCTCGATTGATGGTGAGCCTGGGCCATGCCCTCTCACCCTTTGCTCGCCGCCTCTCCCCTGCTCTCTGGATGCTCTTAGGCACAGTGGACTAGACTGGCCTGGGGCCCCCAGATCAATGCTGTCTCACTTCCCACTCTGTCTGTAGGTGTTCCCGGGAGTGACTACATCAATGCCAACTACATTGATGGCTACCGGAAGCAGAATGCCTACATCGCCACACAGGGTCCACTGCCTGAGACCATGGGTGATTTCTGGCGGATGGTGTGGGAACAGCGCACAGCCACAGTGGTCATGATGACCAGACTGGAGGAGAAATCCCGGGTGAGGGGAATGGATGGGAAATGACTCAGTGATGCTGTGTGCCACCTGCTGTGAGGTTTTTCAAGGGACTCCCCAAGGGCTATGGTTTTCTTGGAATATTGTCTCATTCCCTAGATACAGGGGAACTGCTGGGATGTAATGTAGCGTGTTCCCCAGGTGTTTATGGGTTCCCAGGATGTTAATATGTTTCACCAAATGCTGTCATTTTCTGGAATGTTGATATGTTCCCCAGCTTCTGGGGTGTTCACATGTTCCCCAGATGCCAGAGTGTTCCTGGGGCATTCACACATCTAAGTTAATTAGTGAAAGGAGCTGCTGATGTCTGCTGTTGCACTTCGAAGCACTGGCTGGAACATAAAATTTACAGAGCTTGAAAATGGGGCATAAACGTTATGGGTAAATTTGGCAGAAAATGTGCCTGGTGTGATCTGGTGTTGAATAAATAATTTTCAATTATGGTCCTCCTTTAACCAGTGAGGGCAAGGATGGTAGCTTAGTGTGATGGGGCTTGGTGAGGAAGAGTGAAGGTGAGAGTTGTGAGCCAAGGCCTCTGTAGCCCTTTAGAAGGTAGAAGGTAAGCGGGTCCTTTCCCTCTGCTTCTGCTTGCTTGAGCCTCTGAGCTTCCTGTGACCTTGTCACCTGTACCTTATCTCCTATCCTGCCTGTCACCCTGTCACAGGTGAAGTGTGATCAGTACTGGCCAGCCCGGGGCACTGAGACCTATGGCCTCATTCAGGTGACCCTGGTGGACACAGTGGAGCTGGCCACCTACACCATGCGCACCTTTGCACTCCATAAGGTATGGCCATGAGCGTCCCAGCACTTGCTCACCACTTAGATTGTAAGGACGGTGGCCTGAGGGTTATGGGTGGCAGGGGGCAGGCACCCTTGAGGTCAGGACCTGGAAAGTGGGTGAGGGACTGCCACAGCCTGTGTTACGTCTCGTGTGGCTTTTGAATGTCACCAGAGAGTCCGTGGCAGGCAACCCTCAAATCTCATGTCTGTTGACTCTGTTCCCCAGAGTGGCTCCAGTGAGAAGCGTGAGCTGCGTCAGTTCCAGTTCATGGCCTGGCCAGACCACGGGGTTCCTGAGTACCCGACTCCCATCTTGGCCTTCCTGAGACGGGTCAAGGCCTGCAACCCGCTAGACGCAGGACCCATGGTGGTGCACTGCAGGTGAAAGAGAGCGCACAGCCAGCAGAGGGTTGGGGTGGGAGATGGGGAGACCACTGCCCCAAGCTGTGCTCTTGTCCCCAGTGCTGGGGTGGGCCGCACAGGCTGCTTTATTGTCATCGATGCAATGCTGGAGCGAATGAAGCATGAGAAGACAGTCGACATCTATGGCCACGTGACGTGCATGCGCTCACAAAGGAACTACATGGTGCAGACCGAGGACCAGTATGTGTTCATCCATGAGGCGCTGTTGGAGGCCGCCGTGTGCGGGCACACAGAGGTGCCTGCCCGCAATCTCTATGCCCACATCCAGAAGCTCGGTCAGGTGCCTCCTGGGGAGAGCGTGACTGCCATGGAGCTTGAGTTCAAGGTGGGCTGCTCGACTCCAGGGTCCTGGACTGGGTCTTGGGAAGACCTCTTAGCAGGAAGCCGGGCCTGACAGAAGCCTCCCTCTTCACAGCTGCTGGCCAGCTCCAAGGCCCACACATCTCGCTTCATTACTGCCAACCTGCCCTGTAACAAGTTCAAGAACCGCCTGGTGAACATCATGCCCTATGAGCTGACCCGAGTGTGTCTGCAGCCCATCCGTGGGGTGGAGGGCTCTGACTACATCAACGCCAGCTTTCTAGATGGTTACAGGTCGGAATGCTTCTCCCTGCCCCATCATGCCTTTTGGTACCTTGGTCTGTTCCCAGTTGGGGGAGTAGGGACTAGCCTGAAAGATCAGAGTGAGTTGGGTGGAGAAGTAAGGGCTTCCAGGTGGAGGCTGCTCTCTGAGTGGGGTCCTAAGGGTCTAGGCAGGGTTGGGACAGATGGGGCAGCAGCACCTGCAGCATGTCAAGTCCTATGTCACCCAGACAGCAGAAGGCCTACATAGCCACCCAGGGGCCTCTGACAGAGAGCACCGAGGACTTCTGGCGCATGTTATGGGAGCACAATTCCACCATCATCGTCATGCTGACCAAGCTTCGGGAGATGGGCAGGGTGAGCCCACCCCTTCCCCTAGGGCCCCTCTCAGCAGGGAGGACACCAGCTACCCTTGGGGAAAATCCTCCTTTTTTCACTCTCTTCTCATACCCCAGCTTCCTATCAGCATAGCCTCAGACTCTTACCGACACCTGAGGCATGCTGTCCCAAAGTCCTCTGAAACATGGCATTCTCTTCCCCTGGCCTTTCCACCTGACCATGGGGGCTGCCTGGTGTTCTGTCCACAGGAGAAGTGTCACCAGTACTGGCCAGCAGAGCGCTCTGCTCGCTACCAGTACTTCGTTGTTGACCCGATGGCTGAGTACAACATGCCTCAGTATATCCTGCGCGAATTCAAGGTCACAGATGCCCGGGTGAGTGATGGCCAAAGAATCAGCACACAAGCATGGACCTCACACGTAGGAGCACATGCAGGCTGGGTCGGCCTCACTCCCCACCCCACCCCCACCCCCCGTGGCACTTCAGCTCAGACTGTAGGAGTCCAAGTTGTGCATGTTACACACTCACTAGAGCACGTTACACACTCAGTAGAGTGCGCCTGTATTACTGTGCTCCTCCTGGTCTAGAGGGCCTACTGTCTGAAGTACAAACTTTAATTCTGGCCTCTGACCTTTCTCCCTCAGGATGGGCAGTCGAGGACAATCCGACAGTTCCAGTTTACAGACTGGCCAGAGCAAGGAGTGCCCAAGACGGGTGAAGGCTTTATCGACTTCATCGGGCAGGTGCACAAGACCAAGGAGCAGTTTGGGCAGGATGGGCCCATCACAGTGCATTGCAGGTAGGGCAGCCCCTGTGTAGGGCCAAGGGTGGGGAGGGTGGTCCCAAAGGCCTGGGAACCTCACCCTGAGGTTCTGAGGTAAGCAGGCCTCCTGACACGGCCCTTCCCTGAGCAGCGCTGGCGTGGGCCGCACCGGCGTGTTCATCACTCTGAGCATTGTCCTGGAGCGCATGCGGTACGAGGGTGTGGTTGACATGTTCCAGACCGTGAAGACCCTCCGCACACAGCGCCCTGCAATGGTGCAGACAGAGGTATGCAGCCCAGAGTGAAGGACCCATGCATCTCCCTACAACCCTCAGCTGCAGCTACTGCTGGCCCACGTGTATTTGTTCACATTATAGACCTGTGACATTACTTGTCCTGCCTAACATGCAGGGATGAGGAGAGCAAGCTGTGTTCATTCGGTAGTTCTGTCCAGAAGCATGCTACCTTCTGGGTCAGGGCCAAACATAGCAGTCTGTGTAAGACTCATAAGTCTGGGTACAGACAAATGTGGTTGGAGTACCAGTACCAAATGTGGCCTGGGAGAGGGAAAAGGGAGAGATGGGCCTTTAGAGGCTTCATCTGGAAAGTACCTGAGTCCAGCATCTGCTCTTAGCCCCCAGAGGCCATTTCCATGGCCACTGGCTAGCGGCTGCAACACAAGTCCCTTCTGTTTGAAATAGCTGTTGGCAATGTTCGCCCTGACCAGCCCCGTTTTTCTCAAAGGACCAATACCAGCTGTGCTACCGTGCGGCCCTGGAATACCTCGGCAGCTTCGACCACTATGCAACGTAACTACTGCTCCCCTCTCCTCCGACGCTCCGCTGAGGGGCTCCGGAGGGGACCCAGCTCCTCTGAGCCATACCAACCATCGTCCAGCCCTCCTGCACGGATGCTGTTGCCGGCAGAGCACAGCCCACTGGGATCACAGCATTTCAGGAACATTGTCACACCAGTCAGAGAACCCAGAACACCTGGGCGAGTGGGCGGACTGGCAGCCTGGCTCTGGGCCCTTGTCCACCGGCCCAAGTGGAGCCCCGCTTCAAGCTCGCTCTTCAGCTCTGCGTTTCTCATGCTTCTCATGGGGTGGGGAAGGGGGCAAAGCCTCCACTTTTTTTATACATTACGCGGGGTAGACTGAGGGATCCTAGCCTCTTCCCTCTGACCTTCCTTTTGCAAATCTTTCACTGCAGATTGGGCTGCTGTGTGTGGGAGTTGGGACTTATTTTGTTTTCCTTTCTGAGTTCACATTGGATCCTTTCTTGTACAACTTCTGCTGAAGGACAGTCCATGCCTCCCTTGTGCAGAGCTAGGGCCTTGCCTGAACAGTGGCCCAGGAGGCAGCAGGGCCCCTGCTGTTCTCCAGCCTTTCAGATGAGATCCTATTCCAGCCAAATGCAGGGAAACACCTTTTTTTTGTTGTTTGTTTTAGGTTCTGTTTTTCCTTGAGAGCCTTTTTTTAGGCCCCACAGACAGTGGTGGGCGGGGAGGCGATAGGAAACACATCCGCAGTGTGCATTTTACATTCACAGCCTACAACCACAGACGTGTCTGGGGGAGCCTGGTAAGGCCTTCCTCGTCACCATCGTGTTTGCAAAGGTTCAAAAAAACAAAAAATAATAAAAAAAACACAAAAATATTTTTTTTTTTTTAGAAAAAGGAAATAAAAATTCATCCCCTGGCCTCTACTTCAGATCCCAAAGTGGGAGGCATCTCAATGTGCCTGGGGCTCGACGTGGGCCCAGAGTCTCGCTATCATCCCCAACATTGCAGTGTGGCAGGTGTTTGTAGGCTATGGATTCTGGCCACCTCAGTAAATGAATGGCACAGGTGAGGGCCTGTGCCACGCCCCACACACCTCAGGGCCAAGCGGGGGCGTGGCTGGCCCTTCAGGTCTAGGCCAGTGGGCCTGGTAGCACATGTCTGTCCTCAACAGGGGCAGATGACTTTTCTCCTGGTTTGCAGCTGTCTTCAAATCCCCCAAGGCTCTTTCCCACCCTTCATGTTGCCCTCACAAACCAATGTGGCAAGACTACTGGACTTGCATCCATGGTACTCAACCCAGTCTTATTATCTCAGCTTGCTGAGGGGCAGGGAGAGGGTCTCTTCCTCTGGGCAGCACTATCTAGATAGGTAAGTGGGGGCAGGGAAGGGTGCGTAGCTGTTTTAGCCGAGGGACTCTGCAGTCATCCCCCAAGATCTAGCTAGGCTAAGTCAAGATCAACAATCCAGGGTTGGTGGTGTTGGATGAAACATTCATTTTTATCTTGTGGATGCTAGTGCTGTAGAGTTCACTGTTGTACACAGTCTGTTTTCTATTTGTTAAGAAAAACTACAGCATCATTGCATACTTCTTGATGGTAATAAATTTGAATAATCAGATTTCGTACACACTGGGCCTCTGTCTCAGCTCCTTCTGTGTCTAGAGTTTGGTGTCTTAAGTCAGTGATTAGGGGGAGTTCCATAGAGTCCATTCTGAGAGGACAGTGAGGCCCAACCTGAGGGCCTGTGACAGGGCAAGTTCCTGCTGTGGCTACCTGAATGGAGCCACTGAGGGCCGGGCCTGAGCTGCAGCTGCGAAGAGTTCCCACTGTCCTCACACGTTCGTCTCTTCTCAATGTATGATGCTGTGGATTGCCAAATGAAGGGTGTGATACTACCACCCCATCACCTGCATCTTCTGCCACCATCTGTGGGACTTAGAAAATGACCATATGGAAATTGATTAGTAAGAAACCTTGTAATTCTTGCCATGTGGATATTGGACACACACAGCAAAGACCCTCTGGGCTCAGGGTCACAGCAACTGAGGAGTCACTGACCCTACAGCCCACAAACCAGACAAGAAATACCTAAGTTACACACAGGAGAGGGTTGTCACATACTTGTTGAGGTGCCTGAGGCAGCACCTGGCCCTGAAGAAGGTGGCAGCTAGAAACTGTTTTGAGAGTGAGCAGAAGTTAGTTGTGAGTGGTGAGGAGAGAGTTCCTAGTCAAAGGAATGGCTGGTGCACGTGCCTGCCTAAGGCATAGCAAGTGTGAAGTTCTTTTTTTGACTCACTTTGTAGAGTCACTTGGAGTTCCAGGCTGGCCTTGAACTCACAGAGGTCTGCCAGCCCCTGCCTCCCGAGTGCTGGGATTAAAGGCATGTGCCACCAGGCCTGGCAATTACAGACCTTGCCCGCTGTGAATTGCCATGTGGGTGCTGGGATTTGAACCCGGGTCCTTTGGAACAGCAGCCAGTGTTCTTAACAGCTGAGCCCTCTCTCCAGCCCACAAGTGTGAAGTTCTGAAAAGTCTGGTGAGACCCTCGGCCTGCCAAGGGGATAGATGGAGTCCGATCATTGAGCTGATCATTGAGCTGATGTTGAAAGGGGTACTGATGTGCCAGCAGGTGGCTTGCCTTGCATTGTCCTGGGTCAGCAGGGGTAGAGGCCCTCAGCATATTCCAAGATTAAAGTAGTCAACAGTCTCAGTGGGGAGGGCACAAATAACCGGGGCCTAGAACCAGTCCCTCCTTGGTATCCTATACACCCAGTTTAGTACTTGGCCTGTAACAATATTTTTATCTATAAACATTTTTTTTTTTTTTTTGGTTTTTTGAGACAGGGTTTCTCTGTTTAACAGCTCTGGCTGTCCTGGACTCGCTTTGTAGACCAGGCTGGCCTCGAACTCGCAAAGATCCGCCTGCCTCTGCCTCCCAAGTGCTGGGATTAAAGGCGTGCGCCACCACCGCCCGGCTATAAACATTTATTAATACTTAAGAAACACCTATAAAATACCTAAATCCTGTAACCTAAAATCTATTATCTAAAAACACCCTAATATCTAAGGATACTCTTAATATCTATCTAAAAACACTTAACACTATTTTAACTTTTTAAAAAGGATATTAATATTTTTAGTGTAGGTCCGTGCAGGCTGACTTGGTTTACGGCAGTCCCATCAGGTAGTATCTTTCAAGCTTAAGGCCTCACTTTGCCAGTTTGCAAGGCCAGTTTATTTCAACCACCAAATTGTGGCCAGTTTATAAAGTCAGTCTGTTCCAACCTCCAAATGGAGGCTGGCCTTTTCCATAGGCTTCACGGCCTAAAGCTACTCCGAGTGTCTTCCAAACTCCACCTCACTTTTTGGCGTTCTGGGCCCCCAAGGCAGACGCCTTCAAGGGACTCTCTCTCTCTCTCTCTCTCTCTCTCTCTCTCTCAGCAGGTTTTATGCCATGCCTTTCCTTGGGCTATCACAGCCTAAATTCTGTTAATGGCGTACCTTGCTTGCTATGCACTCCTCCAGTGTGAGTTCTCAGTCGGTGAGGGCAGGAGGAAGAGGGCGCCACATAGAGTTCTCCGGCTTATATATCGCGTAATCTCGTGATCCTTGGCGGTCTCGAGGGTCCATGAGATTTCTCACGATGTCCAGCAGCCCTGATGCTTTTCACAGCAACTGACGTCATCTGTGCAGCTTGTGCGGTTTCTTAGCCACGCCCCTTCAACAGAGCAAATTGTCCACAACTGGCCTTTGTCCATGCCAGCCGGTTAAAGGAATGTCAAGCTCCTTCGTATGTGCTGCCAGACGCTAGTCTGAACTGCCTACTAATTTCACTAAAAAAGGCCCGACTTCTACCACACCGACCCTTTTGTGTTTGTTCAGAGAAGGGCAACCATTGTGCCATAATTTCTTTTTTTTTTTTTTTTTTGGTTTTTTGAGACAGGGTTTCTCTGTGTAGCCCTGGCTGTCCTGGACTCACTTTGTAGACCAGGCTGGCCTCGAACTCACAGAGATCCGCCTGCCTCTGCCTCCCGAGTGCTGGGATTAAAGGCGTGCGCCACCACAGCCCGGCTGTGCCGTGATTTCTGATGGGATGAAATTTGGATAATTACTCACTGAATTGAAGATTGAACTATGTAACACTGTCTGGGGAATAGTAAATACCAGGCCTACTCTTGAGAAATGCCAGCATTCAGTTCTGCCCTAGGCAGGCCCAGCACTAAGTGCTTTATAAACCTAAGCCACAGGGCTCTCTCCACAGATCGGGAAACCCTTCACTAGTAAGGGGTTCCACCAAAGAGACCATGTGGCAGGCTAAGCACCAGAGCTGCCCCCCCACACACACACCAGTTTCATCAGTCTTTTCTCCATCCCCACTAGTATTAACTTTCCCTGTACTTTTCGTGGGTTGGTTTGTTTTCTTTGAGACAGAGTCTCACTGTGTAGACCAGGCTGGCCTCTAACTCCGCAGATCTGCCTGCCTGCCTGCCTCTGCTTCCTGAGTAAGACATAAACCACTACACCCAGCCATCTTTTTTTTTTTTCTTTTTTTAGGCAAGACCTCACATAGTTCAGGCTTCAAATTCATGAAGCTCATTGGCGTGAGCTTCTTATCCTGTCTCTACCTCCAAAGAGCAGAGATTGCAGAAAGATAACCGTCATCTCCGGCTTCATGGATTCTAGGCACGAATTCTACCAACTGAGCCGCACCCTTCCCCTACCCTCTTAGTTCTATGCTTAACTTCAGGCCTGTTCCTCTGAGGTCTCC
Source organism: Lophiomys imhausi (assembly GCA_907164525.1). Lineage (NCBI taxonomy): Eukaryota > Metazoa > Chordata > Mammalia > Rodentia > Muridae > Lophiomys > Lophiomys imhausi. The sequence continues at coordinate 1,639,417 of CAJQZJ010001750.1, read as the reverse complement.
TATTTAGCATCCTGGGCACTAAGTTTTCTAATCAGGCATTTCTCCTTCTGTATACCCTCAGTCCATGAAGAAACCCTCCCTATGTGACCTCTTGTACCTGAGTGTCTACATCCCCCTGTTTCTGACTCCAGCCATACACTAGGGCCTCCAGCTTGAGACAAGAGTCTCACCCCGTAGTTCAGGCTAGCTCCACATTCATGGAAATATCCCTGCCTCAGCCTCCTGAGCACTGGGATTACAGGAATGAGCCACCATGCCCAACCCTAAGCCATCCTTTCCCACCTGGACTTTTGCATGCCTTCTACACAGTCTGCTTGTTCCCAAACCCGCCCTAGCCAACGCATTTTCAACATGACAGCCAGAATGATCCTTCCTACTGGGTACACCTGACTGAAGAGAACCACCAAGTCCTCAAAATCAGTCTTAACTTCCTGGTTTTCCGGGCCTGGAGGATTTGACTTCTGTAGCCCAATCTTCCTTCTTCCTTTACCCTGTTCCCCAACCATGACAAAATCAGTGTTTTGTGTGTGTTTGCAGTGTTGGAGATGGAACTGGGGCCTTGCATGTGCTGGGCAAACTATTCTACCTCCAAACCATTTCTTTGAATTTTGTACTTGACCATCCTCTCAGGTCCCGACCTTTCTACAAGCATTCTCCCTGTTGTCTACCTGAGTAACTCCTTTTTATTTTATTTTATTTTAATTGAAAAACAAATTTTTCACACAATATATTCTGATCACACTTTTTCCCCTTCCCCAGTTCCTCCCACCCAAATCTCCACCTCTCCACCTGCCCAACTCCATGCACTCCTCAATTTTTAAGTCTCAGCTGAAAATATTTCCTTCAGAAGCCAGGGGTAACCGTCCTAAATGAGGTAAGATGGTTCTATGATGCCAGGTACCTGAAGTCTATTATTTCAAGTAATCCTCACAACAAGCGATAAGGTCGCTTCTATTATGGCCATTTTTATCTCTTAGAATATTATCATTCATCCGCTTCTCTAGCACCTAATGAGAACTTGCCATGTGGCAGTCACCATTGAAGAGTTCAGAGAAAACACATCAGTGAACCCCACAGATTGCTGCCTAGAGGCATGTGTTCCTGAGGAGATAGAGGACATGTGTGGAAATGAGTGAATAAATGTATTTGTAATGCATCAGGAGGTGGTACAGTGGGAGGAGTCAGGAAGTCTTCTCTGAAAGATGGCATGCTAGCTACTTTCCTATTCTGTTACCTAAATGCCTGACAGGAAAAAAACTCAAGGGCAGGTGAGGTGGCTCAGTGGGTAAGAGCGTATTCAGTCATTAAGCATCTGAATTCAAATCCCCAGCAGCCATGCATGGCTGTGGATGACTGCCACCTCAGCACTGGAGGGTAGCATAGGTGGATCTCCAGAGCTCTCTGGTCAGCCAGCCTAGCCAAAATGGCTTTCAGTTTAGTGAGAGATCCTGCCACCAAGGAATAAAGGCAGAGTGTTAGAAGATGATATTTGATGACCTCTACCTGTGTGCACATGAACCCACACACCTACATATCCAACATGCCTGCACTACATATTGCTTTACATGATACATTACCACCACACACAAACTTTAAAAGGAAAAAAATGAATAAACTAAGGGAGGAAAGATTTCTTCTTGCTGGGTGTTGTGGCGCACACCTTTAATCCCAGCACTTGGGAGGCAGAGGCAGGTGGATCCCTGTGAGTTCAAGGCCAGTCTGGTCTACAGAGCGAGTCCAGGACAGCCAGACCTGTTAACACAGAGAAACCCTGTCTCAAAAAACAAACAAACAGAGCCGGGCGTGGTGGCGCACGCCTTTAATCCCAGCACTTGGGAGGCAGAGGCAGGCGGATCTCTGTGAATTCGAGGCCAGCCTGGTCTACAAAGCAAGTCCAGGACAGCCAGGGCTGTTACACAGAGAAACCCTATCTCTAAAAACCAAAAAAAAAAAAAAAAAAAAAAACACACAAAAAAACAAACAAAAAAAGATTTCTTCTTGGCTGACCATTTCCATACATCATGGCAGGGCAGCATAAATTGTCACAGTGAGCCACAAAATGGGGAGGAGGTATTTTCAGTTCTCTCCTCCCTCCCTATAATTCCATCCAAATCTTCTCATTCAGGGTGCACTTCCCTCTCAGTTAATGTGGAAATGCAGTCCCAATTACACCCAGAAATGTGCCTCTCAGACCAGTCAGGCAGACTGTGCAGATTAATCCTCAGAGATGGGGTTGGAGGAGAGACTTGACACCGTTGACAAGTGTGCCTGCCGTCTTCGGGATGAGTACCCAGGGTCTGGAGAAATGGTTCAGCCGTTGAGAGCACTGGGTGCTCTTCCAGAGGGCCTGGGTTCAGTCCCCATGCCCACGTTACAGTAGCTCATAACTATCTCTAACTTCAGTTTCAAGAGAGCTGATGCTCTCTTTTGACTTTTGAGAATAGCAGGCATGTAATTATACACACAAGTGGACAAAGGACTCCTACACAATTGAAAGGGTGGGGATCAGGCAGAGAAGGCCGTTGGAGGAAAGGAGTAGAAATGTGGTTTGTATGTTGAGACCAGCATGGACACCCTGAGCAAGGACCAGAGAGCAGCAGGAGATCTGGTCGAATGGAAAAGAGGTACAAATACAGTTGTCATTAGTACCCAGAAAACTCCTAGGCCTGCTGGTGCAGACCTGTAATCTCAGCTCCTCAGGCGGCTTCGGCAGAAGGATTGTGAGTTAAAGGCCTGCCTGAAGAGTACAGGGGTATGAAGTGTCGCAGCTCTCATTCTTGTTTTCTCCAACTACCCAGCCAGAGAAATTATTCAGTTTAATGTGTATCCTTGGGGGCGTGTGTGTGTGTGTGTGTGTGTGTGTGTGTGTGTGTGTGTGTGTATGTGTGTCTGTGTGCCCGCCTGCACTCTTTGAAGGTCTAACCTAGGGCTTTGCACCTGCTAGGCAAGAGTTCTCTGGGTAAGCTGCTGCACCAGCTCATGGTGCAGATCCATGGTCTTGGATCCATATTGAAAGGTAGGTCTCCTCTTTGTGCTCAGCTCTTCTTATGGAAGACTTCGTATGTCTTTAGCAGATTAATGTCTGTTGACTCGTTGGCTATAAATGTGACAGATTTAGCAAATTTACCTGACCCCTTGTCTATACCTTCCTTCTGCTTTCTAATTCTGTAAGATATATTACTATTTTTAATTCGTCTGGTGCTCCCTGCATGGCTTTAAATGTTGATATTTAAGCCTCTGTTTGCTGATTTATCACCTGTGGAGGATTCCTATTGATTACCCTCAGGGAAAATGAGGAAGTCAGTGTACCTGTTCCCTCTCCTCCTCTCACTACCTTTCCCTTGATCTCATGTTGCTGTTTTTTTTTTTTTAATAATACTCCCTGCTCTGTTAATACAATAAAGTCTTTCATTCTAAAAGTTAAAAGCCAGTAAATAATATTTTAATTGTATGTTTATGAAAAATCAAGCATCCATTTCTTTCTTTCTCTTTTTTTTTTTTTTTTTTTTTTTTTTTTTTGAGACAGGGTCTTTCTAGCCCTGGCTGTCCTGGAACTCCCTTAGAACTGTCTGTAACTCCAGTTCTAGAGGATCTAACACCCTCACACAGACATACATGCAGCAAAACACCAATGCACATAAAATAAATAAATCATTTAAAAACTTCTTTGAAGGGGCTGAAGAGATGGCTCACTGATTATGATCACTTGCTGCTCTTCCAGAGGACAGAGTTCTAGTCCCAGTACCTACATGGTAGCTCACAATATTATGTTAACAGCTACTCTAGTTTCAGAGAATGAAGTCTTCTTCTGACCTCCAACAGCACCAGGCATGCACATGGTGGACATGCTGGCAGAAAAAAACACCCACACATATAAAATACAAATTAATTAATTAGTAAAAATTTAAAGGACAAAGCTGGTCATGGTGCCACACAACTTTATTAATTCCAGTACTCAGAGGCATAGGTAAGTGTGTCTCTGTTAGTTTACAGCCAAACTGGTCTACCTAATGAGCTGTAGGCCAACCAAGGGCACCTAGTGAGACTCTGTCTCAATGTTTCCTCCCAAATAATAACAAGTATATGTATGTATGTATAAATTAAAAAGGGCAAAAATACTGTTATATGGGCATCTAATGTTGTTAGAGGGAAGCGTACTCAAGATTGAACCCCAGACCTTGTGTGTACAAGGCAAGTGCTCCACCACTGAACTAAATCTCTTTGTTTATTTGTTTGTTTGTTTGTTTTTCAACAGAGTTTCTCTGTGTATCCCTGGCTGTCCTGAAACTCACTCTGTAGACAAGGTTGGCCTCAAGCTCACAGAGATCCTCCTGCCTCTGCCTCCCGAGTGCTGGAATTAAAGGCATGCACCAACACACCCAGCAAGACCCAGTCTTAAAGAAGTACTTCACAGACAGAGTGGGCAGAGTATACTGCTGGGCCATGGAGTCCTTCCATCATCTGCCCACCTACCCAGAAGTAGGCATTTAACTTTTATGGCTTGCTTTATTTTATTTATTATTTATTTGTTTGTTTGTTTGTTTGTTTTTCGAGACAGGGTTTCTCTGTTTAACAGCTCTGGCTGTCCTGGACTCACTTTGTAGACCAGGCTGGCCTCGAACTCACTGAGATCCTCCTGCCTCTGCCTCCCGAGTGCTGGGATTAAAGGCGTGCGCCACCATGCTCAGCCTGGCTTGCTTTATTACACAACTAGTCTACTACCATCATCTTTTTATATTTTTCAAATTATTTTGACTAGTCCCTGTCACATAAAATTTTTATTTAAACACTTATATTTATTAGTACTTAACAAACACCAATAAAACACCTATATCCTATAACCTAAGATCTAAAACCTAATACCTATCTAAGAACACCTAACTAACCCTATTTTAATTTTCTTAAAAGGATATTAATATTCTTGGCATAGGTCCATGCAGGATAACTCAGCTTTGGCAATCTGGGTGCTGCAGTACTAACAGGCAGTCCCTTTTTCTCTCCTTTTTTTTGTTTTTTTTGGTTTTCCAAGACAGGGTTTCTCTGTATAACAGCTCTGGCTGTCCTGAACTTGCTTTGTAGACCAGGCTGGTCTCGAACTCACAGAGATCCACCTGCCTCTGCCTCCCAAGTGCTGGGATTAAAGGCGTGCACCACCGCCCGGCTCAAAGCAACTTTTTAAAAAATATATATTTATTTATTTATTTTACATAGATGAGAGCTCTATCTGCATGTTTCCCTTCATGCCAGAAGAGGGCATCAGATTCCAGTATAGATGGTCGTGAGCCACTATGTGTTTGCCAGGAATTGAACTCTGGACCTCTGGAACAGCAGACAGTGCTCTTAACCACTGAGCCATCCCTCCAGCCCTGCTTTGCTTTTTGAGACAGGGTTTCTCTGTTTATCCTTGGCTGTCCTGGACTCACTCTATAGACGAGGCTGGCCTCGAACTCACAAAGATCCACCTGCCTCTGCCTCCTGAGTGCTGGGATTAGAGGCAGGCACTACCACTGCCCAGCTGGGTATTTTAACAGATGATTTATGTGGGAGAGTCCAGCCCATTGTGGACAGTGCCACCCCTGAGAAAGTCATCTATTTTCAGCCTCTTGGCCCAGTATCTCTGACAGACACTAATTGTAAAGCAGGAATTATGAAGGACTTGCCCACCCTGTCTTGGCAGAGCTAGGCTGTCAACTTACCTGCTTCCAAGTTTTGTCCTTTTCAGACATCATTCTGTCTATAGTTGAAGGAAGAGCTTTTTCTTGCCCTGTGACTAACTTGTCACTAATGAAGCCACCTCCAAAGGGAGATTCTGTGATGCTCATCATCTACTTGGAGGAGGATGGGGGGGGTGCTGTCAGGAGCTGACATGTCTCAATATCAAAAAACCTTAAGTTAAGAAAACATCTTTAAATGCCATATTCTACAGATCTCTTGAGTTTTTTTTTTTTTTGAAGACCATCTATCTATCTCCATATATTTGAATAGGCAAATGTTGCTTGTCTCTTAGCAACTTGATTTCAGATTAACTTAGAAAACATATGTGATACACTAAACTAGTACCTAACAAGATGACAAGTCTGAATGACTATAAGTTTGCATTTCTTGATTATCCTAAACAGTTTGTGACAGTTGCTATCAAAAGGCCAAAACTTCACATTTCATTCTAAAGAATTACATAGGTATAATACCTTAAAAAGAGTTAACCTTGATTTTGTATCAATATACAAAGATATAAGAGTAGATTCAATAATCTATCCCTTTTCTTTGACATTCCTATATCATGTCTATCCCCCCCTTTTTTCTTTTCAAGTCTTTTCTCCCTACATAAGAGAGAAAGAAGGACAGAGAAAAGAAAAGGAGAGAAACCCCTGGGTCTAACCTCCTAAATCTTGTTTCACAAGACCATTTAACAACTTGTAACCAATCCCCCTAAATGACAACAAACATCTATAACCCATCAAATGACAAAAAAAAAAAAAAAATCACCCACTGGAAATGGGGCATTGCTCTCTTAAAATTGCTTCTTGCTGATGTGGGACCAGGTGTCTGTCATTTCTTAGTTTTGGAAGCTTCTTGCTCTGTACTTCCTGATTATTCAGATATATTTATCCTTCTCAGGTCTCTGATGTGGTTGAAGTCTCACAGAAGTTTTAAGTTGTTTAGGAATTAAAAGCATGTTCTGGGTCTAAGAAGATTTTTTTTTTTTTTTTGGTTTTTCGAGACAGGGTTTCTCTGTGTAACAGCTCTGGCTGTCCTAGACTCGCTTTGTAGACCAGGCTGGCCTCGAACTCACAGAGATCCGCCTGCCTCTGCCTCCCAAGTGCTGGGATTAAAGGCGTGTGCCACCACCACCCGGCTAGAAGATTTTTTTTTAAGTTGGTAATGTAAGTTAGGATGGAAACTGAGGTATAGAACTGTAATCTTATCTAGACAGAGAGATAATAGAATATTATTATTAGTTGCCAAATACATATGGACTAGACACTGGGAATGTATGTTATACCTTATAATTTTCATAATTGTTGCCTGATTGTTCTTATTGTTTGTATTGTATTTATTGCTATAAGAAAAAAAAGCCTATCCGGGCGGTGGTGGCGCACGCCTTTAATCCCAGCACTTGGGAGGCAGAGGCAGGCGGATCTTTGTGAGTTCGAGGCCAGCCTGGTCTACAAAGCGAGTCCAGGACAGCCAGAGATATTCAGAGAAACCCTGTCTCGAAAAACCAAAAAAAAAAAAAAAAAGAAAAAAAAGAAAAAAAAGCCTTTTATTGGACCAAAAGGGGGAGATGTTGGGGGGAAAATTACACCTTAAAAAAAAAAAGAGGATAGGAGGGACAGGGGGAAGAGAGTAGGAGGGTGAGACGGGGAGGGGAGGAGGGAAGGGGGTGTGAGTGAGGTGTAACTTGAAGAAATATATATATAAATAAAAGAAACCACTTTGGAAAATAAGGTGGAAATTGATAAGAGGAAGATATGGGAAGTCAACCTGTGGTCTCCACATACACACACACTCAAAGGCCCACATGTGTGTACATACAGCACAGAGATAAGTTGTCTTGAGCCAGGCATGATGGCACATGTCTGGAATCCCAGCACTAAGAAGCAGGAGGATGTGCCACATAGATTTGTTTAGAAAATAAGGAGAGCATGTGGGGATGGAGAGACTCAGCAGTGCCAGGTGCATGCTGCTCTTCCAGAGGACCAGGGGTCTCACTGCAGCACTCAACTCCTGAAGCTCAGTGTCCTGGAACTGCAGCGCCAGAGGATCTGGCATGGTTTTCTGACCTCTACAAACACCCGCACTCATGTGTGTGCAGACATTCATACAAACACACATGAATACACATTAAATTTAAAAAACATCTTTAAAAAATTTTAATCTGCAGCTAGGCGGTGGTGGCGCATGCCTTTAATCCCAGCACTAAGAGGCAGAGGCAGGCGGATCTCTGAGTTTGAGGCCAGCCTGGTCTACAGAGTGAGTTCCTGGATCATAGCGATCCTGTCCTGAAAATAATAATAATAATAATAATAATTTGCATCTTATACTGAGCTTTCAATTTCTTTAAAAAAAGAAAAGAAGCTGGGTGTGGTGGCACACACTTTTAATCCCAGCACTCGGGAGGCAGAGGCAGGTGGATTTCTGTGAGTTCAAGGCCAGCCTGGTCTACAGAGTGAGTCCAGGACAGCCAGGGCTACAAAGAGAAACCATGTCTCAAAAAATAAAATAAATAAATAAATAAAAAGAAAGAAAGAGAAAAAAGAAAAAGGTGAAAGAAAAAAGAGCTTGCTGATGATACATTTCTTTAATCCCAGAACTCTGCAGGCAGAGGCAGGTGTATCTGTGAGTTTGAGGTCAGCCTGGGCTATATAACAAGTTCTTGGCCAGCCAAGGCTACATAGTGAGATCCTGTCCAAAAAATAAAGGAAGGGAGGTGTTTAAGTCTTGAGCTACTAGGTAAAGATTCTTTCAAATCAGCAGGAGCAAAAGTATATACCCTGACTAGAAAACAGGCATGGGGACAAACAGGCAATTTCAAAAGAAGATTACAAAATCTCACCAGAACATGAAAGGTCCTCAGCCTCACTAAGTCGTCAAAGAAATGCAAATTGAAACAAGAATAAGGTGCTGGTGTTTGACTATCAAATCAGCAAAGTAAGAAAAAAGCAAATTAGCAAAAGTTACACACCAATATTGATGTAGGGAATTTGGACACACGCTGCTAGTGGGAATATAGACCAACTCTGACCTTTAGAGAACATTTACAGCATTTACCAAAAGTCATATTGGGTGCCAAGGATGTAGCTCAGTTGGTGAGAGCTCATCTAGCATGCACAAGGTCCTGAGTTTAGTCTCTGATACCACATAAATAAACTGGGTGGAGTGTAATCTTGGCTCTCCCAATACTCCTGGTTGGAGACAGAATATCAGAAGTTCAAGCTACATAGTAAGTTCCAAGCTAGTGTGGGAAACAGGAGACTCTATCAAACAGGAAGGTGTACTGGATGTATACACAGCTCACTGTAGAGAACTTCCTGGGCATGTGTGGGGCCCTTAATGTCCATCCCATGCACAGTATCCCATGCATACTGAATGAGGGGAAAGGTTTTTTTTTTTTTTTTTGAGACAAGGTTTCTCTGTGTATCCTTGACTGTCCTGGACTCACTTTGTACACCAGACTGGCCTTGAACTCACAGAGATCCGCCTGCCTCTGCCTCCCAAGTGCTAAGATTAAAGACATGTGCCACCACACCCGGCAATTACAGTTTCAAACTGCCATGTGGGTGCTGAGATTTGAACCCGGGTCCTTCGGAAGAACAGCAAGTGCTCTTACCCACTGAACCATCTCTCCAGCCCCAAGGAGAAAGGTTTTTTTTTTAAACATTTATTTATTTATTTGTTTGTTTATTTATATTTCTTCTATCTATCTATTTATTTATTTATTTATTTATTTATTTATTTATTTATTATGTATACAGTATTTGCTCTACATATATGCCCGGGCAGCAGATCTCAATGTAGATGGCTGTGAGCCACCATGTGGTTGCTGGGAATTGAACTCAGGACCTTGGGAAGAACACCCAGTGCTCTTAACCTCTGAGCCACCTCTCCAGCCCCAAGGAGAAAGTTTTAATTGACACTACAGAGTAATTTTAGCCCAGCATAGCGGTATACACGCTATTTTATAACAACTTCCTCCCAGATAAAACCTTCCACCCAAGCAGGAGGTGGTGGCACACACCTTCAATCGCAGCACCTCAGCCAGAGCTCCCTAGGGCTATATGGTGAGACCCTGCCTCAAAAAAAAGAAAAAAGGAAAGGAAAACAACAGAACAAAAACAAACAAACAAACAAAGTCTTCCAAAGCTCACTGTGCCTAAGATGCTTCTAGGACTAGAGAGATTGCTCAGCAGTTTAGAATCCCTGTTGCTCCTGCAGAGGACCCCGGTTCAGTTCCCAGCCTCCATTTTGTGACTCAAACCATTCTTTTTTTTTTTTTTTTTTTGGTTTTTCGAGACAGGGTTTCTCTGAATATCTCTGGCTGTCCTGGACTCGCTTTGTAGACCAGGCTGGCCTCGAACTCGCAAAGATCCGCCTGCCTCTGCCTCCCGAGTGCTGAGATTAAAGGCGTGCGCCACCACTGCCCGGCTGACTCAAACCATTCTTAGCTCTAGTTCCGGGAGGTTTGACATCCTCTTCTAACCTCCGAGGACACCAGGCACACGTGTGATACACCTATGTACATGCGGGCAAAAACTCCTACCCCCAAAATTAAATAAATGTTAAGAAGAGACTAAGGGATGGGACTGGAGAGGTGGCTCAGAGGTTAAGAGCACTGGCTGTTCTTCCCAAGGTCCTGAGTTCATTTCCCAGCAATCACATGGTGGCTCACAGCCATCTACATTGAGATCTGCCCGGGCATATATGTAGAGCAAATACTGTATACATAATAAAAAAAAAGTTTAAAAAAAAAGAAGAGACTAAGGGTGCTCTAAAGGGAAGTGAAACAATCAGTCCTTCAGGAAGTTCTCAGCACTTTAGGAAGGAACTGATTAGATACAACAGTCTTCTCCCTCCCTGCGTATGTGTAACCCACCTGTAAGGACTGCTGAGAGACACTCTCAGACCCTGCCTGGGTTGTTGGCCCAGTGACTAGAGCACTGTGTCATTGTTTTTTTGAGACAGGGTTTCTCTGAGTAACAGCCCTGTCCTGGACTCGCTTCTGTAGACCAGACTGGCCTGGGACTCATAGAGATCCACCTGCCCCTTCATCCCAAGGGCTGGGATTAATGGCGTGCGCCATCACGCCCAGTGCTGTGTTATTATTATTCTTACTTCTTCGGTTGCCTTGAAAAGATGCTCTCCAGCCCGTGGAGCTGCCTGCAGGTCATGCACTGCGCTCCAGGTTACTTCTATGGGCTGCCACTCATACTGTGGTGGGGTTTTAGTGAGTCGTTTCTGCTCCTGTAGTAACCCTTCACCCATGTTCCTAGAAGTAACTACAATAAAACTCTTTTATTTACTAAGTTGGACTTTGGTGGTATCCATACTTTTTTCTGTTGTCACTTCCCTACCTAGGGTGGGCAGACATTTGTTCGTGTCTCCCCAGGAATAGTGGCACATAGCACATGTCTATAATCCTAGTACTTGGGACGTGGAGCTAGGAAGATTAGGAGTTCAAGGCCAATCTGAACTACATATGGTAGGTTTAAGTCCAGCCTGGGCTACATGAAACCTCATTAAAAAACAAACAAACAAGCCGGGCGGTGGTGGCGCACGCCTTTAATCCCAGCACTTGGGAGGCAGTGGCAGGTGGATCTTTGCAAGTTCGAGGCCAGCCTGGTCTACAAAGTGAGTCCAGGACAGCCAGGGCTACACAAAGAAACCCTGTCTCGAAAAACCAAAAAAAAAAAAAAAAAAAAACAAACAAACAAAAACAACTCCTCCCCCCCCCCAGCCAAACAGGAGTAGAGTTGAGGTTGGATTTGACCAAAATACATTGTATGGATGATTGGATGGATTTTTCAAAGAATAAATAAAAATATTTTTAAAAACAAATATACAAAAGATAAGACTGGAGAGTTAAGAGCACTGACTGCTCTTCTAGAAGACTCCTGTTCTGTTTCCAGCACCTGACAGCTCACAAGCAGTTGTAACTCTAGTTCCAAGGGATCCAGAGCCCTCTTTTGGGCTTTGTGGGCCTCTGTGGGCAGCAGGCATGTATTCAGACAAAATACCCATATGTTAAAAGAAAATGATAATGCCAAAGGGTGGTGGCGCACACCTTTAATCCCAGCACTCCAGAGGCAGAGGCAGGCAGATTTCTGTGAGTTCAAGGCCAGCCTGATCTACAAAGTGAGTCCAGGACAGCCAGGGATACACAGAGAAACCCTGTCTCAAAAAAAAAAAAAAATTCTTACTTTCTTCAGCTGTTCAAATTGTAACACGTAGGGAAATATCAAGGAAATTATCCAGGTGGCAGGGCAGGAAAGAAATGCAAACTGGTTTAATTATTGTTGCGTGACTTATGTGTGTGTCTCTACTAGTCTGCGAAGTTGGGGCCACGACCAAGTGTCACTCACCTCTCACCTCGTAGTTTAAAGCCTGAGCCAAAGCAATTCGTGTTTGCTGAATGGATAAATGAGACATGCTGGTCTGGCCTGCTGCTAGGAGAGAAATTCATTGTCTGCTCTGGCTCCCTCATCAGAATTCTCCCTCTAACTCCCACAGTGAGCACATACCTTAGTCAGTCCCGAGAGTGACGTCCCAGTGTCCCAGCCCCCACAGTTAAGGGACTCACATCCACCATGTCCAGTCTCTTCTCAGGGATGAACTGCTTTTCTCTGCCAGCCTCCGCACCAGTGGGTAACAAAGGCTCCCACTATAGGGGTGGAGTGGATAGTTTTCCAGACAGCATCATGTTTCCAAAAAAAAAAATGCCACTGAGGCCTGTGCTGTGGAGAACGCCCAAGATTTTTGTGCCCACCTTTTCCTAAATCCTGCCTTTTCCAGCTCTCTCTGGTACGCTTCCAGAGCATTCTGGGCAGTTACCACTCATCATCTGAACTCCTGTAGAATCTTGAAGATTTACAGTCAACACACACATGGCATATAATGATTCCATGCTATATTTCTGTGTTACTAAGCATAGTAAAATGATATCTGCTAGCATCCCGAAGCACCTACATATGACAAGTATTTACCCTGTATTATGCCTCACCCACCCAAGACAGTGTTTTCCTGTGTAGTCCAGGCTGACCTCAAATTCAGAGATCCTCGTGACTCTGCCTCCCAAGTACTGGTATTAAAAGTGTGTGCTACCATACTTTAGCCCTCCCTTTTCTTTCTTTCTTTCTTTGTTTCTTTTTTGAGACAGGGTTCCACTTTATAGACCTAGTTGGGCCTGAAACTTGATAAGAGCGGGCTGCTTTCTAATTTGCAGAGACCTCCTGTCTCTACTTTTCTACAGGCAGGAGCTTCCACACCCGGTTAACTTATTGTTGTTCTTTAGAGACAGGCTGGTCGGGAACTCTGTCACCGAGATGACTTTAACTCTTGATCTTTCATCATTCTTCCTACATTTCTATTCTTAGTCAGTGGAGCTTTTTTTTTTTTTGGTTTTTCGAGACAGGGTTTCTCTGTTTAACAGCTCTGGCTGTCCTGGACTCGCTTTGTAGACCAGGCTGGCCTGGAACTCGCAAAGATCCGCCTGCCTCTGCCTCCCAAGTGCTGGGATTAAAGGCGTGCGCCACCAACGCCCGGCTTCAGTGGAGCTTTTAAAGAGGTTTCAACAGGGTTATTATTATTATTATTCCTTTAGTTAAGTTTCCCTATCCTTGTGTACTTGTACTCACATTCCATGGTATACATGTGCTGGCCAGAGGACAACTTTTGGGAATCAGTTCTCTCTTTCCACCACCTGGGTCCCAGCGATCAAACCTAGGTCATTAGGCTGGTGTGGTAGTCACCTTTACTGGTTGAGCCATCTTGCCAGTCTAATTATGCAAATGTGTATTTCATGGGCTAGGAAGCCTGGTCTTGTCTACTGCCCTTGTCTGCAAGGTGAAGTTGAGTTTAGATTCTCCCCTCATTTACATGACTGGGCTGGCTGCACAAGTCCCCTGCCCAGCGAACTGGCTGAACCAGCAAGTTCCTGCTGCTTATTATTCTTGTGCTCACAGCCTCCAAAAGTACCTGGGAAAAGGGTTTACGTTCAGCAGCTGATGCCACAGGCAAGGGTCAGGTGTGACTGAACCAGAGGTGAAGGTCAGAGTCTTTAGTATACTCACGATCCCTCAGCTACACAGAGTGGATAATGCTGACTTCCAAATATGCAGTTCACTGTGCAGGCAAAAAGAATGACTATCCGTCCTTCACTCGAAAGGTATTTACTTCATTTGGCTTGTGGTACTCAACTCAGGGCCTCACATATGCGGCAATACGTTGCTCTACTCAGCTACATCGCAGCTTTCTTTTCACTTAATTTTTTTTTTTTTTTTTTTTTGAGACAGGGTTTCTCTGTGTAGCCCTGGCTGTCCTAGACTTGCTTTGTAGACCAGGCTGGCCTCGAACTCACAGAGATCTGCCTGCCTTTGCCTCCCGAGTGCTGGGACTAAAAGCATGTGTCACCATGCCTGGCTTAACTTTTAATTTTTAATTGTTTAATTAAGTAGTTAAGACAATATCTCACTATGTAGTCCTGGCTAACCTGGAACTGGATATGCAGACTGGGTTGGCCTCTTATCTACTGACACCTTCCAAGTGCTGGGATTAAAGGCATGTGTTATTATCACACACCCTCCCCCACCCCTTTTTTATGTGGCCCTGGCTGGCTTGGAACTCACAGAACTCTGCCTCTGCCTCCTAAGGGTCGTACATGCTGGAATTAAAGATGTGCTAACATTGCATTTCTTTATGTAACATGTGTTTATAGGTGAGTACATACATGTGTGCCACTGGGCAGGTGTGCAGCTCAGAGGACAGCTTGCAAACCCTTAGTCCCAGAGACTGAACTCAGATCTTCAGGCTGGTAACAAACACTGTTTACCTGCTGGCCCATCTTGCCACCAATTCACTTTTTGAAAAATTATTTGATTTTATGGGGACGAATGTTCCTTCCGTGTGTGTGTGTGTGTGTGTGTGTGTGTGTGTGTGTGTGTGTTTGTGTGTGTGTGTGTGTGTGTGTGTGTGTGCACGCGCGCGCTCTTACCAGCTAAGCACCCTGCCCCCATCACTTAAATTTTGCCATAGGGTCCCATTAAGTCTCCCAGGTTGGCCCTAAGATCACTGTAGTCAATGATCTTGAACTTGCGATCCTCCTGCCTCAGTCTCTCCAATAGGTCAGTACTAAAGCATAGAACAGAGCAAGCATTCACTGAAGAAGCCCCATCATTTCATCAAGGAGCTGAGGGAGCAGGCCACACATCGGGGGACAGGAAACTGCAGGAGGAAGCAAGCGGGGCATGGGTTGTGGGAGAGCTGTGGGGGTTGGAGCTGACCTAATCTCTGCAGGCACCTGGCTTTTCTCCAAAACAAGGTGGGATGTCTTTTGATGGTTTGAAGAGGAGAAACATGATCTAGCTTCTAGGAAAGAGTCACTCAGTCTGCTGTGATGAGAGACTGCAAGGAGCCAGGGAAGAAGCAGACACTTAGGAAGCTATGGCAGTTAGTTCGTTTGTCGAGGTCCAGAGGGACAGATGGCCAGGACTAGGGTGCAGTAGAGGTCAAGGGAAATCCTCCTTTCTTTGATGTATTTTAGATGCAAATCAGAACCAAATTCATGTTAATATGAAAGCACAATTCCTAAATAAAAAATTGATAAGCTGGAACTGCATCAATATGGAAAGCTCACATGGTTCGAGAGACAGCATAAAGAAAATGAAGAAGGCGAAGCCAGAGAATCAGAGGCAATATTTATAAGGTCTATGTCTGGTAAAGGATTCGAATCTAGAATATACAAACAACTCTTGGAACTCAATAATAACAATTCAAACAGCCCAATTCAAATCAGACAAAAGACTCGAATGATGCCCCCATGTATATGTTAACACAGCTAATAAACACATAAAAAGATGGCCAACTTCATTAATCATCAGGAAAATGCAAATTGTTACTACAACATGATACTACTTCATGCCCACTAGAATGGTTATAATCAGAAAGACAGACAACACCAAATGTTGGCAAGGGTGTGTAGAAATGGGAATCCTCATATATTGTTAATGGGAATGAACATTTTTGAAAACAGTTTTTGCAGTTTCTTAAAAAGATAAACACAAATTTCCTATACAACCCAGCAATTATTCCACCCTAGTTATCTACCCAAGAGAAATGCAAACAGACATTCACACAAAGACTTGTGCATAAATGTTCATAGCAGCCCTATTCATAACAGCCCCAAAGTGGAGACAATCCAGATGTCAGTCAATACCACAATGGGATGCTATTCAACAGCAGAAAGGAAGGAAACACTGAAGCAAGTGCGACATGGGTGACTCTCCAAAAGACATTATGCTCAGTGAAAGAAGCCAGACACAAAGGACCAACCGCACACAGTGTGGCCCTATTTACAGGAAACAACCAGAAGAGGCAACTCTACGCAGGGACTGGATCCCTCAGCTGGGGTGGGCTCCCAGATCACTTCTAAACAGATATTAGAAATGAGATGGAGACTCTTACTTAAGGGGAAAAAATATTCTAAAGTTAGAGAAGGCATTTTGGTAACTAAATTGTTAAGATTTATCATTTAAATTATGTATATACATGTATGTACATGCATGCACTGTGTTGTGTTTGGACAGGCATGTGCACGTGAGTGGAGTTGCTGGTGGAAGTTAGGCTCATAGCCCCCTGAAACTGGAATTACAGGCAGTTGTGAGCGAGCAGACTGGGGTGCTGGGAACTGAACTCTTGAGTCCATCCATCAGAGTACCACTCAGTCCTAACCACTGAACCATCTCTCCAGCCCCAAGTAGGAACAGGAGAATCTTTTTGTTTGTTTTTTGTTGTTGTAGTTGTTTTTTTGTTTTTTTTTGAGACAGGGTTTTTCTGTGTAGCCCTGGCTGTCCTGGTCTCATTTTGTAGGCCAAGCTGGCCTTGAACTCCCAGAGATCTACCTGCCTCTGCCTCCCAAGTACTGGGATTAAAGGCATGTGCTACCACGCCCAGCTTTTTTTGTTTTTTAGGACAGAGTTTCTCTGTGTATCCTTGGCTGTCCTGGACTCACTTTGTAGACCAGGTTGGCCTTGAACTCACAGAGATCCGACGGCCTCTGCCTCCCCATGCTGGGATTAAAGGCATGTGCCACCATGCCCAGCCATTACAGACAGCTGTGAACTGCCATGTGGTGCTGGGATTTGAACCCAGATCCTTTGGAAGAATGGTCAGTGTTCTTTTTTTTTTTTAGGTTTTTCGAGACAGGGTTTCTCTGTGTCTCTGGCTGTCCTGGACTCATTTTGTAGACTAGGCTGGCCTTGAACTCACAGAGGTCCGCCTGCCTCTGCCACCACACCTGGCCAGCCAGTGCTCTGAGCCATCTCTCCAGCCCCAGCAGGAGACTATTACATTCAAGAATTCAAACCAGGCATGGTGGCACACACCTTTAATCCCAGCACTTGGGAGGCAGAAGGAGGCTGATCTCTGTGAGTTCAAGGGTGACCAAATCGAAAGTGAGTCCAGGACAGAGAAAACCTGACTCAAAAAAAAAAAAAAAAAAAAAGAATTCAAGGATAACCTAATACAACAAAACAACAACAACAGAGCTAGGAAGGCACTTGGTGCCAAGATGGACAATCCAGGTGCAATCCCCAGGACTCTTAGGGAAGAAGGAGGGAAGTGACTCTTACGAGTTGTCCTCTAGCCTTCACACGGATATGCACTGCCCTCCAACAGATATATAAACATGTTATGAAGATTTTGGAGATAGGTTTCACTATCACCTCTGGCTGGCCTGGAACTTACTCCATAGACCAGCCTGGCCTTGAAGTCACAGACATCCACCTGCCTCTGCTTCTTGAGTGCTGGGATTAAAGGCATGTGCCACCAAGTCTAGCCTAAATCAATGTAATTATAAAAAGTAGAAAAATGAATATTAGATCCAATTAAAA
Organism: Lophiomys imhausi; assembly: GCA_907164525.1. Lineage (NCBI taxonomy): Eukaryota > Metazoa > Chordata > Mammalia > Rodentia > Muridae > Lophiomys > Lophiomys imhausi. Next base: position 1,621,814 of record CAJQZJ010001750.1, on the reverse strand, counting down.
TGTTTGGGATTGCTGGGTAGTGGTGGTGCACACCTTTAATCGGAGGTAGAGGCAGGTGGATCTCTGGGACCTCTGTGAATTCGAGGCCAGCCAGGTCTAGAGAGAAAGTTCCATGATAACCAGGAGCTACACAAAGAAATCTTGTCTTGAAAAACCAATATATATATATTTGGGATAGTTATTGTCTCTTCTCCTTTCTCCTCCTCCTCCTTTTTGAGATGGGGTCTTGTATGGTCCATGCTGGCCTGGACTTTGCTATGTAGCCAAGGGTTTTTGAGCACCACACCCACCTTAAACAACTTTTTCATCAAATATGTGCCCAGTTCATTAATGCATAGCATTCTATGTAGTATCTACTTTTAGTTAACATTGGTAAATTCGCCGGGGGTGATAGCACACACGTTTAATTCCAGCTCTCGGAGGCAGAAACAGGTGGATCTCTGTGAGTTCAAGGCCAGCCTGGTCTACAAAGTGAGTCCAGGACAGCCAGGGAGAAACCAGGTCTTGAAAAACCAAACCAAACAAACAAAAAACAAACCAACCAAATAAAAAAAAACCAACAAAAACAAAAACCAACAACAAAACAAAAAACAAAACAAAAACCACCAAAAAACAAAAACAAACAAACAAACAAAAAACCCAACCAACCAACCAAATAAAAAAAACATTGGTAAACTCTTGCCATCTCAACTCCCCTGAATTTCTTCCCATTGAAGATCCAGGGGTGGATGAGAAGTTGTTTTAAAACATTTTCTATTACATGTTTATTTGGTGTGTGTGTTTGTGGTGGTGGTAACACTGCAGCCCACAAAAGTCGGAGAACATCTTGTGAATTTGTGGAGTTCCTCTCTCCTTCCTCAACAGTTTACCTCAAAACCTAAGGCTTGTGCCTTTCCTCTCTCAGGCATTTCTCTGGACTGAGAGTTTGGTTTTGAAAGCAGTTCAGGCACAATACCATTCTTCCCAGGGCTATCTGGGGTGTTTCGCTCATGTTTTATGCCTCGGTGAGTTCTCTTCCTTATTTGACCTATAAGGGTGTCCTGGTAACAGCTCCTTCTTCATCGTCCTTGACAATCAGGAAACTCCGTAAGGCAGTTCACAGCCGCTCTGGAACCGCTCGCTCCTAAGGAGGTGTAGGGGACCCCTCCGGCCTCTCGAAGTGCCTTTGTTGGTTCCCAGAGTCACCCTCTTCGCCCTAAGAGCTGCTAATGACTCCAAGGCTTAGCTCAAGGGGAACCGCTTTTTAAAAACCCCAGGGATAACTTACTTCAGGATCTGTCCTAATGACGCCCCGGGGCTCTTTCTCCTCGAACAAACAGATCCCTAACTACCCTGGCTTGCCAGCCGGTGAGGGGCTTCTGAGAACACAAGACTTAGAGAACTCAGAGTCCTGGACAATCTAGAGCGGCTGGTCACGTTCTCGGGACCCCTGGACTTTTGAAACTTTCCCGGAGGTCCTCCATAGGCAGAGGGGTTACTCCAAGAAAACTTAGGCTTATCCTTTCGCTAGAAACATCCTATAGCCACCTGCTCTACCTTCCCCACAACCGGCCAGCACATTTCAGAGCACTCGCCCAGCACATTTCAGAGCACTCGCCTCTCCCCACTCTGCTTAACCATGCCACTCTGCTTAACTATGGAGGTCTGAGTCAGCTTCTGATTGGCCAACTACGGATCCAGCCCTGATGCTCAATGGCCGCAATCCCGAGAGGTTCAGCGTTTTCTCCTGGCAACAGCCCGAGCCGGCGCTCATAGGTTAAACGGACTCGTAGTCCGAGACGATGAGCAGCGGTAGTTGAGTGCTCATTGGCTGGTTGAGGGCTTAAAGCCGTCCTCGGGTTGGTTGCTTATGTGGCTCTGTGAGGCTGCGCAGAGTCCGACTTTAAAGGAGGCGGAGCTTTGTCTTATACCCTCATGAAAGACAGTGGGACCGGGTAGTGGCGACAGCAGAAGCCGAGCCTGAGCCCTGCCAGGGCTTTAGGCTTTAGGTGAGAGCTATCGGACTTTCGATCACAAAGGGTTCGATGCTGCCAAAACCATGTTGGTGAGCTCCGATGGGAGGGGGGGAGGGTGGCGGGGTGGGTCTGTCTCTGCTAAATGATTGAACTGTCTTTTGACTAATAGAAAAATGAGTTTATAAAATTAGTTCTGCGATTGGTTCTTTCCAATGTCTAGTGGCCAATGGGCGTCGGGAGAGGGGGGCGGGCCCACTGGGCCTTATTTTCTTCTTCCTGCGGCCGGGCCTCCCTCGCCTAGGCGGTGGGTCCGGGAGGGGCAGTGTCTGTAAGTGGTTAGGTACGGGGACACCGGGAATCTGGGCTGCCTTTGGAGGGATGGCTCCGGGGTGGCAGCGGGGGCCGAGAGTGTGTGAGTTTCAGGCTACTGTGAGCAACAGCTGCGTTTATGGAGTGCTTAAGTACGGGGCCTAGCGTCTAGGTTTTGCCTGCATCATCTGAGTTAATCATACTGGTCCTGCAAGGCAGGGGTTTGGGATCCCCATTTTACAGGTGGAGAAACTGAGACTCATCCAGTCTACTCACACAGCCGAGATCATGTAGTTTAAAAAGTGGCAGAGACCGGATCGGTATTCAGGGTTTTCACTCCAGAGCCAGTGATCTAGATCCCTGGACTCTGCTTTGTTGCTGAACGCGCGGGCGAAGGTGTCCAGACCACATTTACCCTAGGGAATATTGCCGGAAAGGAACGCTACGGTAAAAGTAAACGAGATGATCCACTGAAGTGAGCAGTGGAAATGAGTTATTCAGATGTTACTGAGTGCCTACTTTTTGGCATTCATTGTTCTGGGTTCTGGACACACAAAGATAAATAAGGCCAGAGGTGGGTGAAGCACCATTATGACTCCTTTGAAGACCAGGGGAGGGACCCTAGGTATTTATGTTATATTTTTGTAAAAATTTCAAAAGTAGAATATTTTGAAATTTTCTTTTAGATGGAAAAGTCTCCCAAGTTAGATAGGCTTCAGGTCCCTCCACACTTGGATATTGTCCTGCAGAGGACTTAGTTCGGGTAGTTATTAGGGCTGAGATAGCAGAAGGTGGTGGAAGATGCCTGGGGGGAACTGTGAGCACATTTCCTGGTATGTAAAACAGGATTAACAGTGTACCTGTCATGCAAAGTTAATGAAAAACGCCTGACCAGAAATACTTCATTTTTGAGTGGAATGGAAGCCTAAGAGTTAAGCTGGCAGGGTTTGTTTTCTGCTCTCTTGGAGGCTTTACTCCATGCTGCTTCCCAAATCCCAAACCAGGTTGCTGAAAGGTTGTAGGCATTTTCCTCCCTTGTATTAAGACTGTAAGTGGCTTTGTGGAAGCAGAAGCCTTGGGCTGTGGGTGAGGTGGTCCAGTGAAGGGCTTACTACTTTTTCTTTTAAACTGGCTCCTTTTAGTATTGTCTTTTTCCAGTTGTGGTGATCTTTTGTATTACCAATAAAGGGGGTAGGGTCCACCCACTTACTTGAGGTCCTCATCCAAATACATATATATATATATATATATATATATATATTTTTTTTTTTTTTTTTTTCTCTCTCTGCAGTTAGGAAGGTTGTCCTGTATTGCCAACTCATTGCTGGTTTCAGTGCAGTTGGCCAAGCTTGACTTGATTGAGTACTGCTGAAACCATTTTGATTTAGATAGGACAGTTTCACTGTAGTGTTTTAAACTCAGCATTCTGTTAATATCAAAGTACTTTTTTTTTTTTTTTTGGTTTTTCGAGACAGGGTTTCTCTGTTTAACAGCTCTGGCTGTCCTGGACTCGCTTTGTAGACCAGTCTGGCCTCGAACTCGCAAAGATCCGCCTGCCTCTGCCTCCCAAGTGCTGGGATTAAAGGTGTGCGCCACCACCACCCGGCTATCAAAGTACTTTTTAAGCCTGAAACTTTATAACCTGTAGCCAAGTTACTTTTCAGGAATTGTCAGAATCCTACTGTAAAGCTGAGCCCTAGAAAAGAGCCCATAGGAGGCTTTTTAGTTGTTAGTGTGGTATGCTTAATGAAGGGATTACTGCTGTGCGGAGGGGAGACACCGTTAATCCCAGCATTTGAGAGACAGTTAAATTGAGGCCAGCCTGGTCTACATAGGGAGTTCCAGGACAACCAGGGCTACATAGATAGGGGAATAACGTGAAGCAGTCAAGGTGAAATTAAAAGGGAGGTAGGTCAGCTGTATTTGTATTTAGGACCAATAACTAAATGATAATAGTTTTTGGTTGTTTTTTTTTTTTTTTTTTTTTTTTTTTTTTTTTTTTT
>CAJQZJ010001750.1:1599985-1617447 GCA_907164525.1 Lophiomys imhausi | reverse complement strand
TTTTTTTTTTTTTGGTTTTTCGAGACAGGGTTTCTCTGAATATCTCTGGCTGTCCTGGACTCGCTTTGTAGACCAGGCTGGCCTCGAACTCACAAAGATCCGCCTGCCTCTGCCTCCCAAGTGCTGGGATTAAAGGCGTGCGCCACCACCGCCCAGCTGTTTTTTTTTTTTTTTTTTTTTCTTAACTGAAACAATGTCTGTATACTAGGTGAGTACCAATTGTGATTTGGATATATACGGTTTCAGCACATCAGGGTTTTTTGTTTTTTGTTTTTGTTTTGTTTTTCTCAGATAGGTTTCTCTGTGTAGCCCTGTTTGCCCTGGAACTAGCTCTGTAGACCAGGCTGGCCTTGAACTCAGAGAGATCCACCTGCCTCTGCCTCTCAAGTGCTAGGCTCAAAGGTGTGCCACTGCCACCTGACTCATCAGATTGGTTTTTGTTTGTTTGTTTTTTTGAGACAGGGTTTGTCTGTGTAGCTCTGGCTGTCCTGGACTCACTTTGTAGACCAGGCTGGCCTCAAACTCACAGAGATCCGCCTGCCTCTGCCTCCCAAGTGCTGGGATTAAAGGCGTGTGCCACCATGCCCAGCTGTTTGTTTTTTGACAAAATGTACTTATTGTAGAGATTGACTTCAAAACTCTAGATCCTGCCTTCTCCCTAATGCTGGGATTACAGGCTTTTGGTCACCTTCTGGCTTCCTCAAGTTCTTTTTAAGTAGAAGGGAGTTTACTTATACTTCTAGTTCATTTAAATGACTATCCTAGAGGCAGAGGCCATTTGTTTAATTTTATTCGCTTAACTTTTGTTTACTTAAATTTTGTTTTCTTCAGATTTTTGTCTAAACAAATCAAGCTCAAAAAGAAGGAAAAAATGGCTTCAGAATCAGAAACTTTGAACCCCAGTGCTCGGATCATGACCTTTTACCCCACCATGGAAGAGTTCCGGAACTTCAGTAGATACATTGCCTACATTGAATCCCAAGGGGCTCATCGAGCTGGGCTAGCCAAGGTAAGGGAGCAGGGTTGCCAACCTGCTTAGGCAGCTGTTATGTGAGTATTTCTGGTCTTTGTAATTGGAAATTAGGTTCTGGTTGGTGCTTACTTTCTCTGTGTGCATTGAATTAATGTTGTTCCTCTCCCTCCCACAGTCAAATCATCCTTTCACATAGCCTGTTGCAATCATGTTTCCTGAGTCCCTAAAGATGAAATGAACGGTAGTGATATATTTTTTTCTACATGAAGACCAGAACTGAGTTGTCCTGAGAGATAGGGTGTAGCTGATCCTCTGCTAAGATCAGAGTGTGCAAGGTGCATTGTTAGGCTGGTGAACAGAAAAGGGAAATACATAGCCAGTGTCCCCAGGCCTGGCCTGGGGCTAAGGGCTCTACAGGATACCTGCCATCGGAGTTCCTCCAGCTGCCTCCTCTCATCTCGGTCTTTTCGCGCATTTGATAGAATTTGGTTTCCCTTGGGGATTTTCTTCAAGGGAGAAAAGGAACTGGCCAGACCACATGAGTATTTTGGTCTCTGTAGTTTGAAATTGGTTTTGGTTTGTACTTCTTTTATCCCTATGCATTGAATTAGGGCCATCTTCCCCAACCCTAGTCAAATCAGCCCTTCATGTATTAAGTCACAGTTGAGGTTTTCAAAGTGCCCCCATGGTAAGGAGATTGCATTTCTGGAAGAATCCTCCAGAAACTGATGGAAAAGGCTCAGTCAGAACCAACAGGAAAGGTTCTGCTTCAGGTTTGAGTCCCCTGCTGTATGTGTGCGTTCACTTTCCATCTTTCTTTCTCATGGTATTGCAGATTGAGATGTGCTCTGTACCTCTGAGCTGTTTTCTGTTTTGTTTTTGTTTGTTTGTTTTAGAGGCAAGGTTTCTTTGTGTAGCCCTGGCTGTCTTAGAACTTGTTTTGTAGACAGGCTGGCCTTAAACTCTGAGCTCTATTTGCCTCTGCCTCTCCAAGTGCTGGGATTAAAGGTGTGCCCCACCACACCCAATTCTGAGCTGTTTTCCCAGCCCTTTTTTGGATATGGAAAAATATGTATATACACAAAAACCAAGGACTTTAGTTACAAAGCTGAGGACTAGTCTTGACCTTGGTGTCTTCTGAGTTTCTTGTCAGCTATCTTGACTCAAGTGGAAATGCCTCCTGCTAGGTTCAGATAGTAGTTAGGACCCATAGGGCCCACAATGCAGCTTTTCAGCACATGGGCAGGGGTAAGCGGGTGGGTCAATTGACATACTTATTAGATTTTATTAAGAGCTGTTTGGGTTTTTTATGGTGCATATCCATTATTTCATAAGACTCAGGGTAATTACTGTTTTCTTGGTTGAGACAGGGTCTCACTAGTCACCTGGCTAGCTTAGAATGGGCTAGGTAGTTCTGCTGGTCTGCAACAGGAGATAGCCTGGAGTACTAGGATGATAGCTGTGGGCCAGTACACTGCTTCTGTGGCTGTGTTTGCTAAAGAGTCCTGGGCTGTTTCAAAAATCAACTCTTCAACCTAGGTTTACAAGTCATGTTTTGCTTGAGTCAGTGAGATTATGCGGTGGTCAGTGTTAGCCTGACAGTGTGACTTCCTGGGTTTGGAGGACCATAGGTAAATCAGAGTTACTTTCCAGTAATATGGACAGCAAGTTTGGGTGGTGACTTACATGCTTGCTGGATTCTGGCTTGCTGCCTTCTCATCTGCCTCCATTTTTATATTCCCTCTAGGTTGTTCCTCCCAAAGAGTGGAAGCCACGAGCATCCTATGATGATATTGATGATCTGGTCATTCCTGCACCCATCCAGCAGCTGGTGACTGGTCAGTCTGGTCTCTTCACTCAGTACAACATACAGAAGAAAGCCATGACTGTTCGTGAGTTCCGCAAGCTTGCCAATAGTGATAAGTGAGTGGGAATACTTTTGGAGTTTTCCATTTTGTTCTGCTTTGCTTTTGAGACACAGTTTTGCTGTGTTGCCTAGGCTGCCCTCATTCTCCAAATGCAGCAGTTATAGGCATGTGCTCTAGGCTCAGCAAGTAGAAATACATTTTTCCCTGTCTTAACATCTAGGCCTAGAGCTGCTTCTTTAAAAAAAAAATTTAAACGGCTGGGCATGGTGGCACACACCTTTAATCCCAGCACTTGGGAGGTAGAGGCAGGTAGTTCTCTGTGAGCTCAAGGCCAGCCTGGTCTACAGAGTGAGTTCCAGGATAGACAGGGCTACACAGAGAAGCCCTGTCTTGAAACACCTAAAAAAAAAAAAAATTAAACTATTTAATTTTGAGACAGGGTCTCACTATGTAGCCCCTGGCCAGCCTGGAACTAGATATGTAAACCAGGCTGGCTTTGAACTCACAGATGCTCTTGCCGCCGCTTCTGAACCCTGGGATTAAAGGTGTGCACCATCATATTTGGCCATTTAAATTTTATTTACGTGTAAGTTTGTGTAGGCACATGCATGCTACATGTGATTGTAGAGGTCAGAGGTCAACTTTCAGACTCCGTTCTCTCCTTCCACCATTACATGGGTTATGGGACATCAGACTTGTCAAAAAAAGTATCTTTACCCACTGAGCATCTCTCTGGCCCTACGACTGCTTCTTCCTAGTTGTCCAAAGTGCTTCTCTCTTGCTGAAGAGCACTTCCCTTGGTTCAGCCATCACTTTCCTTTTCTGCTCTTTTTATGGAAGACTTAACTCCTCACAGTGCTATGTCATGGTCTAAACTTTATTTTTTAAACAATTAACTTATTTATTTTAAGTAATTATTTTATGTTGGGTTGAGACAGGGTTTCTCTGTGTAACTCCAGCCTGCAACTTGCCCTGTAGACCAGGCTGGCCTGGAACTCACAGAGATCCGTCTGCCTCTGTCCTCTGAGTGCTGGGATTAAAGGGTAGGCCACTGTTGGCTTTATTTGGCCTTTCCAGACTGGGTCTTATAATACCCCAGGCTACTACCCTCTACTTTGTTACAGAGCTGAGGATGACCTCTTGATCCTGTGCCTCTGCTTCCAAGTGCTGGGTTACTGGCTAACGCTGTCCGTGTTCTTCTTAAAAAAAAAAAAAAAAAATATATATATATATATATATATATATATATATATATTTAATTGTTTACTTATTGTGAGAGTGATCTTCTGATTGCATGCCTGCATGTCATGGTACTTGTGTGGAAATCAGAAGGACTACTCTGGGAGTCACTTCTCTCCTTCTGCTGTAAGGGTCCCAGGTATCAAACTCAGGTCATTAGGCTCAGAGGTAGTCACTATTGCCTGCTAAGGCATCTTGCCAACCCTTGTTCTTATATATAAAGTGATCCTGGCTGTTTTCTCATCACTAGTAGTCATTTAAAAATATTTTTATTTAGGCCGCACACGCCTTTAATCCCAGCACTCAGGATGCAGAGGCAGGCGGATCTCTGTGAGTTCAAGGCCAGCCTGGTCTACAGAGAGAGTCCAGGACAGCCAGGGCTACACAGAGAAACCCTGTCTCGAAAAACCAAAAAAAAAAAAAAAAATATCTTAGTGTGTAGGTTTTTGTCTGCATGCACATCTGTATACCACTTATGTGCCTTCTGCATATGGAGGCCAGAGTGAACGCTGGACCCCCTGGAACTGGAATTACAGACAGTTGTGAGCCACCATTCTGGTGCTCGGAATTTACCCCAGGTCCTCTGCAAGTGCTCTTAACCACCAAACCATTTCTCTAGCACCAGTAATTTTTTTATTTAAGATTTATTTTATTTTGCTAGCATAGTGGCACATGCCTTTAATCACGAGATCAAACACAGGCAGGTCTCTATAGCAAGTTCAGGCCAACCTGAACTATATGTCTCACTTGTCTAAAAAAAAAAAAAAAAAATTACCTTTATTTATTTTTGTTTGAGAGTGTCTGTAGGTATCCTCAAGGCTGGGAGAGGGTCTCAAACACATCCTGTGCCAAGTGGAGAATTAGGCATCTCTGGCCATTTATGAGGGTGCTCGGAACTGAACTCAAGTCCTCAGAAGATCAGCAAGCCCTCTTAGCTGCTGAGCCATTCCTTTGCCCCCAGTTACAGTAGGGGTTTGTTTTTGTTGTTCTTTATTTTTTAATTAAAAATGGTTAATGTTAATGGTCCCCAAGGCCTCTCATACAGACCCACAGTCTGTAGTTCCAGCCCCAGCAGTATGGTGCATTTTTGACTCTGGAAAATTGCATAGCTGTAGAGGAGAAAGTTGGAGGTGAGGCAAAAGGGGCTTTTTCTGGATCTGTCCATCCCACCTGCTTTGGTCATTTCTGTTCCCCTTCTGTCTGTCATGTGCACTGTGTCACCACTGTCTGGCACTCACAAACTATGAATGAGTAATTACCAAGCCGGTTGCTCCCTCCTCACTCCCTCCTGCTGGATTCTCTTCCCAGGGTCTCTGCTTGCTCTGTTGTTGGCAGCTGCTACTTTCTTCAACTTTTTTTTGTTGTTGGTTTTTCAACCCAGGGTTTCTCTGTGTAACAGCTCTGGCTGTCCTAGACTCACTTTGTAGACCAGGTTGGCCTCTCACAGAGAACTCACAGAGATCCTCCTGCCTCTGCCTCCCAGGATTAAATTCATGTCTTGATTTCAACCTGACAGTTATAGCTGCACCTCTACTGAGCAGGCCTAGTTTTGAGTCTTGAGTTTCCCATGTTCACAGCTGGGCATGTTCAATGCACTTTTATCATCACCATCCCTCCACCTCAGGGGTCTCAGGTGTCCTCTATCTTTTGCCTTTTCATTTTATTTGTCACAACGGTAATTGAGATCTTATGGGGTTGTTGATAACTCTTAAACGTCTACACTGCCGACCAATGAGTGAATTTATGTAAAAGCCTGTTGAAGTGCCATGCTCTGGGTGAAAGTCTGAGCCATCCTTCATGTCTGCTCTCAGCTGTACTCTGGACCAAGCTTACCTGCTGGCTTTCCACATGGAGCCCATCAAGGCTTCATCTTCCTCTCCCTCATTTCATATGTGTATGTATGAGCATATTACCTGATGTATATATGTGCACCATGTGTCTTGTGCCTGTGGATGTCAGAAGAGGACATCAGAACGCTTGAGACTAAAGTTACAGACAGTTGTGAGCCACCACCTGGATGCTGGGAATCTAATCTGGGTCCTCTAGAAGAGTAGCTAGGGCTCTTAACTGCTGCACCGTGTCTCCAGCCTCCTCTCATCTCTGCTTGTCAGCGTGTGTCACTTCTTCTTCTTCTTCTTCTTCTTCTTCTTCTTCTTCTTCTTCTTCTTCTTCTTCTTCTTCTCCTCTTCTTCTTCTTCCTCTTCTTCTTTTTCTTCCTCTTCTTCTTTTCTTTTTGTTTTGGTGTTTTCAAGATAAGGTTTCTCTGTGTAGCCCTGGCTATCCTGGAACTCAATCTGTAGACTAGGCTGGCCTTAAACTCACAGAGATCTACCTGCCTCTGATTCACCAGTGCTGGGTTAAAGGTGTGAGCCACCACCACTCAGCTTAGTTTTCTTTCTCTTTATGTAATTTTTATGTTAAATTACTCATCTTTTTTTTTTTTTTTTTTTTTGGTTTTTCAAGACAGGGTTTCTCTGTTTAACACCTCTGGCTGTCCTGGACTCGCTTTGTAGACCAGGCTGGCCTCGAACTCGCAAAGATCCGCCTGCCTCCCAAGTGCTGGGATTAAAGGCGTGCGCCACCACCGCCCAGCTAAATTACTCATCTTATTCCCTTCACCCCAGTATACTTTTTTTTTTTTACTTACCTACTTTTGTGTGTGTGTGGGGGGTCCTCATGCAAGCCTTTACCGCTGTGCTGCATTACCTACCATTCACCACCCTGTGATAGTAAAAGCTTTTTTTGCCTCTAGTATCTGTTGTTGCTAAGTATTTTTCCTCAAATACTGTTTTCAGCCCCATTAATTGTCTGTTAGACAGAGAGGGCGCTGGGACTCAGGGTGACAGGTGAGCTACTAGGAGCATTTTCCTCGCCCCTGCCACTGGTGCTGTTTTATGGCTTCTGCTCTTTATATCCCAGAGGGGTTGGTGTCTGGGTGTGGCTGGATTTGTGTCTTTGGTTTTTGTGTTTGTAAGCCCGTCCTTCCATGTCACTCTGGAATCTGCAGGGTGCAACAGCTTCTCCAGAGGTGGGAGGATGTTATGTTCCTAAGGGAGAGTGGGTTTACATCTGTACCTGTGATCTTCCCCAGGCTTCCTCCTGTCCCTGGCCTCCTGAGGGAGGTACCGTGTGTTAGATGTGCCTGGAACTCACTGTGTAGCCCAGGTAACCCAGGCTGGCTTTGACTCACGTGGTGATTCTGTCTAACCTCCTGAGTGTGCAAGAGGACTAAATTAGGGCTTGGAAGGCGAAGAGTGCTTCCTTGTTTTATAAATCAGAACAAATACAGACTTATTAAAGAAGAGGGGGGAAAAAGTCTTTAGAGTGACAGGTCCAAAGGAGGAATACTTTTCTAAGTTTCCAGTTTTTTATTTTACGTGTAAGGATCTGTGCCGCCATGTTTGCTTTTATACCAGGTGCTCAGAGTACTAGCTGAGGTCAGAAGATAGCATCAGGTCTCCAGGAACTGGAGATACAGACAGTTGTGAGCCACCATGTTGGAGCTGGGAATCAGAGGAAGAGCGTCCACTGTTCTTAGCCACTCATCTCTCCAGCCCTGGAGGAATGTTTTTTAAAAACAATTTTACCACTTTTGTTTGTGTGTGGGGGATGGGAGGGGGTGTTGCACATGCCATGGCTAATGTGGGGCGGTCAGAGGACTGAACTATGGAGGCAGTTTTCTCCTTCTACCTTTGTGTAGAGTCTGGGGTTGGCTTAGGCTTGCAGAGCAAGAATCTTTTTCATTAGGTCTTCTGGTCAGCCCTCCAGTTGTTTTTTTTTTTTTAAGGGTGTATTTTATTTTTAGTTAGTGGGTTTCTGTGGTTGTGTGCACACGAATGCTGGGACATGCTGAGGGTGGAACCCTTACATCTCTTGGAACTAGAATTACAGGCAGGTATGAGCTGCCCAGTACGGGTGCTGGGAATCAAAGTCAGGTCTTCTACATGAGCAGCCAGTGCTCTTAACCGCTGAGCCATCTCTCCAGCCCTCGTTTTGTGTTTTTGAGACAGTGTCTCAGGTAGCAGAAGATGAGCTTGCCCCGATTCTTTGCATCTACCTCCCAAGTTCTGGGGTTGCAGGCATGCCCTGCTGTGCCTGGTTGAACCCCACAGCCTTGTACACTCTAGGCAAGCACAGTTATCAAGTGAGCCACGTTCCCAGCCTTGTATTGTTCTTTTGAAATGTTTTGTTGGCCCTGGAATAGTGGCTTGTATCTTAACGCCTAATAAACTTACTCTCTGTTACATTAGTTACTATTCTGTTGCTGTGATAAAGCACCATGACCAAGGCAACTCATGAAAGAAGCATTTTCCTGGGCGTACCGTTTCAGAGGGTCAGAGTCCATGGTAGCAGAGTGAAGGCGTGGTGGGAGGAACAGCTGAGAGCTCACAGCTCAAATGGTAAACAGGACAGAGAGTACACTGGGGCATGGGCAGAGACTTGGAACTTTACAGCTTCCCCCAGGGACATACCTCCTCCAATAAAGCCATACTTCCTAATCCTTCCCAGTTCTACCAGCTGGGAACCAAGTATTCAAGCATGGGTTTGTGGGGGCCATTCTTACCCAAAGCACCACATCTATAAATGGCTAACATCTTTCTTTTATTTTTGAAAGGTACTGTACCCCACGATACAGTGAGTTTGAAGAACTTGAGCGTAAATACTGGAAAAACCTCACGTTCAATCCTCCCATCTATGGTGCGGATGTGAATGGTACTCTCTATGAAAAGGTGAGATCACTAAGAAGCCTGCATTTTCTCCCGGCACACAGTAGGTAAAAGCTGTTTGGTGAATGGGCAGAAAAACAAACAAATGCTCTCCCACTGATTTGCCGCTCTCTCTTCCTTGTCAGCAGTTCTGCATGTGACTGAATTTTATGTCTCCCACGCTGCATGTGAACTGGGTGCTGTGGTGTCCTTTTCAAGGCTGTGTGCATAGTCTGTGGGTGGTACATGATGACTTCTGGAAAGGGTGGGGTAGATCACAGAAAACGAGGCATTGGGAGAGGGAGAGGGAGCAGTGTGGTTTCTGCAGAAAGAGTTCCCCTGACTAATCAAAGGAAAGGGTGGAGATTCAGATGTTAGGGCTCGCTCTCCAGCTAGATTCTGTAACAGCTATTTGAACCACTTTTAGTGCCTTGGGATCTACTGCTTTTTTGGGCTAACGAATTGCCTTACTATGGTAGAAGGGAATATTTGAGTCTGTCTTTGGGTGAATAAAAAGACCTATAAGGCTTTTTGGGGATTGTCTTTCAGATTGACTTTAATATTGGCATAAATTATTGAAAGTGAAGAGTTTAAAAAGTGAGCTCTAGGGACTGGAGAGATGGCTCAGCAGTTAGAGGCACTGGCTGCTCTTCCAAAGGACCCGGGTTCAAATCTCAGCACCCACATGACAGTTCGAAACTGTCTGTAATGACCGGGTGTAGTGGGCACATGCCCTTAATTTCAGCACTTGGGAGACAGAGGCAGATGGATCTCTGTTGAGTTCCATTCCATGCCAACCTGTTCCACAGAGTGAGTTGTAGGACAGCCAGGGCTACACAGAGATACCTTGTCTCGAAAAACTCAAAAAAAAAAAAAAAGTGAGCTCTAAGTTTATTGATGTCAGTTTGGATGATGGGGAGTCACATAGAAGAATGGGTGTCAGGTGTCAGGATGTTGGAGGAAAAGGTCCAGAAATTAAGTGGGTCCCAAGGTCCACATGGAAGGACATGCAGGTGGGTGGAAGTTGGAGAAGATGACAGGAGTTGGCTGCAGGTACCTGAGAAAGAGGTAGAAAAGCAGGACACCGCAATCCAGAACTTGCTTAGAAGAACAAGTTCTGTCTGTCTTCTGTCATCCTTCCTTCCTTTCCTTTTTTGAGACAGGGTCATTATGTAGACCTGGCTGCCTAGAACTTGTTATGTAGGCCAGACTAGTATGGAACTCACAGAGATACAGCTGCCTCTGACTCTTGAATGCATCAATTGAAGTGCATGCTTCCATGCTTTGCAATGTATTTATTTTGGATGCTGTGGTTTTGATGTGCCACATTTTAGTCAGCAGTGATAGTTCACCTGAGGCCCTTGTACTAACTATGTGCCCTGGGCTGGTGTTTCCTTGGCAGCACATTGATGAGTGGAATATTTGCCGGCTGAAGACCATCCTGGACCTTGTGGAAAAGGAGAGTGGGATCACCATTGAGGGGGTGAACACCCCGTACCTATACTTCGGCATGTGGAAGACGTCGTTTGCCTGGCATACAGAGGACATGGACCTGTACAGCATCAACTATCTGCACTTTGGAGAGCCAAAGTCTTGGTAAAGTCAGCCTGTGCTTAGCAGCGGACTTCCATCAGCCCGGGGCTTTTGGCCTTTCATCCATGGGGAAGTGTGGGAAGTGCAGATTCTGGGTACCAGGTTTGGGATGGAGCTGGCTTTCTGCATTGAGTTTCCCTTTTGGGATGCTCTTGGAGCCCATGATGCCTTTGAGTAGCGTGTTTTATTTTTGTTGTTCTTTGTTGTTTGAGACAGGGTTTCAACCCTGTAGCCCAGGTTGGCCTTAAATTTGAGATCATTTTGCTTCAGCTTTTCGAATGCTAGAATTAGTAGTCATGTGCCTCCATGCATCATGCATAGCTGAGTAGAGGGGTTTAGAGAACAGAGTACTCCACACTCACTTATGGAACTGTGGAAGGGGCTGTTCCAGGCCGATTCTCTCTTCTCAGAAGGCCTGAGGCTTTTTTTTTTTTTTTTTTTTTGAGACAAGGTTTGTCTGTGTATCCCTGGCTATTCTGGAACTCACTCCGTAGTCCAGGCTGGCCTCAGACTCAAAAGATCTACTCGTTTCTGCCTCCTGAGGGCTGGGATCTAAGGCATGTGCTACCATGCCCACTTCCTGGGGGATTTCATAAAGACTGACTGTCTTGCTGGGTGTGGTGGTGCACACCCTTAATCCAGAGGCAGAGGCAGGCAGATCTCTGAAAGTTCAAGGCCACCCTGGTCTACAAAGTGAGTCCAGGACAGCCAGGATACACAGAGAAACCCTGTCTCAAAAAACCAAAAAAAAAAAAAAAAAACTGTCTTATGTTTTCTGAACTTAGTCTTCATATGTTAGATGTTAGGGAGACTTTTTTGCTTTATAGAGAGGTGATTTGGTGAGCCACAAATGAGGCTGGACATGGTCCTGCTTTCCACGTTGTTAGGGAGACAGACATTGGTTCAGTGTTGTTTCTGTGTGCTGCCCTGTCTCCCAGCCTCAGCCTTTTTTGTGGAAGCTCTGCCTGGGACAACGCTGAGCAACACGTGTGAGACACTCGGCCCACAGGCTGGAGGCTGGTCGGGACGCATCAGTATGTGGAATAGTGGCAGGGTGGTGGAGTGGGCTCCAGGAAGATCCACGTAGGAAGGACACACAGGTAGAATGGAGGTTAGAGATAGCTTCAGAAGAAGAGAACAAGGCTGAAACCTGGAAAGGAGAAGCACAGAGCTTGGCGGGATGATGGCAGGCCTAGGAGGGGTGTGAGCAAAACACTTCCCAGCTTTGAAATGCATGTGTAGGGCTCTTGGATTGACAGGGAGGGCATGTGTGCTTAGAAGTCTACTGGTGCTCTGGGTCGGAGCTGCCTTTCCTGGGCCAGGACCACACCTGTGTCCCACCATACTGAACTGAAATAGTCTTCAGTATAAATGTGAAGGTTAAAATAAGGTGACTGAATAGAAAGCCCAGCAGTTTTATAGGAGTTTGGAATAGTGTTCTTTCTTTTGTTTTCCATAAAGCGCGGGAGGAGTGATTAACCTATTGAGTAGTCAGTATACTTTTATGTAGAAAAATGGGTTCATCAGCATGGGGCGAAGTCTCAAGGTGTCAAATCACCATGTTTCCCGTTCCTCCAGCCTCTCTAGCAGGCCTTTACCGTCCTTCCAAGGAGTTTGTGAAGCCTTTACAAGTGATGCAGTGCCCACCCCAACATGCATGAAACAATTTTATTGCAGAATTACCTTAATATAGAGAGAGACTTTGTGTTCTGTAAGTAATTATTCAGTAAATGTCTTAAGTAAGTGAATATAGAAGAAATAAATTCATACTTCTGTGTAGGTTCTCTACTCCTTTGTCTTAAAGCATTTTATTTCCATAGATTGCTTTTTAGCACCCCTTGCCTACATAGCTCAGGCTGGCCTTGAATTCTTTATCCTCCTGTCTCAGCCTTCCTAAATTTGCTTTGTTCCGGGTGTTGTTTAAGCCGGGCGTGGTGGTGCATGCCTTTAATCCCAGCACTCGGGAGGCAGAGGCAGGTGGATCTCTGAGTTCAAGGCCAGCCTGGTCTACAGAGTGAGTCCTGGACAGCCAGGGCTACACAGAGAAACCCTGTCTCGAAAAACCAAAGAAACTAGCAACAACAACAAAGAGAGTGCTATATTGTAAGACCCTGTCTCAACCCCAGCTCCTCCCGCCCCAGAATATAGTTTTAGCTTGCACATACATAGTGATTGTACATATTTGTGAGCTATTCAGTACCATATTTCAGTACATGTATGTGATGTGTAACGATCAGGTTGGGGTATTTGGCATACCCGTCACCTCAGATGCTTGCAATTTCTTTGGACTGGGAAGCCTCAGGATCTCTGTTTCCTCTAAGGGGTTTGTGAGTGAGAGGAAGTCCCTCACTTCCTTCCCTTGACCTCTGCTGGTGTCTGATGTTATCATGTGATTGTAGGTACTCTGTTCCCCCTGAACATGGGAAACGCCTGGAGCGGCTTGCCAAAGGTACTGTTGCCCCTCCAGGTACAGGATCAGCCTTCGCCCAGTCTAGCTCCCTGCTCTGAGCTGTTCACTCTCTGTGGTTCCGTGGCTTGTGACCTTTCACAGGCCTGCAGGTGTGGTAGGGTGTATGAGCTCAGCTGCCAGATCACACACCTTAGTGGAACAGGCCCAGTCTGAGCCTTTCCTATTCTGTCTGCAAAAGGACTTGGTCCTTTTCCTCCTCTTTCTGCCTCCATCCCTCCAAACCTCAGCTAGGAAGAGACTTGGTCAGATTCTTCTCCCAAGTTCCAAATGTGAGAGCCCAGATTGAGTGTGAGTGTGAGTGTGTGTGTGTGTGTGTGTGTGTGTGTGTGTGTGTGTGTGTGTGTATGTGTTTAGGTTTCTTTAAGTGGGCTTTGACAGGTTTGTACCTCTAGAGAATCTCCTATTTCAAGAGATCCTGTTTGAAACTGTAGATATGCTACCTTTGAAAGGCAAGGGTACAGGCTCAGTCTTCAGGGGCCGGAAAAGATCCTAAGTAGTTCTCAGCCTGTAAGAACAGAGGCAGCTGGAGTATCTCAGTGTTGCCACATTGAGTAATGTTGTCTCATTACTCAGGTGACGCCCCACCTGGGAGCAGGAGCTCACCAGAGGTCTCAGACTTCTTGCAAATGGAGCAGCTTTAGCACTAGCTTTTTTTTTTTGCCAGGCATGGTGGCCTTTAATCTCAGCAGAGGCTGCCTTATCTCTGTGAGTATTGATCTACATAGTTCGAGGCCAGGGATACACAGTGACAATGCCCTCCCTCTTTCCCCCAGAAAACAGTTTTTAGGGTTTTTTTTTTTGTTTGTTTGTTTGTTTTGTTTTTCAAGACAGGGTTTCTCTATGTAACAGAGCCCTGGCTGTCCTGGACTCGATTTGTAGACCAGGCTGGCCTCGAACTCACAGAGATCCGCCTGCCTCTGCCTCCTGAGTGCTGGGATTAAAGGCGTGTGCCACCACACCTGACTAATTTTTAGTTTTTTTACTATAATTTAATTTACATGCTTGAGTGTCTGTCTGTGTTTGTGAGTACCATTTGAAGAGGCCAGAAGAGAGTGTTGGATTCCTTGGAACTAGAGTGATATGTGGTTGTGAGCTGCCCACCATGGGTGCCGGGAACCAAACTCAGGCCCTCTGTAAGAGCAGTGAATGCTCTTAACTGTTGAGTTGTCTCTCTAGCCCCTCTTACCATCACTTCGGTGACTGTCCTTGTCTCCCCTGAGGTCTGCATGTAGGAAGTGACATCAGGATTGCAGAGCTTGACAGAGCCTCATTAACTCAGATCTACCAACCTTTCAAACAGGCTTCTTCCCAGGAAGTGCTCAAAGCTGTGAGGCTTTCCTCCGCCACAAGATGACCCTGATCTCCCCACTAATGCTGAAGAAATATGGCATTCCCTTTGACAAGGTGAGCTGGCTGTGGTCCCCACAAAAGGCTGTGGGCTTACACAGAAGCACCCCTTCTAGTCTTTGTTAGGCGGAGTTGTGCACAGTCTGTGTTCCTGTCCCTAGGGTGGGGTTTGACACCAGGTGGCTGATGTGTTCTCCTGGTACTGAGGGCTATTGGCTTCCACGCAGGACTAGTTTGGAGGATTGGTTAATTAGTCTCTTAGCGTTCATGTGATGTGTTAAATGACAGTTCAGGACCTGACAGTTCTGACTTACCCTTGGTTGATGGACTAAAGGGTAGCAAAGAAACACTCCAGAGCCCAGTTCTACGCCAGGCCTCTGGCATGTGTGGCCGCCGCTTCAGTTCTGCTCTTCCTCAGGTGACCCAAGAAGCTGGAGAGTTCATGATCACTTTTCCATACGGTTACCATGCTGGCTTCAACCATGGCTTCAACTGTGCCGAGTCTACCAATTTTGCTACCCGTCGGTGGATTGAGTATGGCAAGCAAGCTGTACTGGTAAGCCTACTTGATTTCGTCTGTAACACTGTGGCCAGAAGTCTGATTGAGGAAATTCTTGTCAGAACAATTTTTTTGAACTGTTGAAATCAGAAACAGTGACTGGGACTAAGTGAAAATGCCCGCATTGTGTGTCCATAAAGGCTTTTTGTTGTTCTCGAGTCAGGGTCTCTCTGTGCAGCCCTGGCTGCCCTGGAACTCACTCTGTAGACCAGGCTGTCTCTAACTCTCAGAGACCCATCTGCATCTGCCTCCTGAGTGCTGAGATTAAAGGTGTGCGCCACCACCACCCATCTTTTTGTTTTGTTTTGTTTTTGGAGACAGGGTCTCACTCTGTAACCCTGAAGCTTCCAGTGTAGCCCAGGCTAGCCTAAAACTCTAGGCAGTCTTGCTTCAGTCTTCTGTGTGTTAGATGTATGTGTCACCATCTGTGGCTTTTTTTTTTTTTTTAAAGATTTATTTATTATGTATACAGTGTTCTGTCTGCAGGTATGCCTGTAGGCCAGAAGAGGGCACCAGATTTCATTATGGATGGTCGGGAGCCATCATGTGGTTGCTGGGAATTGAACTCGGGACCTCTGGAAGAGCACTAGCTGAGCCATCTCTCCAGTCCTGGCTTTTTTTTTTTTTTTTAAATTAAAAACTTTATATATTTTTTAGTAGGCTGGATGGGACATTTATTTATTTGTTTGGTTTTTTGAGACAGAATTTCTCTGTGTAGCCTTGGCTATCCTGGAACTACCTCTGTAGACCAGGCTGGCCTCGAACTTGTGTGCCAGGGAACTTGAACTTGGCTCGAGGTAGATCCTCCGTCATATGTCCTTACTCTGTAGCTTGTTATGAGTGGCCACGTGACCTTACCAACTTGCTCTGGAGCTTCACAGAGGTACCTTGTGTACCTATCAAGAGCCTACATTAGGCACAACATTGAGTTAAAAGACATGAATAGCCTCCCAAGGTCCTCTAGGGCAACCCATATAGGAAACACTTTCCAAGGATGCTGCTATTTGGAGCCACTACATACCAGGACTTGGTTAACTTAATTAGCTGAAGAAAAAAAATCCTTTACAAGCACGTGTGTGGCTCACTTGGACCAAGGATTGATTCTAGGGTATTTTACATGTTAGATAAGTATTTACCACTGAGCTACATCCTTAGCCTTTTTATTTGTTAAAGACAGGATCTCAATACACCAGGCCGTCCTTAAGCTCACAAGAGATCTGCCTGCCTCTGCCTCTTGCTTCTGCCTGAGCACTGTGATCAGTCATGCACCTCCACTCCCCGCCTCAATTCCCCTTAAAAAGTTTTATTTGGAGACAGGGTCTTGCTTTATAGACCAAGTTCTTGAACTTGTGATTCTCTTACCTAGGCCTCAGATAGCTTAGATTGTTTGTGCACCGTTACTTAGCTACATTTCTCTCCTGCAAAATTTTTAGGGGGTTGCTTTATTATAGGCAAGCAACAAGGCCTTGACTTAAAATAGTAAACTTGCCTGTTTGGTCCCATCGAGGGTAGATATCCAGGCCCAGGTGACTGCTTACCGTTGGGGAAGGAAGTATTTGCAAATTATGTCTCTACCCATTCTCCTTAGACCCGTTTGCTTTGGTTGGTTGAGCCTAATGCTTTTCATTTTTCTTGTTTCCTTGAATTTGAGAACTCTGAATTTGAATTTGAGGGACAATGAACCCTTAGCTAAACATTATTTTTTTGGGGGGGGTCTTCAGCACTGGCTAAAATTTATCTATTAAATTTGGCATATACTGTCCAAATTAATACATTTCATCTTGTCACATTTCCTTTTTAATTTTCTTTTTTCTTTCTTTTTTTTGTTTTTGTTTTTCGAGACAGGGTTTCTCTGAGCCCTGGCTGTCCTGGACTCACTTTGTAGACCAGGCTGGTCTTGAATTTACAGAGATTTGCCTGCCTCTGCCTCTCTAGCACTGGGATTAAAGGTGTGCGCCACTAAGCCTGGCCTTTTTTTTTTTTTTTTTTTAATGAAACAGGATCTATGTAGCCCTGGGTACTGTATCCTGGAACTCACTATGTAGACCAGGCTGGCCTGGAACTCACAGAGATCCACCTGCCTCTGCCTCCCAAGTGCTGGGATTAAAGGCGTGCACCACCACCACACCCACCACCAGCCCTTGTCATTTTTCTATAAGTTAAAAACATATTTGGGGGGCTGGAGAGATGGCTCAGCGGTTAAGAGCACTGGCTGCTCTTCCAGAGGTCATGAGTTCAATTCCCTGCAACCACATGGTGGCTCACAACCATCCATAATGAAATCTGGTGCCCTCTTCTGGCCTGCAGATATACCTGCAGTCAGAACACTGTATACATAATAAATAAATCTTTAAAAAAAAAAAAAAAATCTTTCCTGTTCAGCCGGGCGGTGGTGGCGCACGCCTTTAATCCCAGCACTTGGGAGGCAGAGGCAGGCGGATCTTTGCGAGTTCGAGGCCAGCCTGGTCTACAAAGCGAGTCCAGGACAGCCAGAGCTGTTAAACAGAGAAACCCTGTCTCGAAAAACCAAAAAAAAAAAAACATATTTGGTCAGCCGGGCGGTGGTGGCGCACGCCTTTAATTTGGGAGGCAGAGGCAGGTGGATCTCTGCGTGTTCGAGGCCAGTCTGGTCTACAAAGTGAGTCCAGGACAGCCAGAGATATACAGAGAAACCCTGTCTCGAAAAACCAAAAAAAAAAAAAAAAAA
>CAJQZJ010001750.1:1548488-1599885 GCA_907164525.1 Lophiomys imhausi | reverse complement strand
AAAACCCTGTCTCAAAAAACAAAAAAAAAAAAAAAAAAAAACACCATATTTGGTCACATTTCCCTCATTAGCCTCTCTTGTGCCCTGCTCCAACAATGTGATTTTAAACCTTGTAGTGTTTTAATCCACTTAGAGGATGGAGGTGGGACTGACAAGGCATCCTCACCGTTGCTCTCCTGTGGCAGTGCTCCTGCAGAAAAGATATGGTGAAGATCTCCATGGATGTGTTTGTGAGGAGATTCCAGCCAGAACGCTACAAACTTTGGAAAGCCGGGAAGGACATCACAGTTATTGACCACACTCTGCCCACACCAGAAGCAGCTGAGTTTCTGAAGGACAGTGGAGTAACCCCAAGAGCTGGGAGCGAGGAGTGCCCAGAGGAGGACACGGAAGGGGCTGAGCAGGGAGAGGAGGGAGATGTGAAGAGAAGGTACTGGGCAGGCTTCTGGGCTTGGCTGTGTGAGGGAAGGAGGCAGCTACCATGGTGTGAATGTTCTATGCTGTTTGCACTAATGCAGGCAGGTCTTGGAAAAGGCTCCGGAAGCCACAGCACTGAATATCCCAGCGGCTTCCTTGTGGCTCTTGCTCAGGGTGAGGGTAGTGAGCCTGGGCTACACTCAGGGTATGTTTTCCCCAGCATCACATCAGTGTCTTTTGAAAGAAACGTGCTAGTAGGAGCAAGATGTACCCTAAGCTCAGGGGGAACGAGGAGTAGCATCTGGCTTCATCAGTGTCTGAGCCAGAGACTGTGCACACTGGAGAAAGATGGGAGGGACACTGTGGGGCTGCCAGGCCAGGTGCCCCACAAGGTACCCTCAGGCCTCATCTCAGTCCTCATAGTAGATGTCCATGGCGGGCAGCAGTGTCTACACTATGCAGATGATGGAGTGCTCTGGGCAGGGTTCAGACAGGCCTAGCCATTTGCTTTGGGTTGTCTGTGGACATCTGTGAGTGCATTTGGGTGAATGGTGAATGGGTGAGCATATGGGCTCTTAGAAGGTTTGCTTTCTCCTTGCAGCCTGGCCAAGCACCGAATAGGGACAAAGAGACACCGAGTCTGTCTTGAAATACCACAGGAGGTGAGTCAGAGTGAGCTCTTTCCAAAGGAAGAACTGAGTTCTGGACAGTTTGAGATGACAGAGTGCCAGGCCACCCTCGCCCCAGTGAGGCCCACCCACAGCTCCGTGCGGCAAGTTGAGGATGGCCTTCCTTTCCCAGGTGAGCTGACAGTGCTAGTTTGTCCCCAGCTCTGACACCTGTCTGGTTTTTTTGGGGGGTGGGGGGGCAATGCTGTATTGAGTTGCAGGGTCAGAAGAAACAAGTGTGAGACCCGGTCTGAGAGCAGACCTGTCTTGGAGTGTGAGAAGCACTTTGCTTGGGGAGATGTAGGGCAGCCAGACACAGAGGAAAAGGATCCTTCCACTCCTGGGTGAGGGCTCAGGGAAACACCAGAGACCAAAGGCTTCCTCGAAGATGATTTTAGTAATATAACGGGGGTGGATGTAGCAGGGGCATCGCAGTGAGGAAGCGCCGGGAAAGGCCTGGTGGTGGGCAACACCATCTCCTGGAGCCCCTGGGGATTCCCTCTAAATTGATACTGGGTCGGGAAAGAGGGATGAAGTGTGTGGCCAGCCTGGATAAGAGGGTGAGATGCTATGGGGTGCTGCCATTTTATTTATCATCTACTCTATTTTTTTGTTTTTTTGGTTTTTTTTTTTTTGGTTTTTCGAGACAGGTTTTCTCTGTGTATCTTTGGCTGTCCTGGACTCACTTTGTAGACCAGGCTGGCCTCGAACTCACAAAGATCCGCCTGTCTCTGCCTCCCAAGTGCTGGGATTAAAGGCGTGCGCCACCACCGCCCGGCTTCATCTACTCTATTTTTAAAAAAACTTTATTTGTAGGGCCAAGTAATCCCAGCACTTGTCAGGCAGGGGCAGGTAGATCTGAGAGTTTGAGGCCAGCCTAGGTTACATGCTGAGTTCCAGGCCAGCCAGGACTAAACAACAACAAGAATTTATTTCTTTATTTTTTTTTTTAAACATTTATTTATTTATTATGTATACAGTATTTGCTCTACATATGTGCCCGGGCACCATATCTCAATGTAGATGGCTGTGAGCCACCATGTGGTTGCTGGGAATTGAACTCAGGACCTCTGGAAGAACAGCCAGTGCTCTTAACCTCTGAGCCACCTCTCCAGCCCAAAGAATTTATTTCTTATTGTGTATTATGTATGATTATTTAATATTTATAGATTGTCATTTTTTTTTTATTATTAGGTGCAACATGTGTGCACCACAGAGGGAAAATTGGTGGAGTGTGTTCTTGTTTTACCTTCGTGTGAGTTCCTGGATTGAAACTGGATTTGCTAGGCTTGTGCTTTTAGCTGCTGAGTCATCTCAGTGGCTCTTATTTTATTGCTTACTCATTGTTATTTTTAATTTTTTGAGATAGGCTCTGTTGTCCTGGAACTCCCTATGTAGCGCTTAAGATCTGCCTGTCATGGCCTTCCAAGAGCTGGTTTTAAAGGCATGCGCCACCACATCTGTCTTACTCTTTTTTGGTGTTTTGAGACAGAGTTTCTCTGTGCAGCCCTAGCTGTCCTGGAACTCACTCTGCAGACCAGGCTGGTCTGAAACACACAGAGATCTGCCTGCCTCCTGCCTCCCTGCTTACTGGTTTTTAAAGCAAGATCTCACTATATAGCCCAGGCTAGCTTAGAAGTGAAGGTTCCCTTGCCTCGGACTCCTGGCTGTTGGGGTTATAAGCTTGTGCCACAGGCCTTGGTTTGTTTGTTTTTAGTCATTGTCTTGCTCTGTAACCCTGACTGGCTATCTCAAGGGCTATCCTCCTGCCTCTCAAATGCTGGGTTTCTAGTCAAACACCACCATGTCCAGCTTAAAACTGTACATGTTGGAGGAGTGGCGTCTCATCAAATCAGGGTGCCTGCCATTGTAGTGTTTATTTTTTAAAAATATTTATTTATTTATTATGTATGCAGTGTTCTTCCTGCATGTATGCCTGCAGACCAGAAGAAGGCACCAGGTCTCAATGTAGATGGTGTGAGCCACCATGTGGTTGCTGGGAATTGAACTCAGGACCTTTGGAAGAACAGCTAGTGCTCTTAACCTCTGAGCCATCTCTCCAGCCCCCATTGTAGCGTTTATTTATTTGGAGGCTGAAGGACTGGAGCGTGTCGTGAAAGATGTAGTGTTTTTGGAGCAACTACTCAGATAGGCACCAAGTCTGAATTTATTAGGGACAAACTTATCTTGGACCTTAAGAAATTTTTTTACTATTCCAAGCATATGTCTGGTTGCTAGGTAGCATTGTGGACATGTGCTTTGGGGGTTGGCTAGCTCCTAGTGGATTTCTTTTAACTTCAGCAGCTGGACTTCTGCTGCGAGTGGGAATGGTGGCTGCCACTTGTTCATAACCTGATCACGTGTGAGTGGTAACACCTTATGTCCAGGACTTGGGCTTAAGACCCTTGAAAAATAAATGGTAGGACCCTCACATAGCAAGGAGAGGAAGAAATTGGGGTCCCTAGAGAATGAGCAGTTAGTCCTGATCACACAGTGGCCTTGTCAGAGCCAGGATCTGAGTCCAGTTCTCACTTAGAGCCAGCCCATGACTGTTGTCCTTTCCCATCCTGCTTTCATCAAGTTTACCCACCGGGTTCTGTCTCATAAACCTGTGTTTCAGATTACTCTGACCCCACTGAAGTCAAATTTGAAGAGCTGAAGAACGTCAAACTAGAAGAGGACGATGAGGAGGACGAGCCCGAGGCAGCTGTGTTGGACCTTTCTGTGAACCCTGCATCTGTAGGAGGGCCCCTTGTCTTCTCAGGTTCCAAAAAGAAATCCTCTTCAAGCCTGGGCTCCAGTTCATCCCAGGGTTCTGTTTCTTCAGATTCTGAAGCCAGTGAGTCTGTCTCTTTCCAAGGCCAAGAGAAAACAGGAGTTCTCACTGTGCACAGCTATGCCAGAGGGGATGGCAGGACCACCACAGGAGAGCCAAGTGTGAGGAAGAAGCGCAGTGCCCCCCGAAGCATCAGCGAGCAGGAGCTGGCTGAGGTAGAGGCTCTGCATGGTGCGGGAGGGAGGCCACTGCCCTGCACAGTGTCCTGTGAAGGAGGGCACCTGTGAGAGTGAAGGTGCTGCGGGTGTGGGCGGGCAGGAGAGAGGCTTGCCTCAGCTTGCTTCTGTCTACTGCCTGCGTTCGTTGTGTCAGAGTGCCAGGTGATGGTCCCTGTCTTCCAGTTTGCTCTTTACTGGATCTTCCTTTTTCTCTGTGTGTGACTGCTGATCTAGGGAACTGCGTCTGAGCGGCAGGGACAGTGCCCTGTGAATCCTAAGCTTGCTTGTATGCCCTGAGGTGGCATGAGCCCTTCCTCTGACTCCTTGCCTAGAGACAGAAAGGTTTGAACAGCAGTGGTTGCAGCCCAGATGTTTTGAGGTTTGAGATGAGGTGGCAGTCTTAGTCACTGTTCTGCTGCTGTGAAGAGACACCGTGGCCAAGGCAACCCTTATAAATAGTTGTAAGAGATAATAAATACTTATAAACACTTATAAGAGGAAGCATTTAATTGGGGGCTTGCTCGCATTTTCAGAGGTTTAGTCCTTTACCGTCATGGCAGGAGGCACAGCAAGAGGCGTGGCCGACCTGGTGCTGGTGCAGTAGTTGAGCTTCATCCTGATCTGCAGGCAGAGAGGGAGACAGCTAGGCTTAGAATGGGCCTTTGAAACTTCAAAGCCTAACCCCAGTGACACATTTCCACCATCAAGGCCACACCGCCTAATCCTTTGAAGTAGTGGCCCTCCCCGGTGATGAAGCCTTCAAATATATGGGCCTGAAGGGGACATTTTTAGTCAAACCACCACAGTGGCCTTTCTCATCCTAATATTCAAGGGCCATTTTCTTCTTAGGAAATTTTTCTTTTCACTGTTCTGTGGAATCCTAGCTTGTCATTGGTAAATTATTGGAGACCAGGATGAGTTCCCAAAGCTGTACCCAGAGGTGTGTTTGTTCAGGCTTCCTCCTAGTTCCCAGTGTCCCCAGAAGCCGGTGGTTCTTCCTTCTGTAGGTCCCGGCTTCGGGCAGGTCTGCTGAGCTGAGAAGGTTGTTAATCGGCCGCAGTAGATTCACTTCGTCCAGATAGCCTTATTCTCCTTATTCTCCAGCTTCGTAGATTACAGTCAGCCGGAAGTGGGCAAGCTGTGCACGGCGGCGGTGCGCACCTGTAATCCCAGCATTTGGGAGGTGGAGGTAGGATCGGGAGTTCATAGTTCTCTTTGTCTATATAATGAGTTTGAGACCAGCTTGGGGCTCTATCAGACTGTCTCTTTCTAGCGTCTTGCTATGTAAATTTTTTTCAAGATTTATTTGAAGGGAGGTGTTGTGTGTGTGTATATATCTGTGTGCTGTGTGGGAACCTGCATACCATGATGCGTGTTGCAGTCAGGGGACAACTTTCAGGAGTCAGCTCTCGACTCCCACCCTGTCCGGGTCTCTTGTCACTGCTGCGGTGTGCTCCAGGCTATGTGGCCTGAGAACTTTTGGGTAGTCTTCCACAGCTCTCTTCTGGCCATAGGAGTGCTAGGTTACAGGTGCTTGCCGCCACAGTAGCTCTTCATCCGGGTTACCAGGACGGAACTCAAGTCCTCAGGCTGTGTGGCAAGCGTTTTTACCTGATGGGTCATCTCACTGGCCCTGGATCTTGCTATTTGATATAGCCCAGGCTGGCCTTGAACTTCTCTGCTCCCTGACTCTTGTTTCTGCCTCATACTCAGCACCCCTTCTTTTTGAAACTCAGGTAAGTCTTCTCATTAAGATTCTCACTAAGTTGCCTAGACTGACCTGGAACTCTCTATGTAACCTTGATCTAAAGATCCTCTAGCCCTGACTTCCCAGGTTCAGGACTACAGCTGTCACCGTATCCTCTGCCTCTTGTCCTTTTATTCATTTGTTTGTTTATTTATTTTTGGAACGTTCTGCTTTTTTTTTTTTTTTGGTTTTTCGAGACAGGGTTTCTCTGAATATCTCTGGCTGTCCTGGACTCACTTTGTAGACCAGGCTGGCCTCGAACTCACAAAGATCCGCCTGCCTCTGCCTCCCAAGTGCTGGGATTAAAGGCGTGCGCCACCACTGCCCGGCCGTTCTGCTTTTTATTAAATTTTTTTTTCAAGTTTTCACTTTGTGGATGACTTTGTATATATTTGTGGGCATGTTTGTGCCATGGCATACATGTGGAAGTGAGACGACAACTTTTGGGAATCAGTTCTCTTCTTCCATGTGTGAATCCAGTGGGTCAAATTCACAGACTGTCTGTCTTGGTGGATAGTTCCGCCGCCTGAGGATCCGTTGGTGGCCCTCCCTCCTCTTGTCTTTATTGCCCAGCTAATTCTCTCCACTTCCTCTGAGTGTCGGGGCTTCAGTTTTTGTAGACTTTCTCCATGCATCTCATAGTGGTTGAAGGCTAATGAATTAATAACTACCACGCTTCTCAATGCCTTCATCACTGCTCTCTGTGACCCTTAGTGTGGCACCCGCCAGAGAATGCTTTTCAGCTTGGAAAACCTTGACCCTTGCAGCTGCCACGTTGTTACTCTTTCTTACAAGCTGTGGGGTGCCAGCCCGCCCTGCTGTGCACAGCAGTTCACCCTGTCTGTCCTGTGCCTGCAGGGTCCTGATTTCTGCCTCTAGTTGTAGTCACAAAGAGTGGCTGGCAAGTAGGACGGATGTAATGGATGCTAGATATTTTATGAACATTGTTCAGTCCATTACTGTAAATTAGTTTTACTGGAGTTTTTGGTGTGAATTTTTATTTTTGGAGAGCCTGCAGCAAGCCTATAAACACTAGTCATCTTCTTTTACTTCCTATATTTGATAGTTAAGTGGTAGATTAAAAAATTGGGCATATGGGGCTTAAATGTCATTTTGTTATCAGTTAATATGATTGAACAGAGTGACTTCTTTTTAGCTTGTGGGCAAATGGCCCTGCTCCTCTCTTACTTTCTTTTCTTTTCTTTTCTTTTTTTTTTTTTGGTTTTTCAAGACAGAGTTTCTCTGTGTAATAGCCTGGCTGTCCTGGACTCACTTCGTAGACCAGGCTGGCCTCAAACACACAGAGATCCACCTTCCTCTGCCTCTGCCTCCTAAGTGCTGGGATTAAAGGTGTGCTACCACGCCCGGCTCTCTTACTTTCAAACAGATGGATAATCTAGGGATAGGCAATCCTGAATGACCCGGGAAGGCCCAGGAAAGTACTGCCCAAGCTCCCACATGGTGAGATTACAGACTAGCTTGTACTCTGCCTGTACAATGCAGATTGCAACTCACTGCATGCACGACATGGACAGAAGCCAGGACACCGTCACCAAGGCAGTCCACAGGGCAGGGTGGCTTCCCTTTAGATGCCTCTCAGTTCTGCTGGAAAGCTGGTGCTTCCAGCTTCCTTTTCATTTCTCTGTGGATTCTCATTCATGGTAGTTCGTCTCTGTGCTCTTCAGTGTGTGCTGGCAGCTTCGAACAACTTAAGTTCTCCAAAAAGGTCTTGTCTGGTCACCTGTGTTCTGTGGGCCAGGGCCACCTTCCAAGACCCCCTCGAGAGCCGTAAGTGTGGACAGATAGGAGCATATAGCTCAGCACCGGGGGATGACGAGTGACGGAGCTCCCATTGAAAGGGTTGGTAGCCTGTCCTGCCTGGCTGAGCTGAAGGAGTTCAGGATGGGCTGTAGAAAAGGAGAGTTTTGGCTCAGCCTTGAAGTTTAGGGGAATACACTAGGTAGACAGAGCACGGTTGGAATGAGTTTGTTAGAGGAGTCACTTTCATGGTGCTGATAGCCTACAGGAAGGTCAGAGCATGCTGGGTCTGCTCTGCGCGCTGTCTCTGGAGACCGGAATGCTGTGCTGCACCCTGAAATGCACAAAGACAGAACCCGAGTGCTGTAGGGAGCTTGCGGGGCCTGTCATGCAGATATGATCTCAAGCTCGTGTTGTGTCCGCTTCATTCTCCTTTCACTGCTTTAAGCTCAGATGCCGTATAACTTCTTTAATATTTTCCTTTTCTTTTGGATCTCATTGTGTATCACTGGCTAGCCTGGAACTCACTCTGTAGACCAGGCTGTCCTTGAAACACTGATATCCACCTGCCTCTGCCTCCTGAGTGCTGGGATTAAAGGAGTGTGCCAACTCAGCTGGCTTAAATGTCTTTATTCTACTCTAGGAAAGGAAGAAAAAGGATTCAAAAAGAAAAAGCCCTTGGCCCGGCAGTGTTTGTACACCCCTAATCCCAGCGCTTGGGAGCCAGAGGCATGCAGATCTCTGAGTTTGAGGCCAGCCTGGTCTACAGAGTCAGTTCAAGGATAGACAGGGCTACACACACACACACACACACACACACACACACACAAACACCACATACACACTACACACACAAACACACACAACACACGCACACCCACCCATGCACACACACACACACAAACCATGTCTCAAAAAGCAGAGAGAAAGAGAAAGAAAAAAGAGAAGCCCCTCGGGAACATGTTCTTTGGGTTCCAGAGAGAGGTAGTGAGAGTGGAGCTGGACTGTAGTGACAGGGTTGGAGTAGAAAAAGTACCTGAGTTTCTCGAAGGAAGGAAGGAACCTAGGAGTGGGGGTCAGGGTGGCTGACACATAGCACATCTCAGGGAACTTGATTTCTTGGAGTGGCAAGGGCATAATTTATGGAAAACAGAGATTCCGAGAAAACTGAAGGGGTTTTAAGTGTTTGGTTAGTGAGTTCAGTTCAGGGCATGCAGAGTGCCCTCTGTTGTGTGGGAGGTTGAGGATGATGGGAGAAGAGCGGTTGGATCCAGGGGGCCAGCTGCAGTGGGGGGCACCCCAGCACTTGGGGAGAGAACTGATTGGATCCTGGGTGTTGTCTGGAAGTGGCCCTGACAGCACAGATGGAAGGACTGTGAGGGAGTGGCTACACACAGGGTTTTTTTGTTTTATCAAGCTTTTTAAAAAAATTAATTTATTTTTATTTTATGTACATCAATGTTTTGCCTGCATGTATGTCTGTGTGAGGCTGTCAGATCTAGAACAGGAGTTACAGACAGTTGTGAGCTTCCATAGGTGCTGGGAATTGAACCTAGGTCCTCTGGAAGAGCAGCCAGTGCTCTTAACCATTGGGCCATCTCTCCAGCCCCTGATTACCAATCTTAGTTCTTCTTTGTCATGTTAACATAATATGTTCTTCATTTTATCAACTTCTTTTCTCTCTGGCTGCAGACCATGCTTAGATGGCCCATCCTGGAGGCCCACTCCCTTCCTAGACTACTCTTCTCTTGCTTCTGTCAGAGACTGGCTGAGGCGTGCTTCCTGTTCCACTCCGTGCTGGGATGAGTAGACAGCAGACCTAGACACCT
Source organism: Lophiomys imhausi (assembly GCA_907164525.1). Lineage (NCBI taxonomy): Eukaryota > Metazoa > Chordata > Mammalia > Rodentia > Muridae > Lophiomys > Lophiomys imhausi. The sequence goes on along the minus strand of CAJQZJ010001750.1, from coordinate 1,590,472 downwards.
GGTTGCCCTGTGTTCTGGGCACCTCTCTGCTCTGTCAGCAGCGGGTCTCCCTCTTCATGAAACCTCCTGAGCTCTGTGGGACTCCATACTTCTTTTTGTAGTCCTACGGAGCCTTCCCCCCTGTGGGTTTGCCCTACTGTCTAATCCTCAGGCTTGTAGCTCCTCATGGTTGTAGCTCTGTGGTTTTGTTTTCATTTGAGGTGGGAGTCTCACTGTACTGCCCAGGCTTACCTCTAACATGTAGCTTTGAGTGACCCTCTGCCTCAGCTGCCCAAGAAGGATGACAAGAACATGCCACAAAATGTAGGCGTGGTCTTGGTTCTGAGGCCGACCCTGAGGAGTCAGATGCACAGCTTCCCCTCTAATCTGCTGTGCATCGCTGGGTGCCACACTTCCAGGGTTAACAAGTGAGGCCACGAGATCCATATTGTGCCCCACTCTGTTTAACGTAGTTTGTTATCGCTGTTCTTATCCACATGAGCCATCTTAGCTCTCTTTCACTGCGCTAATCCAGTCTAGATTCTTATGATTTCTGGCCTCTTTATTCCCTTCGCCTCTCTCCCTGGTCTCTGCCACATACCAGGTTTAAGCCTGTTATTTCGGTGTGCTCAAAGTATGGAATACCAGAATATTGTGATTTTTTTTTTTGATGAATTATATATTTAATTTTAAGGATTTTTTTCCTTTATTTTACCCCCTTATAATAGGCAATTAAAAATGCACAGAGTAAGCCGGGCGGTGGTGGCGCCTTTAATCCCAGCACTTGGGAGGCAGAGGCAGGCGGATCTTTGTGAGTTCGAGGCCAGCCTGGTCTACAAAGCAAGTCCAGGACAGCCAGACATATTCAGAGAAACCCTGTCTCGAAAAACCAAAAAAAAAAAAAATGCACAGAGTCAGGTCATTCATAGGGGAATACTGATTAAAAAATTAGACTAGAATTCTCTAAAAAAGTGAAATCTGGGGCTGGAGGGATGACTGCATGGTCAAGAGGATGGCTACTCTTGCAGGGGTCCCAGCACCACATGGTGGCCCTCAGCCATCTGTAAGTCCATTTCCAGACAAGGGTGGAAGAAGGAGGTGGGGCTGGTGCGCTCTCCTTGCAGTGGCTTAGATGCCCTCATCCTTTAGTCTGTCTTCTAGGATAGCAGTGTGGATGGCCCTGCTGCCCAGCACATGCCTTGTAACAGATGCTGAGCTTGCAAGGAAAGGGGCTCTGATGTCCTGATGTGTTTCATGGCAGGGACCTTAAAGTGGGAGAGTTCCTGGCTTGTCCTCTAGTTCAGACCCTTTCCAAGAAGGCCAGGAAGCAAGATGTAAACAGATTTTTGTCCTAAAATTCTGAACTACTCTGATATAGACGAGTTTGCGTGGTTTATGCTTTTTTGAGATAAGTTTTTTAAATTTCTTTAAATTTTTATTTTATTATTTTATGCATGTGAGTATTTGGGCTCCATATATGTCTGCACACTACATATATGTTGTACACTGCCCAAGAAGTACAGAAAAGGTGTTGAGTTCCCCGGAAACAGAGCTTAAGATGCTTGTGGGCTGCCATGTAGGTGCCAGGAACAGAACCGGGCTCCTCCCGAAGAGCGGCCAGCCCGTCTCTCCAGCCCTGAGATTGATTGTTTTGTTCGTGTTCAGCTTCACATTTCTTTGTTTCCTGTGTCTGTCGTCTCCCCTTTCCATCAGTTCTCTCACATTCCCTCCCTCCCCTCCTTTTGAGACTCTGTACTCCATATGTAGCCAGGCCCTGCTGCCTTTGAATTTTTTGTCCTCAAGCCTCAGCCCCCTGAATGTGAAGACTTCCAGGAGTTTACAGGTGTGTGTCATCGTGACTCCCTGCGGTTTTGTCACCAAGCCGATCCCCTCTGTTTGCTCAGGTTGCAGATGAGTACATGTTCTCCCTGGAGGACAACAGCAAGACCAAGGGTCGCCGCCAGCCCCTAAGCAAGCTCCCACGCCATCACCCGCTGGTGCTGCAGGAGTGCGGCAGCGACGACGGTAAGTTGTCCCCACAGTGAGCCGTGCTCTCGCAGGGTGTCAGAGGTCGGGGGTGAGCATGGGCCCCTGGCTTAGCTCTTCTCCCAGGTTGCCGCAGGCACAGGACAGGACTTTGTTTTGTACCCAGTTTGTGAGTGAGTTTTTGCTATCAGTTCAAGACTGGAGGACTGCGTCTCATACATACAGGGTAACCGCATGTAGGTTCTTTCCTTCCTTCTCCTAGGAGGCACAAAGCTGATTTTTCAGGACAGTAAGTTTCTGTTAGCACTGCCAAGCCCTGTGCTAGATGTGTGTATACCGAGATGGTTGAGATGCGTCTGTGCCCTCAAGGTGCCCACAGAGTAGTGGGGCAGACAACTAAAGAGATAAAAAGAAAGGGTTCACAGCCAGGCTGAGGGGACGGCATGAGTGAACGCAGTGAGTGAACACAGGGAAGGGGACTAGAGCACAGGTGCGGAGAACTGTCATCAGTCCAGTGGCTACAGATGATTGACGTGAGCTGCAGGAGCAAGGCGGGAGAGAGGCTGGGTCGATGCAGCTCCACCCGCGAGCCTCCTGGGGCTTTTCTCCTAGGCAGTTAGGAGCCACAGAAGTGTGTTTGAAGCAGGGTAGCAGCACAGGCTGTCTTAGTAGGACCACTCCTAGACCAGCAGGGCTGGGATTCTGGTGGGAGGGATGGGAGAAGAAGAGACAACGAAGATGGAGGCAGCAGTCTGTAGAGCTGTGAGGGTACTCCACAGGGAGAAGGATGAGTTGATGGCCACATCTTTGTGTCTTAAGGCTTTTAGTTGGACTAGGAAACCCAAGTTTAGGTGTGCATAGAGGACATTGACGCGGGAGGACACACATGTGTTTTGTAGGATTATTTTTGAGTGGAGGTCTCAGTCATCGAGAAGGCAGAGAAGGTGAGCAGAGGAGCCTGGGAAGGAGACAGAAAAGGGAACTAAGAGACCTGTTCGAGGAGAAGTGGGAAATATGGCTCTGAAGTTCATCTTGAAAACAGCAGGGAGTGGTTGCCTCATGACGACCCGGAGGAGGAGGAGGAGGATGCTGGTGGCCTCAGCAGGTGCTGACGCTTGCTCTCTTGTGGAAGGATTGCCGCTTGTGCTGGGGACTCTAGTGCTGAGCCCTCTGTCCTCTCCTCTGTCCTGTGATGTGCTCATCTCTCAGTTTTCCCTTTAGAAAGTGTGGGACAGCCATGGGTGTGGAGACAGCCTAGAGGTTCTAGGATCAGAAGATGGGCCAGACCGTGAGTCAGGCCCCAGCAGTTCCTCTTAGCTTGTGCTCCAGCCCCGCCAAGAGCTTCTGCCTATCATCCGATTTCTTCCCTCTGTGCTTTAAAATGACATAGATTAGCTAGGTATGGTGGTGGTGCATGCCTTTAACTTCAGTGCTTGGGAGGCAAAGGGAGATGGATCTCTGAGTTCCAGACCAGCCTGGTCTACACAACAAGTTCCAGGACAACCAGGGCTACACAGAGAAAAAGCCCTGTCTCAAAAAAGCAAAATTGCCAGGCATGGTGGCACACACCTTTAATCCTGGCACTTAGGAGGCAGAGGCAGGTGGATCTCTGTGAGTTCAAGGCTAGCCTGGTCTACACAAGTTCCAGGACAGCCAGGGCTACACAGAGAAACCCTGTCTCGAAAAACCTTAGAGAGAGAAGCAAAAAACAAGCAAACAAACAAAAAGACACAGATTGTAGAAAATTAAAAAACAAAACAAAAACCCAGAAAATTTTCTTTTTTTTTTTTTGGTTTTTCGAGACAGGGTTTCTCTGTGTAACAGCTCTGGCTGTCCTGGTCTCACTTTTGTAGACCAGGCTGTCCTCGAACTCACAGAGATCTGCCTGCCTCTGCCTCCCAAGTGCTGGAATTAAAGGCGTGCGCCACCACCGCCCGGCATAAACTTGAGTTTATTTATTTTTTAAAGATTTGTTTATTATGTATAGTGTTCTGTCTGCAGGTTTATCTGCAGGCCAGAAGAGGGCACCAGATTTCATTATAGATGGTTGTGAGCCACCATGTGGTTGCTGGGAATTGAACTCATGACCTCTGGAGGAGCAGCCAGTGCTCTTAACCACTGAGCCATCTCTCCAGCCCTCCAGAAAATTTTCAAAAGAAAAACTAGTCTTATGCCCATCTTCCAACAAGGAGCACATGAGTATTGAACACACACTCCCAGGCACACATAAATTGTGACTGAGTGTGTCTTTTTCAAACAGTGTAACTGATACCATCTCCCTCAACTTTTTGTGATAAGCAGTGTTCAGTTATGGCAGAGTGAAGGGATGGAGACAATGTGTGGTCTCCTCATGTGTTAATGGTTATCAGAGCGTTTACTATGCGCTTGTCTGCTTTCTTTGCTAGTGCGTTTTTGAGGCAGGGTGTGGTGTAGCTCTGGCTGGCTTTGAGCTTGCTCTGTAGCCGAGGCCAGCCTTGAGGTCCTGATCCTCTGGCCTCTACTTCTCAGGTGCTGGGGTTATAGGTGTGTGCGCAATGCCTATTCTAGCAGCTTCAGCTCCTTATGGGCACCTGCTGTATCCCTAAAAGTACGATGAGGTTACCTAGTCATGTCTCTGTTTCTTTTTTTATTCTTGTTGTTTTTCGAGACAGGGTTTCTCTGTGTAGCCTGGCTGTCCTGGAACTTGCTGTGTAGACCAGGCTGGCCTCAAATTCAGAGATCTTCCTATCTCTGCCTCCTGAGTTTTGGAATTAAAGGCTTATATCATCACACCCAACTGTTTCCTTTTTTTTGTTGTTTTTCAAGACGGGTTTCTCTGTGTGCATCCCTGGCTGTCCTGGTCTCACAGAGATCTGCCTGCATCTGCCTCCCAAGTGCTGGGATTAAAGACATGAGCCACCATGCCCAACTTTTTTTTTTTTTTTTTTAAGATTTATTTATTATGTATTCAGTATTCAGCCTGCATGTATGCCTGTGCTCCAGAAGAGGGCACCATGTGGTTGCTGGGAATTGACCTCAGGACCTTTGGAAGAGCAGCCAGTGCTTTTAACCTCTGAGCCACCTCTCCAACTCAACTGTTTTCCTTTTTTAAATAAAAGTTTTATGGAACTAATGCAGAACCTTACCTATATCAGAAAAGTACCTACTACTGATCTGTATCCCTAGCCCTCATTTTACTTAAAAAAAAATATTTACTTATTTTATGTGTGTGAGTATTTTGTCTGCATATGTGTATACCACCTGCATGCAGTGCCCCACAGAAGAGGGCATTGCTTCTCCTGACTGCAGTTACAGACAGTTGTGAGCAGCCTGTAGAGTCTGGCTGTTCTGTAAGCACAGCCAGTGCTCTTTTAATCCCTCCAGCCCCCATTTTTAACTTTCTGTTTTGAGACAGGGTCTCACCACATTTCCTAGGCTGGCCTCAGACTTTTGGTTTGCCTGCCTCTGCCCTGAGTAACTGGGATTTCAGACCTGCTCACCAGCCCAGCCAGATCCCTTCACATTAGTACACCATGGGCATCTCCTAAGGATAATCCCTAATAAACACTGCTGTTAATCTTGTTTTCACACCCAGGGCAGTACTTCCCTAATAGCCTTAGTTCAACTTTGCCTTATCTTCCCTGGCTTGACCTAAGAATGTATTCAGTAGGGTTTTTCCCCTCAAAATTAATATAAACCAAACAAAGGTTATGCATTATATTTAGAATTCTTAGCCCTGTTAGTCTGATATATCCTATTCCACCTTTTTTTTCCTTCTTTAGATACAGGCTTGGCTATGTAGCCAAATGGGGTTTGAATTCATGATTCCCCTGCCTCAGCCTCACAAGGGCTGGATTTACAAGCTTATACCACCATGCTCTGTTTCTCCGACTTTTGTTTGTATTTTTGTTTTGTTTTTCGAGACAGGGTTTCTTTTGTGTAGCCCTGGAGGTTAATTTGTGGACCAAGTTGCCCTTGAACTCAGAGATCCACCTTCCTTTGCCTCCCGAGTGCTGGGATTATAAAAGCATGCACCACCCCCTCTGACTTTTTTAAAGAAGCATTTTTATCTGAAGTATAACATTTTTAGTGAAATGCACATGCCTTAACTATAAGACTCTGTGAAGCTTTACAAATGTAAACTGTTAAAATTTTTGATTCCTGCAATTTTCACTTAACAGAGTGAAAATCTCCCCTTGGCATTCAGTATTCTCATATGCAGTGCCTTGGGCCACTTTTGGCTTTGTAAGTAGAACAGATGTCAGTATGTGAAGACTCGGGCTATGAGCTTGTCTATTTCTGTCTCTTCGTACTATCTTGGTCCCTCATGTTTGGGTCAGGTGCTCCAGTCTGAACCATGGGGCTCTTAGGGACTGGTTCGGCTTGTTTGTGTTGACCTCCTTACTCTACAGTTGCCCTTCCCTGGGGCTGCACACAACGGCAGCTGCTCGATCCCTTTAGATTAAACATGACTATGAAGGTGGTGGAGGAAATGGTGTAACTGCGTTGTGCTAGTGCGTGGAGTGAGCACATGGGCACCTAGTGCGGGGGGCCCACCACAGCTTACTAGGGTGCTGTGCAGAGGTCGTGGGGCCTCTGGAGGAAGGAGGGCTTTGTCTTAGCCAGCGTCACCGCACTACATTGCAGGTACACACACAGTCCTGCATGCTGTGGCCTCATGGCAATACCTGACGGCTGCCCTGCCAGAGCCAGTCTCCTGTCAGACACTTAGTACTTGGCCAGGGGAGTGAGTACAGCAATGGGTGCTTCTCATCCCCACCCTCAGCTGCAGCTCCTACAGGCTTGAGCCACCACCACACCTGTTTGCAGCAGCAATCTCTTCTGATGCTTGCTCCTGCTTCTGTCAGAGTTCCCTCCCCACGCCCAGCGTTCAGAACTGCTCAGACTCTCCCCTGCTCCTTGACTTTGTGTGTCTCAGGAACACATGGGCTTTACCCCTTTATTGCTTTGTGAGGCTTCCGTTGTTTTCCATCCTGCAGTGAGTCTCACTCTTCTGGGAAGATGTATCCAGAGAAGGATTTTCCTTGGGTTGTGGTTAGGGGTGCCTGAGTTGTGGGGCCTGCTGCCCAGCCCCCTGAAGAGAGATGAGGAGTCTGTAGCCCAGGGTTCTGAGGAGGCCAGCAAGTTACAGGTTCAGGCTTTATAGCACTTGATGGTTTCTTTCTCTCCCTCACCCCTGTTTTCTCTCTCTGAAAATGCAATGGTAATTTTTATTTTCTGACTGGTTGGATTATGCCCTCAGGGTCTCTGTTCATAAGCTCCTGATTGAAAGGTGATGTAAATATTTTATGACCAGGAAGAAGATTCATTCTCTGAGATATTGGGGACTCTTGCCCCAAACAGGCCAATCACCTGCCCCTCTGGACTTTCCAGAGTAAGCTGGAAAGTCCTGACCAAGGGCCATGATGTAACATCTTTCAGGCTCTACTGCTTCCCTGTTTTTCTGTCTCTGTTTCTCCAGCACAACTGAAGGGAAAGCCCGAAGGGGAAAAGACTGAACATGCTGGCATTTTGGAGGCAGCAAACAGTTTCTGGCAGGCTGGTGCTTTATTCCGCTGCCGGTAGAGAGGGCAGAGGGTTGAGTATGGTGGCTGTTACAGGGACCAGTGTGATGACTATGGGGAAGAACAGAGACCTTGAGTCAGTCAGACCAGAAAAAGCAGTGTGAACAGCCAGCCACCCTGTCCCCCACCTCCCAGCTCACATCCCCGCTAAACCACCCAGGCCTTCAAGGAGTCTGTTGGTAACTGTTCTTTCTACCTTGCCTTTTATCACCATCTGGAACCTGGAGTTTAGTCCTTACCTTGGACCCTGAGCACGGACTGCGCCCCTCCCGTTCTGTCGGCAGACCTCTGATGAGCAGTCTGGTGCTAACTCGTGCTTCTATTTCCTCCTCTAGAGGCTTCTGAACAGCTGACCCCTGAGGAAGAGGCAGAGGAGACAGAGGCTTGGGCCAAGCCTCTGAGCCAGCTATGGCAGAACCGACCCCCAAACTTTGAGGCCGAAAAGGAGTTCAATGAGATGATGGCCCAACAGGCCCCTCACTGTGCTGTCTGTATGATCTTCCAGACCTACCATCAGGTGGGTGTACTCTGCTGCCACCCGGCATCCAGGACTGGCAGTCAGAGGAAGCTGGGTTTAATTATGGATGCAAGGCTTGTCACTGTTTGTTTTTAGGGGGGACCTTTCCTAAAGCACCCTCACTCTGTCAGTGCTCTGGTGAGGCTCTGCCAGGCAGACAACCCAGCCTGTCTGAGCCTAGCCTTAAGAATGTTTTGATCTGGTGACCCTTGCACATGACCCAGACTTGCTGTTTGCAGAGCATAGTGTTTCTTCTTATCCTTCTGGTCGGGGGCTCTTTCTGCCTGATGCTATGCAGTCCTGGTCACTCGGGGTGCTAAAATGCACTTTCTTTTCCATTTGAAATCAGCCTTGGGCGAAGAGCCGGGGCCTTTCATGCCATCTTCTTCCCTTCCTCATTGTCATATGAGTGCAGCTGGGGTTGGGGGACTGGGGAAGGCAGAGGGTCTGACACAGTGAAGGCTGGGCTCAGCTCTGGTCTTCCACTGCTGATGACCTCACCATCGTGGATCACTCTAGAAAGTCAGGCAGGCGTTCACAGCAGCAGGTGCTGGCTAACCAGCTCAGGCCTGGGTGGTCCCATGAAAGTTGCTAGCAGGTAAGCAGTTTCTCCCTATGGCCGTTAAAGGGGTACAGCTGCCCTGAGCTTGGCAAGGCCCCAGGCTCATGCTTGCAGAAGGATGGAACCTAGACCCACATACTAGGTCAACAACCCACTACCTCTTTGTATTAACAGCCAAAGCAAAGAACTGTCTGTGCCTTTCTTTGTGAGGAATGTGACTGGTCTTATTGTTACTGTCAGCAGATCTACTAGGTGGGGGCCAGTGTTTCTTGAATGGTATAGACTCAGAGGGTGTCATGCTTCCAGGCTCTATCCTTGGAATGGGGATAATGGTGCCATCCAGCGGCAGAGCCAGAGGATATTTGTACTGAGTATGATTTGCCAAGGGCAGTATGTAACATAATGTTCTTAGAGAGGCCCCAAGCCAGGAATCACACACAAGTGAGGATCTAGCCGTGTGACAGTGCCACGGTCCAGGTGACCTGCTGACGTGGCCGCTGGAGGCAATCAGTGCTGGCCCATTAAAAGCATGTGTTCTGGGCGCTGTCTCCGAGTGGGGCCGCCATGTGGTGCAGCACCTGGGGAACACGCCGGGCCTTGCTGTTACCGTCTCCGAGCATTTTATTATCACTTGGTTTGGGAAGACTGAAGTCCCAGGTGCCTCTTACTTGTTCCCTTTTCTCAGTTGTACCCCAGGGGCCTTTGTTTGCTGCTGCTGTGAGAAATTGAATTTGAGTCATTAGAGGTAACTTCAATTAGTAGCTCAGGATAATGGCCGTGCTCACGGGTGTTATAACTGCAGTCATACGAGTAAGAGGCCCGGCTCTCTGCTCATGGAGCAGGTGGTGGGCGAGGAGTGCAGGCTGCCCGTGCTCACTGTGCTGTGCCCGGTCTCTGCCACCCACTCAGGTGGAATTTGGGAGCTTCAGTCAGAACTGTGGGAATGCCTCAGATCCAGCCGCTCAGACTCAGAGGACCAAGCCATTGATCCCCGAAATGTGCTTCACCACCACTGGCTGCAGCACCGACATCAGCCTGTCCACCCCTTACCTGGAGGAGGACGGCACCAGCATGCTAGTGTCCTGCAAGAAGTGCAGTGTCCGGGTCCATGCCAGTGAGTGCCTCTCATCTCCCTCTCGTTTTGTCCCAACAGTATGGGAAACTTCCTGCATTGTCACCTGCTGGCCTTCCTGCTGCAAAGAGCGCTTCAGTGTTCTTGGGAAGTTGGTGGCTGGTGGATGAGTTTCCTTGTGGCTCTGCCATCCATCCCAGTGCCTGTCAACTTTGGGGTCCTCTGGGTTGTGGGTATCTGGAGATTAGTCCCTGGCTACTTACTAAGGAGCTGTACCAGTGAATCACAGTTTCTCACTTTCCTGGGTCCTGGACCAAACTATGTGGTTGAGCCCTGGGGACTCTGGCCCAGAATTCAGGGACTTCTGTCTGATTTACTATCTTTGGGAATGGTATCTAAGGAAGAGTTCTGTTCATCCACATTCTAACTCCAGCCCCTGAGTTGGGTTTCATTTGCTCTTCCTGATGTTCTTACTAGGTTGTTATGGGGTGCCCCCTGCAAAAGCGTCTGAAGAGTGGATGTGTTCCCGATGTTCAGCCAATGCCCTGGAGGAAGTGAGTATTCCCATGTTCTTCCCATCTTCTCCAGAAGCCTGGGTGGCTCTGGGGCTGGCTTCTTTCCAGGCTGGGCATAATTTAAGTCTACAGCAGTTGGCTTAGGATTTGGTTCTCCGTGACGTCAGAGTGAGTGGATCTGAAAGCTCTGTTCGTGTTGTGGGGAGCCAGGTAGCCGTCCAGTGGAGCAGCCATCACTCCCTATGAAGAATTCAGCTCTGGGTTTGGAGTCTCAGAATAGGACTCACATGATTCGTTATATATACAGTCCCAGTTTGCACTGTAGCCTGTCTCTACAAGGCATGTGTCCGAAGGTCCACCTGCCATTGCATTGCTTTCTGGTGGAGTTTAGTTTTCCGCAGGAAGTCTCTGGTGGGCAAATTGTATTTAACCATTTTCTTTGTATTTCCTGGGCAGGACTGCTGTTTATGCTCACTGCGTGGAGGGGCCCTACAGAGAGCGAATGATGACAGGTGAGTTCTTTGAGGAGTTCGTGATGTCCTGGCCTAGTTTTGAGGTGCATGCACAGTGCTGTGAGGGCAGTAGCTGCTCCTGAGGGACTGTGAGGACTTGGACAGCACATGGCTTGAGGCTGGAATAGAATGAGCAAGACTCTTCTAACAGCCCTAGACTGCCTGTCTCGCTTCTTTTTTCCTCAGAGGCAGAGCTGTAAGTAACTCCCTTTTGTTTTTTGTTTTGTTTTGGTTTGGTTTTATGAGACAGGGTTTCTCTGTGTAACAGCCCTGGCTGTCCTGGAACTCTATCTGTAGACCATGCTGGCCTTGAACTCACAGAGATCTGCCTCCCAAGTGCTGGGTTTAAAGGCGTGCGCCACCAATACCCAGCTGTAAGTAGCACCCTTCTTTGAGAGGAACTGAGAACAAATGCAGGAGAGGTAATGACCCTGTGGAAATGACACAAGCATTTTGCGGCCTGGGGGTCAGGACATTGATCTTGTTAAAGTTGACTAGCTTGCCTTCCTTCCCTTCTTCCTTCCTTCCTTCCTTTCTTTTTTTTTTTTTTTTTTTTGTGGCCTAGAGGTCAGGACACTGACCTTGTTACAGTTGCCTGTCTTCCTTTTTTTTTTTTTTTTTTTGGTTTTTCAAGACAGTGTTTCTGTGTAGCAGTTCTGGCTGTCCTGGACTTGCTTTGTAGACCAGGCTAGCCTTGAACTCACAGAGATCCGCCTGCTTCTGCCTCCTAAGTGCTGGGATTAAAGGTGCAACACCACGCCCAACTCCTTTTTTTTTTTCCAAGTTAATTTATGTGTCAGTGTTTTACCTGCATATCTGTGTATCATGTGCACAGCTTTCCACAGAGGCCAGAAGAGGACTTTGGATCTCCTAGGACTGGAGTTACAAATAGTTGTAGCTGCTTTGTGGGTTCTGGGAATTGAACCCAGATCCCCTGGAAGAGTAGCCAGTGCTCTTAATCACTGAGCCATCTCTTTGGTCCTGTTTCTTTCTTTCAAGACAGGGTCTCCTGAAATGTCCTGTGTAGTCCCTGCTGGCATCTAACTGGTGATTCTCCTGCCTCAACATCCCAAAGACTGGGATTACAGACATATGTAAGCACTTTTCCACACAGTTAACTCTCCCTGGCTAGACCTGCAAATGTCCTCAAGGAGGAACAGTTGGTTGCTGAGGAGAGCTTAGGCGGGCCACCCTTTGTTAAATCTATAGAAGTTTCTGGGCTTCTCAGTCGTCATACAGCTTATTCTTGAGTTGTAGCTTCGTGCTGTTCCAGGTTTACCTTCTCTGAGGAAGAAACAAGATGTTGAGGATTTTCTCTGGAAGGGCTTCTGTAGCACATGTGGGTTGATAGCAGCCCTGTGGGGGTCCAGCCTCCCACTGTGCAGGATCCCACACTGTGCTGCTTCTGAGGGATAGCTGTGTGGCCGAGCCTCCCTGCTTTAAAGGCACACTTTTGGTACAAGTAGCAGTCATTATCGTCCTCCCAAGGCAGGACAGGAGCCAACTGTTACCATTTTCCTATTTAGAGTAGAGAACCTCCCAACTTTGCCCTTTATTCCATGTTCTGCCCCCTAAGGCCACAGAACCAGACCTGTTCCCATTCCCAGTGACAGCCCTGCCAGTAGTCCAGGCTATCTAATTTCCGTGGCTCTTGCAGGGTTTCATATGGGTGGAGCTGGGTGGGGCTGAACCCGGGCCTAGTACACCCGACACACTATCATCACTTGATGCACTCTGTCAGTGGAAAACCTCACACGGCCTGGGATTAAGAGATTCCACAGTCTTAGGTTTTTCCACTTGGGTGTGTCTTTTTCTCAAAAAGTATCTGGGTGGGAAAAGCCCTGGGCAGTGCTCTCTAGTTTATTCCTTTCCTGAACTTGCCATTATTCCTTTCCTGAACTTGCCACACTCAATCAGCTATGGTTCTGCTTGTTTTCCAGAGTAAGGAGTTGATGGAAGAGGGTTGATCCTGCACTAGCCTTGGGCAGTGTGTATGAAGTACTTGATGTGTGGTAAATGGCACTTTCCCCAGAGTCCTGGGACCTGGGGGACCAAGTGGCCATTCTTGGTGATGGGGGAAGTCCTGTCAGCAGGCCCCTAGAGCTGTGGAAAGAGGTGACTGAGCCATTTCTCTTGGCAGATGGGTCCATGTTTCATGTGCTGTGGCAATTCTAGAAGCAAGGTTTGTCAACATTGCTGAAAGAAGTCCAGTGGATGTGAGCAAAATTCCTCTGCCCCGCTTCAGACTGGTAAGCAAGAGCAAGGCTTGTGGCATTTGCATAGTCTCCCCCACTGATGCGTCACAGAAGTGCACTTCCACTGGACTCATGGCCGCCTTCATCCCTTGTCTTTGGTCACTCTCGTTCTCCTCTTATGGCTAAATTACTGACTGTGGACTTTACACTGGGCACACACAGGTCTAGAGCAGTCCCCGGGTGCCCTCACGTATTGGGGGGAGGTTGGCTCCTGATCACTTGGTTTTGTGCATTTGGGGGGGAAAACAAGAAGGGCTGGGCCGCCAGCGCATGAAGTCATGGTCTCTCCGTCCTCTGTGCAGAAGTGCGTCTTTTGTAAGAAGCGAAGGAAAAGGAGGGCTGGCTGCTGTGTGCAGTGTTCTCATGGCCGCTGCCCCACGGCTTTCCACGTGAGCTGTGCCCAGGCTGCCGGGGTGATGATGCAGCCCGACGACTGGCCGTTTGTTGTCTTCATCACCTGCTTTCGGCATAGGGTTCCCAATTTGGAGGTAAGGTGGCGGCATGATGGAGTCCCCTGGACAGGTTTCTGGGTTACTTTCTCTGCATGTTGCCAGTTTATTGTGTCATCACACATCCTTGATGGAAAATGCTAATGAGTTAGCAGTTGGGTCCTGTCTGTCCCTGCCTCCTGCCTTGGCCTTCAGAGTCTAGTGGTTCTAAACAAACTGTGGTTTCTTTGGTTCATCTGTTCCTTGGCCTGCCTCTCCCGGATGACCTCCCTGGAAGTCTGTATACGGTTAATCCTGCCATCCTTTTTCCTCACCCTGGGGTGTCACAGCAGCTGATGCCTCTGACAGCTGGACAGTTTCTGCCACATAGGAGAGAGTTCACAGCCCTCTCAGTGGTGACATGTACAGGACATGTAGGACATGAGCTGTATAGTCCTGAAGAGGCCTGGGTGGGCACCAGAGAAGTAGAAGGAAGTAAGAGTGTATCCATGGCTTCTGAGTAAGTCTTGTCAGAGGGAGCATTCAGGAGGATTCTGAAAATCTGGCAAGCAGTCACGTAGAATGAGCTGTGCCCAAGGGTGAAGTCCTGGACTGTCACAGTTAAGCTTATTTCTCTTTTCTAATGAGAACTTCTGGAATGCCTCCGTTTTGAGTTACTTGTGTGCACTTGTGAACATGCATTGGAGTGCATATGGAAATCAGGACAGCTTTGGGAGTTTGTTCTCTCCTTCCACCTTGTTGAGACTGGGCTTCTTGCATCTGCTGCGCTGTGTACCCCAGGCTAGCTGGCCACTGAGCACTGAGCTCCCAGGTGTTTGTTCTGGCTCCACCTCTCACCACAGGAGTGCTATGATTTCAGATGCACGACACTGTGTTTGCTTTTTTTGGGGGGGGTAAAGATAGGGTTTTTCTGTGTAACAGCTGTGACTGTCCTGGACTTGCTTTGTAGACTAAGCTAGCCTCCAACTCACAGAGATTCTCCTGCTCCGCCTCCGAAGTGCTGGGATTAAAGGTGTGTACCACCATGCCTGGCACTGTGCCTGCTTTTTGTTTTGTTGAGACAAGATCTCTATAGTCCTAGCTTTCTTAGAATTCACTATGCAGACCAGGCTGGCCTTGAACTCACAGAGATCTGCCTCCCGAGTGCTGAGATTAAAGGTGTGCACCACCACGATTGGCTGGCTTTTTATTTTTTTTTATTTTTTTTTTTTTATTTTTTTTTTTTAAAGATTTATTTATTATGTATACAGTGTTCTGTCTACAGGTATATCTGCAGGCCAGAAGAGGGCACCAGATTTCATTATGGATGGTTGTGAGCCACCATGTGGTTGCTGGGAATTGAACTCATGACCTCTGGAAGAGCAGCCAGTGCTCTTAACCGCTGAGCCATCTCTCCAGCCCTTGGCTGGCTTTTTAAATGTGAGTTCCTAGGATTGATAATCAGATCTTCAGGCTTGGGCCATAAGTGCTTTTAACATACTGAGCACCTCACTGGCCCTTGAGTAAGTACTTTAAGTGTTACATTGATTGTTTGAGGAGAGGACTCAGAATTCAAGGGCTTGGATCTTAAAGCAGAGAAGCCAGTTCCCCTAGGAACATGGGTGGTCTGAAGTGAAACCACAGAGGCAGGCCTTCGAGTGTGGATCTTGCCCTGAAAGCCCACACACATCAGGCAGAGTTGATAGCTGTGCTGAAGGGATGGAGGGCAGGAAAGGAGGGAGGAGACCTGCCGGCCCTTTGAGAGGTAGGAAGGATGTTAATATGGTGGAGTTGCTACCTCCAGTGGTTAAGGGGAGCAAGGCTGTTTTACAGAGGGGATGAAAAGAAGAAAGGAAAAATAAACTTTTGAGGTCGGTAGAGTATTGAGTTGAGCAACCAATAGGCAGCTTGGGGCAACGATGAGAGTAAAGATTTGGATATTACTAGCAGCCTTCAATTCAGCAGGATAGTTCAGCCCAGTTCTCAGTGGAAAATGAGCTTTGGCAATCCCCACTGTGAAGACCGGATCATGCTGCTCCCAAGTTACTTAGTGCCCAGACTAAGGAGTCTCAGAGGAAGCCACCTCCATTCCCAGAAGCCAGAGTACAGCTGGGGATGTCTCGGGCTCTTCACAGTGTGGCATGGAGAGTCCATAAAAACTGAGGACACTGCCAGTCACAGCGGGCAGCTCTGCCCGTTGCCATCGGGATCGTAGAGAAAACATTACTGGTAGAGCTGGCCTTCCTTTTGGCGGGGCAGGTGATGCCTTTGAAACTGGGTTTCACTCTGTGGCTCCTTCATGCTTCCAGCTCTAACCTCAAGCCCTTGACAGTCCTCCCACCTGTCTGGTTACTGAGATTACAGGTGGGCCCCCTCGTGCTTTTCTCATGAAGTTGTGGATGAGACCTCAGGGTGGTGGGGTGATCTTTCCCTTGAGGCTCAGGCTGTGCTAGAGTCAAAGCCTGAGATAGCGCCAAACCCCATTTGGTGTCTGAGAAACATGGTCTTGGTCATGGAACAAAGTGGCCATTTTAAGATTATCTTCAGTATTGTACCTCCAGACTGCTGGGATCATGGGGGAATTCACAGTTAGTATTTCTTTTTCATTCACTCTTCAAATGTTTGTTAAACATCTGCCACATCCCAGGCTCAGCTAGGAATTTACCAGTGCACAGGACACCCAGCCCACATGTAGTATCATGAGGTACATATCATCAAGTTGAAAGATCCACAGGAAACTAGTAAATACACAATATATCTGAGCATAAATGGGTCAGTGGGTAAAGTCAGTGTGGGACAGGGATGTTGAAGAGTGGCCTGTGAGGAATGGATCAGTAAGTAGACACTGGGGACTAAGGGAGCCAGGGTGCAGGCAAGTGTGGACTGTTGTGTCTTGGGTAGAGGGACTAGCCATGCAGAGGCCCTGAGGTAGGGACACGTGCAGCTCAGGTGTTCAGAGAATAGTGAAGAGGCCAGTTTGGAGCAGCATCTGGGTAGGGTTTGAGGAATGGCTGGACTTTGGACTTGAGCCATCTCATCCAGGACAGGGTAAGAATGAAAAGGTTTGTGAGGTAGGATACCAGCAACGGCAAGGCCACATTAATGGGGCAGTTTGTTAGGAGCTGAGGACCTTTGGAAATCTTAGTTCTTGTGCCCTTCTCCTGAGGGTGGAGCTAATGCCCAGGTCACTGTGGAGTGTTGTTCAGGGTCTAGGGCCCAGGGTCCCTAGCTTCCTATTTAGTCTCTATCCAGATGCTGTGACACATGCCTGAGCTGTACACACTAGTACGAATTATTTGGTTGGTTTTAGGGAAATCGTGAAGGCTAGTTAGTTGGCTCGTGGTGAGCTTGTAATCTTAGCACTTGGGAAACTGAGGCAGGAAATTGGTGCAAATTTGAGAACAAAAGACTTTAATCAAAGAAAAAGATCGTATCATTTAAGAACCAGTTGGCTTAGAGCTCAGGTGGGAGGTATATAGCGGAAACATGGCCGGGGCTGGAATGTAGGTGTCTGGAAAGGCCTGTTCCAGCTTCTGTTCATCTTGGTCTTACTTTTTCCTCATTTATTTCCCCTCACCACCCCCGAAGAAGAACTTTTTAGAGTTGTTAGAGTGACCCAGGATAACCTAGGCTGTTTCTTCTAGCGTGCTAAGGGAGCCTTACTGAGCATCACCGCCGGCCAGAAGGTCATTAGCAAACACAAGAACGGGCGCTTCTACCAATGTGAGGTGGTCAGACTCACCACTGAGACCTTCTACGAAGTCAACTTTGATGATGGCTCCTTCAGTGACAACCTTTATCCTGAGGACATAGTGGTAAAGTCTGGGTCTGGGAGCACTTTGGGATTGGGACATTCAGTATTGCTAGCTGGATGACTGTCACCTCTTTGTCTGCCTCTTGTCGGTTCCCAAATAGAAAGAAGCATTTATCCCTGGATTCTCTTTCCTCCTCCTCCTCCTCCTCCTCCTCCTCCTCCTCCTCCTCCTCCTCTCTTCTTTTTCTTCTTTCTTCTTCTTCTTTTTTCAAGACAAGGTTTCTCTGTGTATCCTTGACTATCCTGGAACTTAACTCTGTAGACCAGGCTGGCCTTGAACTCAGAGATCCGGCTGCCTCTGTCTCCCAAGTGATGGGATTAAAGGAGTGCGCCACCACTGCGGGCCAGGATCCCTTTCAAGGAAGGAACAGTTTTAAGGAAGTGCTAGGGTACTCTGCTTCCCCTAGAAGTACATTGGAATCAGTGTTCCCTGCAGTTCTTTGAAATATGCTTATATCTCAGACTAAATTATCCCTGATGGCTTCTAGTACAGGATGCAAGCCCACACTCTGGAAGTAAACCAGTGCTGATACAGTTTGATTGCACAAAGCCGGGTGATTCTTTAAAAGAATGATCCATCCCTCTCTTTTGCTGTGCCTTCTTGGGATGTATGTGTACTTAGCTTTGGGCTCTTCACAGGTGAGGACTTCAGAGCTAAAGAGAAAGTACCTGAAAAAGATGCACCTTAATCGGCACCAGAGACACTGGAGCCCTACCTGGAGCTGGGCTTGGGTTTCCTGGCTGGCTGTTCAGAACTTAGCTCAGGTTCCTCAGCCATTGTCCTTTCCATGTGCTAGCCTAAGCACCCAACATAGAAGGACAAAGTCATTTCTTCCGTAATGATTTGGGTATTTCTTCACACATTCACCCTGCATTAGCAACTTCGTCACCAAAAGCTATGATTTAGTGTCTTAGTTACTTTCTATTGCTGTGACAAAACAGCCTGACCAAGGCAACTTATAAAAGAAAGCTTGTAATTTGGGGATCATGGTCTCTTAGTCCATGATGCAAAGGTGTGGCGGCAGAAGCAGCTGCAAGTAGGATACAGAGGACGGTAGAGGGGGCCATGATAACACAGGGACACACACAGGGAATTCACAGAGTCTTTTGGAACTCAGAGGCCTCTCCCAGTGACACCTTCTCTATCAAAACTGTACCTCCTAGTCCTCCCCAGGCAGTTCCACCAACTAAGGACCATGTACTAGACATATGAGCCTTTGGGGCCATTCTCCTTCAAACCCCACAGTTAGTTACAGTGTGACTGTGACGATGAGGGTGTTTGCAGCGGTAGCACAGTCAGGGATTATTAAGGGCCCACAAGGACCTGGCACTGTGCTTAAGGCTGCACGCCATTGTCTCCCTTCTCTCACACACAGTGCTTACTCTGACTTAGAACAGGGCTCTTAGTACTTTATTTTCCAAGAGATTTTTAAGCTTTCAAAGAGCTTGTATATTTATGAATTTTACCTATCAATAGTTATTCTGTTAGAAATTAAAACTAAGTAAGATTAGTTAATATCTTCTTTTTTTGTTTGTTTTGTTTTTTTGAGACAGGGTTTCCCTGTGGTTAATATCTTAAAATTTTATTTGATGTGTGTGTGTGGTCTGTCTGTCTGTCTGTGTGTGCCATATTGTCATATTTTAAAAATCTTTTTCAGATCTTGTCTTCATTAACTCTGTTGCTGTACATTGTTTTGATTAACGTATAGGGCATTGTCTTATCTGTGGACTCAGCACTTAAGAGACTAAGGCAGGGGGCTCTAGAGTTAAAATCTAGCCCTGACTACACAGTGAGCCTGTGTCAAAGACAAAAAAAAGTTAAGTTAAATAAAAAAAATATAGAAAGAAAATTTAACTTGACATAGATTCATAGGTGGAATGGAGGAAAACATTTTATGTCTTGAGGCAGTGTCTCACTGTGTAGCCCTGGCTGACCTGGAACTCAGAGGTCCCCCTGCCTGTCTCCTGAGAAGAACATTTTAGTAACATTTCAGAAAGTTGAAGTGATTTCTTTTTGGTACTGAGTATTGAGACTATGGCCTTACCTACGTTAGGTAAGCACCGTGCCACGGGCTGCTGCCTGGCCCTTTTACTTTTTTTTTTTGAAATAGAATCTAGGTTGCCTTGGCTGGCCTTAGACTCACACTATAGCTGAGACAGACCTTGATCTCCTCATCTTTCTGCCTTCTGAGTAGTTGAGATTACAGTCCTTTGACACCAGATCTTGTGACTGGGGCAATGTGTTCTTTTAGCTTTTTGAGACAAGGCCTCGTGTAGCTCAGGAGGGCCTTGAACTCCTCAGTACTGGCATCACAGGTGTGTGCCACTATGCCTGGCTAAGTAGCAGTTTTTTTAAAAAGTTAGATATTGTGTGAAATCCGAAAAGCCAATGAGTCTGTCATACACTCAGGGTGGATCTTGTGCCTCATTTATTACATTGTATGCTGGTCATTTAGAAAACACTGCTATACTAGGCTATGGAGCCCTTCCAAATGATATTAAATTTTATTATAAATATATTTTAAAAAATCAAATACACATCATTACCCTTCTCATTGGAAGACTAAATTCTGGCAAGGGCTGAGATATCTTAGTGGGGAAAGGTATTTGTTGCTAAGCCTGAAGATCTGAGTTCAAACCCCAAGTCCCACATGTTAGAGGGAGATAACCAACTCCAGTAAGTTGTTTTCTGCCCTCCACTTGTGTACTGTGGCCCATGTACACACACCATGAATAGTTTAATTCTAAGAAGCTTCATGTTCACAGATATTTCACATTTTCTGAAAATTTTTTTTTATTGAAAGCTTGAATTTTGTTTCTGGTAATAGATACAGTTCCTGATTTTCTTGAAGTAAGATGCTCACTTCATTTGATTTTAGGAAGGTGTCTGCCAAACATGCAAGTCTCAGTAACCAGAGTTTGTAGGTCACATTTCCCCCCAAAGAGAGCCATTGTTCTCTGTGGCCCTGCCTGGCCTAGAACTTGCTATGTAGAGCAGGCTGGCCTCAAACTCATAGAGATCTGCCTGCTTCTGCCTGCTTAGTGCTAGGATTAAAGATGTGTGCTACCATGCCCAACTCAAAGCTGATACTTTTTTAAGAAAAGAACAAAAAGTTATGTAATCACGGAGGTCACAAGTGATTTTTCTTTCCATCTACTGTGCTGGAGATTAAAGCCAGGGCCTTAGAGACCTACCACTGTTTAGACACAAGTTTTCCTTCTCACATCCTAGTGCCATATAGCCTCAAGTATCTTATAGATACTTATGTACATACTACAGCAGTAAAATATAGCAAGGTTAATCCCGCTTCATCACTGCTCTTTGAAACCTAGCTTTTTTCCCCCCTTAAATTTTGCATGCATAGTAGTAAGGAATCCAGTAAAAACTGGGAATTTTTGGTCTTTGCTTCAATTTGCACACATAACCTGCTTTTTATACACATCATAGATTTTTCTGGGACTATAAACAGGGTAAAAAGGCTAGTGATTTGTTTGTGTTTTGTTCTTTTTGTGTGTGTGTGTGTTTCTGGCATCAGGGCAAAAGCTACATCCCCAGGCATTGTTTTTGTTTGTTTTACACCAGGTCACTCTGCATAGCCAAAGCTGAACTTCCACTCTGCAGTCCCCTGGGCCTGCCTCACCACTGTTAGTAGATGATCCCTTCCTGTTTTACTACATCTCTATCTCAAAACGCATCTCGTAGAATGCACTCAAATACAGTGCTAGCATTCCTCCACACCAGAACCTGGGGAGGCTTCAGAAGCACAGTTGAGAGGACACAAGGATCATGGGGTCTAGAACCCCACACCTACTTCTGTGTTTACTACATTTACTGAGTTTATCATACCTGTTTGGTGTTTTTTGCTTGTTTGTATTTGCTCACCTAGAGGCAGCAGGGATTAGGGCCATAGAATGAGGCCTACCTCCTTTGACTTCCTGTGACTTTTAACCCACAGCAAGCTGCTTTTCCTGCCTCGTATGAGCATGAGCAGGAGTCTGTCCTGGCCCGTCCTTCTTGAGTCATTGTCACTTAGTAGGTACTGTGGCACTCTAGTCAGTTGGAGCTCCTCTTCACTCTCCTCTTTTGCTCTTTCCTCAGAGTCAGGACTGTCTCCAACTGGGGCCTCCAGCAGAAGGCGAAGTGGTTCAAGTGAGATGGACAGACGGACAAGTGTATGGGGCTAAGTTCGTGGCCTCCCACCCCATCCAGATGTACCAGGTAGCCAAAGGTTCTTGAGTGAGAGCTTGACAGTAGGAGAGGACTTTACTGATTTGGTGTTTCTTCTTGGGCAAGAGGCTTGTCTTTGCTCTTGAGAGAACCTGCGGGTCAGTAACAGCCTTCACAGATCTGGAGCCCTGCCCTGTATCACTTTGCTGTTGTGTCTTCAGACGTGACAGTCCTTACTACCGTTTTGTCTTCCTCTAGCTATAGGAAATTGCCACTATGCGCACAGGTCCTACAGGACTCTGGTTCCCTAGCTAAAAGGCCTTTGATTGCTTGGCAGGTGGAGTTTGAGGATGGCTCACAGCTTGTGGTTAAGAGAGATGATGTGTACACACTGGATGAAGAGCTTCCCAAGAGAGTAAAGTCTAGGCTGGTGAGTGAACTTTCTGTGCCCTTAGCTCCTATCTCGAGCATGGCAGGAACATGTCCCTTTGGTGTTTATTGGTCCCTGTGGCCACAAAGTGACAATTTGCTTGCCTTTTCTTTTGTAGTCAGTAGCTTCAGACATGCGTTTCAATGAGATTTTTACAGAGAAGGAAGTAAAGCAAGAAAAGAAAAGGCAACGGATCATCAACTCGAGGTACCGGGAGGATTACATTGAGCCAGCGCTGTACCGGGCCATCATGGAGTAGAAGGCTCCAGGGTCTGAGAGGTTCCCAGCCATAAAGGCGAGAGCGCTCTAGGGTTCCACAGCACAGCAGACACTCGGAACTCAGAAGTCTCAAACAGTGAAGACGTACAAAGAAAAGGAATGACACCTACGACCCCCCATCACCTTCTCCCTCTACCCTCATTGAATTGTGCCGTGAAAAGACAAGCCATGTGTGGGCCCTTGGCAGCAACTGCTGGTCCCCAGCTGAGGGGGTGACACTGGAATGCTGTGACTGCATCCACCCCCAGTACAAATGGGTCAGCTGTTCCTGCTGGACTGATTGCTCTTTCCTGGCCTAGGGCTAGCTTCCTATCACCTGCCTGCACCAGCAAGGCAGAGGTGCTGGGGCTTGACCTGATCCCTTTTTGTATTTATGTATGTGTGTGTACACGTGCGCATGTGTATGTGCGAGTGTGTACCTGTGTGAGCACGAATGTGTGTTTGTGCACACGTGTGTATGAGTCTGAGCGTGTGTGCTTGGTCTGGACCAGCTTCTGCCAGCCCCTGGCCTTCACTTCTTTGCCTCTGCAGGGCAAACAAAATGTGAAATTCTGCCCTCAGCCAAGCTGAGTAAGGGCCCTGGGGATGGCTAGTGGTGGGTTGCCATCTGTCCCTTCCTGGACCGATTTCAAGAGAGTGCTGGCAAAGCTACAGTATTGGGATGCTAAGGAACTGGCAGCCACCTCTGCCTGCCCTTGAAGTAGAGGTCAGAGGTTATGTACTACGTGCCCATAAACTTCAGGCACAGAAGCCCCTATGGCACAGTATTAGAGGGTGTGGGTGGGGACTACCATGAAGGGAGAATTTTAATGATGGAAACAGGCAGAGCCTGGTGGGTGAATTTGTGCAGGGGAAATCACAATTATGCAGGGGCTATGGGTTAGAATTAATTGGGGCCACTGGAGGCCAGGGGCAGGGGTAGCTGTGCCCTTGGTTGGGGGTGGGGTGGGGCTGGTTGAGGGTGGGGGGTGGGACTAGAGGATAACATTGAAGGGGTTAAACAGGTTTTTGCTCCTCTTGAATTTGTTTGCCTGGGCCCAGGATTGGAGGGCTTCATACCTTGCTCTGTATACAGGAGTCAGATTTATAATACTCCCCCTTTTTTGTTACGTATGAACTCTATAAACCAAATTATTTTGAAAACTGGTGCATTACCTTGTCCTTAGCAATAAAATGTATTGAACAGAGGATTGACTGTGGTCTGCCCCACAAGCCCAGGTGACCCAGGGTCAGGCTGTGGAGAAGGGCCTGGGAAGCTGTTCAGAGGTGGGTGCCGTCCTTCTGTATTACTGCAAGTGCTGGGGTAGAGGGGAGCCATGAGCATCCAGGGCCTTGTGGCCATTAGTGCCTCTTTTTGCTTTTCCTGGGGGAGGTAATGGAAAGGATTGGACTACATTCTACTCAAGAGAGTTTTTACTTTAACCTCACTTGACGTCATCAGTATCTTGGGTCAAGTCACTTCCTGCATCTGTATTCCATTCATGTGGAACCAGGAGGGAGTATATTTCAGGTGCTTGAAAAGCGAGAGACTTATTTCCCCGTGGGGTACGGAAGCTGCTCTCTAGATACCTGTCGTTGGTGAGTGCTTCCCTGTTGGAAGACCCAGTCTCTGTCCAGTGGTCCCTGAGTGGACAGGAGCAGGTGAGCCTGAGCTCCGGGGCAGCTGCTGGTTGAACAGGTGCCAGGCTTCTGCATAGCGCAGCTGCCCCAGCGGGCCTTAGCGCGGTGCCCCTGTGGCAGATAGGGCGCACACAGAAAGACTCAGTTATTTTTCTCCCTGGAGCTTGGGAGGTGGCTACTACTTGGCATTGGTTGTGGTTTGAAGGATGTCCTTCAAAACTAACTCCTCGGAGCCAGGGAAGGAGGTTGGCCCTCTGTTCTTCACTCAAGAATTTTCAGGGAGATATGGCTGGGGAGGCCAGGTAGGGCTAAGCTTTCCTGAAATGGTGAGTGGGACCCAGAAGCATACATCTTTAGAAGGGAGGAAAACTTTATTATGTACCCATAGTCCCTCCCCATGGTTCTCATTTCCCTGCTTTGCTGAAGAACTTAGCAATCGGGTGCCTGGTGCAGTCCCAGCTCTGTGGGAACTGAAGGTTGAATTTAAGCCTTTGAATTTATCGGGCAAGCACTCTGCTGCTGAGCTACAGCCACCGACAGCCTGCTCTACTTTTTTGCTCCTAAAGATGGGCCCACCATGGGATTAAAAAGATGACTTAGCCATTAAGAACACTTGTTACAGGGGACCCACGCTCAGTTCCCACTGCCCATTTGGTGGCTTGCAACTGCCTGTAACTCCAGTTCCAGTGGGGTATGAGGCCCTCTTCTGGCCTCCACGGGCACCAGAACATACTTTCATGCAGATATTTATACACACAAAAAAAAAAAAACAAACCACACACAGGGACCCACAAAGTTGTCCAGGCTGACATTGAATGTTTAATCCTCCTGCTTCCAGTTACAGAGTACTTGAGTACACGTACTAGCACTGCCGGGATTGGCTAAATCAACCATTTAAAACACTTTTGGCCTATGTAATAGCTATAAGAACTCCAGCTCAAAAAAGTGATGGGACTTTCCCAAGTCTCACAAAACCAGCCTGTGGTTTTTGTTCATTCTGGTGCTGGGGATGGCCCGGGGCTTTGGGCTTGCTAAACTTAAATTTGGCTCTGCCTTAGGCATTTCCTGGCCAGAGCAGTCAAGTCTAGGCTCGTGAACGACCGCAACCTAAGGGCGCGCTCCACAGCAGCTTTTTGCCGTAGGGCCTTGGGTAGAGAGGATGTGAAATATTTGGGTTGGTATCCGCGGCAAGTTATGTCCCCACCTCCTTTTCGGGGAAATTCTGGATTAAATTCTGCCTTAGGTGAATAATGCACTCGGCTGCGGGATGAGGGAGAGACCTTCCGGAACTGCTGGGTATGTGGGGTGGCCTTGTGGCCCATCGGCGACATTTCCTCGAGGCACGCCTGTACTTAGGTGGTCTCTTACCCCTACAGGAATGGACAGGACCTCGAGGCGTTCTGGGTGGTCAGATAAGGACCGCTGCCATCTAGGAAACGGGCCCACGGGGACTGGGTCCTCCAGCGGCCCCAGTCTGAGAGCAGGGCGGTGGGGTGGAGGCAGGAGGCTTCCTCTGGGAGCCAGACGGTAGCAGACCGCAGCCAGGACGCCCCACACTCGGCAGCTCCACGCGGCGCTCCTCTACAGCCCCTGCTCCGGCAGCTCCGGAATAGGGGGGCGGACTCGGTCTCCAGTTTCCATTGGGTCTCTCGGGTCCTGGTCCGCCCATCCCTGCGGCGAAGCCCCGCATTGGCCTGCCCAGCGCCCCGCCCGGTTCCGGTGCGCCCCATTGGCTGCGGATGCCCGACCCCCGGCGCGGCCGCCGAGGCGGACAGCGGGATTGGTGGTCCCGCCGTTGCGTCCTCACCATGGCGGCGCCCGTGCAGCCCGCCGCGTCCTGGGCTCCCGCCGGGGTCCCCTCAGCTGTCGCCGCTATTCGGGCTGCAGTTTCCTCCCTGCTCCGCGTGCGCTCTGGCGCCACCCGTCCCCGGCCTCCCTCTCCGCTGCGGTAAGGCCTGCCCTGCGCCCCCGACGCAGCTCTCGGCCGCCGCGCCCCTTCCCCGGCCAGACCGGCCCGAGTCGCCCTGGGGACCGAAGCCCGGGCCTGGGTCGGGGCCGGGCCTGCGGAGGGTCGTGCCAGCCGGGCCGAGCGCGCCGAGGTCACCTGTGTGCAGCGCCCTGGAGCGCGCGAGTCTGGGCGCAGAGGAGGGACACGGTCACCCGGGACCCGCTGTGGGACGAGCGCAGGAAAGTCCGGGGAAAGCCTAGCGGGAGTCAGCAAGAGTAGCGGTTGTCATCTCTGCTTTTCCCGGGGCCAGATCCTCGGAGCGACCCGGTCAGTTTGTCAAAGTACGTCTTCTCGCTACCTTTCCTTCTGGAGTGTTTCCCCATTGTCTTCCCGGTGATTGTTTGCGAGAGAAAATCATAGCGAGGACGGCAGTTGGTTTGGAGGATGTCCCACAGACGTGTTTAGATTCCTTTTTACAACAGCACCCATCTTTATGATTCCCCAATAAACCTCATTTTCGTTTGTTTCTGTCGCGTACGGAGAGGGAGTGAAAACGGTAAAACTGAGTCACTGTAATTAACCCAGGGAGTGACCGGTGAAGGGAGACAGCTGTTATCCCAGAAAGCAAAGAGTACTTAACACATTTCTGTGAGGGCCTTTGAAGAATTCGGTACTGTAGATAGTGGACTATCAAGGTAGAAAAACCACGAATTAGATTCTCGATATGTAGCCCAGTAGACCTCATAACAATTTCAGTTGTGTCTGTAAACTTTCAGCTAAAGACTAAGAGGTGTGGGAGCTCGGGGGTGACAGGTGCACACCTGTAATAGCACTCCAAAGCTGAAGCAGGAGGATTGCTTCAGAGGCCAACTTGGGCAGCGTAGAATAATTCACAAGAGCCACATAGCAAGACCCGGTCTCAAAAGAAAAAAGATTGGAGGATTGAAAATTAGAGCAAAACCTTATGACCAAATGGGAGATTTTATAGTCTCCCAAGGTAACAGACATTTTGAAATATGAAATGGTGTTGATTTCTCCATTTCACAAGTCCAATGTCTGTGTCTTATAACAAGTTATTAATGATGAAAGTGTGTTCTTAGAGACTAATTGGCTTGCTCACATGGTCAAGTGTCTACTGAATATGTTCTTTGTGCAAGGGATTGACTTGAGGGAAACTCAGGGATTTAAGCTATGGATAGACCTGTGTAGGATGCGAGAATGAAGCACATAACAGATGATAACTTATGGTGTGGCCTCTAGAATTCCAAGACGGTGGATGCTACAAGAAATCTTAGGAGAGGAAGCAAGTGTGTCTAAGGAAGGTCTCATGGGGGAACTAAAGTTTTAAGTTGGACCACAAAGAGTAGAAAGGCTGCCTGGAGGAGACGTGACCCGACCAAGAGTGAGGATGGTGAAGGTGGTTCCAGGGCTGTCTTAGAAGGAAAAAGGAGATGAGGTTGTACGAAAGTCTAGTTGGGGGCCGGGGGTGTAGCTCAGTTGGTAGAATCCTTGTCTAGCATTCAAGGAGACCGGATTTGATCCTCAGCACCACATAAAACCAGGGATGGCGGTACTCTCGCCTACAATCCTAACACTTCAGAGGTGGAGACAGGTGGATCAGCAGTTCAATGTCATCCCTGACTACATAGGGAGCTTGAGGCCAGCCTAGGCTACTAGTGACCATGTGTTAAAATCAAAATCTAGGGGCTGGAGAGATGGCTCAGCGGTTAAGAGCACTGACTGCTGCTCTTCCACAGGACCCGGGTTCAATTCCCAGGACCCACGTGGCAGTTCACAACTGTCTGTAACTCCAAGATCTGACACAGACATACATGCAGACAAAACACCAATACACATAATATAAAAATAAAATAAAAAAGAGTAAAATGCAGTGGGTTGGTAGGTAAAACAGAAAGATGGCGACTGTGCTTTAAAACAACAACAACAAAAAACAAACTCCAAAGGCAGGTTAGAGAGGCACCTTTGTCCTATAAGGATCAAAAGATAAACAAATCGTGATATGGACCTGATAGGAAAGAGCACAGTAAGTAGCTCTTAGATTTAAGCGTTGTCACTTTTATAGTTGCCTCAGCCACCACAGAGCTGGAATCTACATTGCTTCTTGCCTTCGTTTTCTAGCTTTATGCACTTAGACAGGCCCTAGTGCTGCCACCACACCGCTCTGACGTTGATTTCTGTCAACTCTTACAGCCATCGCACTGATTTTGGGTCCGATGTTTCTGAGAATTGCCCCCAGAAGCCCCCAAACATGTTTTTTTTTTCTTTTCTTTCTGTTTGTCCTCTCCCACCATTACACATAGTCAGGCTGTCACTTCTTGTTCCTCTTTTTTTTTTTTGGTTTTTCGAGACAGGGTTTCTCTGTGTAGCCCTGGCTGTCCTGGACTCGCTTTGTAGACCAGGCTGGCCTCGAACTCACAAAGATCCGCCTGCCTCTGCCTCCCAAGTGCTGGGATTAAAGGCGTGCGCCACCACCGCCCGGCTTTCTTGTTCCTCTTACAGGGACTCTTTACCGTTTGGTTAGGCCCAGGGCATCAGCAGGTGTTTGCCGTACCCTTTGATATATTACGCTTTCTAGGTCACTTCAGCTGTTTGGCTTTGTGTTTTGTTGTTTGAGGTCCATGTATTTGCACGTGTTGGCTTTTTATGTATTAAATGACCCCCTTCATTCCCCATCATTGCCCCTGATCATGTTTTATGGCCGTTTGATACAGAGCTTCCTTTGTAAAGCCCTTCTGTACTTTTTTCCCACCTAGGTGAGCTGTCCCTCTCTAACTCTGGGGCTCTGCCTTTTGTTTTTGCTTTATATTGGTTTTCTTGTGTGTGTGTTTTCTTTGTTGTTTGTTGTTGTTTTTTTTTTTTTTGAGGCAAGATCTTGTCTAGCCCAGGCTGACCTTGACCTCTTTTTTCCTTTTTGGACAGTACCTCAGTCAGCCCAGGTCAGCCTCAAACTCACTGTCTAGCTTAGGACCTTGAACTCAGAATCTTCCTGTCCTCTTACCTCTGCAGTGCTGGGATTAGAAATGGGGGATCACCTGATTCCGGGCTTCAAAGTTTGCCTGTTCGCTGTAATCGCTTCCCTCACAACATAAGCTGTACTTTTAAAGACAGGACCATCTTCCCTGTCATCTGGCACAGTGTTTTACCTAGTAGGTACTCGGTATATGTATTTTATGTAGAAAATAGTATTTTGATGCAGGCAACGCCATAGTTACTGTTTACTTTTCCTGCCCACTGTAATTACTGGTCACTGCTCCCTTGCAGTGTACTCGAGAGCTATTCTAACTAAAAGAAAAAAGAGGTGGGGCAGGGGGTGGCTGGGGGTGTGAGTCAGTTGGTGGAGTGCTTGATTTGCGTTTGTGAGGCTCTGAGTTCCATCCCCAGCATTGCATAAATAGGGTACGACAATACATGCCTGTGACCCTAGCATTCTGGAGGTGAAAGCAGAAAGATCCGATTTTGAAGTCGGGACCATCCAGTTGTTTGAGTTGGTAAAGGCGCTTGCTGCCAAGCCCCATGACTTGAATTTGCTTCCTGGAATACCCACACGTTAGAAGAAAAGAACTGATTCCTGCTAGCTGTCCTCTGACTTCCACATGAGTACTGTTTGCTGGGCAAACAAACTCAAAGAGAGAGTGAGAGAGACAAAAGATAAAAAAAAAAAAAAGTTCAAGATAACCTTTAGCTGTTTGTGGAGTTTGAAACCAGCCTGGGTTCTCTGAGATCTTGTCTCCCCACTTCCATCCCCTCAAGGAAAAAGAAAATAGCCTGAAGTAGGACAACTACTAAACATCTTTTGTGCAATCAAAATCTTTGTCATAAAACATGCAAATAAATTTACTATATGAGAGAACGCTTTACTGAGAGATCTGAGGCATTGGTTTGGATAGTTTAGAGTAAAAAAAAAAAGTCTCAAGATTTTGGTGGCTTAACAGTACCAAAGTTGGCTTCCTGTTCATACTACCCATTTGTCACGAATATACAGACAGCCCTTCTTGTCACACTCGATCAGGATGGAGGCTGTTGGAAACTAGTGGGTGGTCGAGTGGGTACCAGCTTTTACAGCTTCAGTCTGTCACTTTTACTCAGTATTTCTTGGTCAAAGAGTGGCACATGGCCTTGCCTAACTTTAAAGCAGGGTGTGGGGAATCGCAGACTTAGCTTAGAAGAGCCAAAGCTGTTTTGGCTCTAAGGACTACTACATATCCTGTGGGTATCGAATCACAAACCACTGAAGATTAGAGCTGGTAAGTCAGATGGGCGCTAGAGGCAAGCAAGTATAGAGATATCAGGAAGAAACAGAGGGGTGGATTCGGGGCCAAAACTCCATCACAGCTCCCATACATGCTGAGAAGCCAAGACCAGAAATTCAAGGGCGATAAATCACACCTCAGTGACAATGCAGCCATTCCCTAGAGTGTGACTGTTTGACAGCAGCCTGTTTTGTCTTGAGACAGCATCTCACATAGCTCTGGCTGGCTTGGAACCCTCTATGTCCTTGAGAGTGACTGTGAACTCCTGACCCTCTTGCTCGCATCCCTCAAGTGCTACGGCATTCTCAGGTGTCCAAAACGAGAAAAGTTAGATTAGCCTGGTATAGCAGCAGCCCACACTTGTACTTAGTACTCAGGAACAGAGACAGGGAGGATGGAGAGTTTGAGCCTGGGCTCAAACCTACCTCAGAAATAAATAACAGCTGAGATACAGCTTTGTTGGCAAAGCGCTTGGCTGGCCCGCACAGGGCTCTGGGTTCAGTGTCCAGCACTGTGTGATCTCAGTGTGTTGAAGCATGTCTGTAGTCTAGCATTCAGGAGGCAGAGATGGGAGGGTCGAAATTCCAGGTCATCCTTGGCTACACAGAGTTGGAAGTCAGCCTGGGATACATGAAACCCTGCTTAAAAACAAACAAAAGCAGCCGGGCGGTGGTGGCGCACGCCTTTAATCCCAGCACTTGGGAGGCAGAGGCAGGCGGATCTTTGTGAGTTCGAGGCCAGCCTGGTCTATAAAGTGAGTCCAGGACAGCCAGGGCTACACAGAGAAACCTTGTCTCGAAAAACCAAAAAAAAAACAAACAAACAAAAACAAACAAACACCTTTGAAAGAATAAATAGGCTAAATCATATAAAAGTTTTTTCAAGCCGGGCGGTGGTGGCGCACGCCTTTAATCCCAGCACGTGGGAGGCAGAGGCAGGTGGATCTTTGTGAGTTCGAGGCCAGCCTGGTCTACAAAGTGCGTCCAGGACAGCCAGGGCTACACAGAGAAACCCTGTCTCAAAAAAACCAAAAAAAAAAAAAAAAAAGTTTTTTCATTTATGACATCAGAAAGAAGGGAGGCAGAGTCTCAAAATCAAGGGCAGCCTGGGCTACATAAGTGAGCCCTTCTCTCAAGAATACCAAAAAAAAAAGGTCAAGAGTATAATAATTTGAGCTGTTTTTAATTGGTTTAATTGGACTTAAATGAGGCTTCAAGCTTGGTATTTGGGTTTGCTTTTGATTAAGAACAGGGAAGCTAAGTGCTGGTTGTAGCTCTGACTCAGAAGATGGAGGATCTGACTTTCTGGCTTTGGGTCTTGGCTCTGTCACTAAGCAGCTGTCTGACATTTAACAAGTTTTTTTGTTTTGTTTTGACTTCTGGTGCTGGGTTTGATCCCAGGATCTTGTGGGTGCTGGGTAAGGCCCGTGCCACTGAACCACATCCCCGTTCAATGTCTTGTCTTGTCTTTTCCTTTTCAAAACAGATTCTCAGTTTGTAGACTAGGCTGCCCTTGGACTCACAGAGATCCTCTTGCCTCTGCCTCTCAAGTGCTGGGATTAAAGATGTGTGCCACCAAATACTTCTTTTTTCTTTTCTTTCTTTTTTTTTTTCTTGGCTTTTCAAAACAGGGTTTCTCTATGTAATATTACTGCCTCTCCTAGACTCACTTTGTAGACCAGGCTGCCCTCAAACTCACAGAAATCCACCTGCTTCTGCATCCTGAGCGCTGAGATTAAAGGTGTACGTCACCAGCAACCACGCTCAGCTTGCTGTATATTTCTTACTTTCACAGTTACATGGTAGTGAGCTGTACCAAGCCGTGTGTACCACTGCACGAGAACTGCATAGTGTTCCTTAAACACAGCTCTGTTCCGGCCTCTAACATTGTAGCATTACAGATTAGAAAGATACATATGATGCGTTTAATCCCAGCACTTGGGAGGCAGAGGCAGGCGGATCTCCGTGAGTTGGAGGCCAGCCTGGTCTAGAAAGGGAGTCCAGGACAGCCAGGCTCTTGTTACACAGAGAAACCTTAACTCAAAAAAAACAAAAACAACAACAACAAAAAACATACATATGGTACTATCAATTCTGAGTACCCAGAGGTAACTTTCCTGGACTCCCTGAGTATACTGGACTCAGTGAATGTACAACCTTACTAAGGTAGTTTACTTATTTACATATAACCCCACACAGCTTTCTTTATACTTTAAATCACCTGTGTCTATAGCCCTTGATACAATGTAAATGCTGAGTAAATACTTTCTGTGTTTTTTGTTTGTTTGTTTTGTTTTTCAAGACAGGGTCTCTCTGTGTATCTCTGTCCTGGACTCATTTTGTAGACCAGGCTGGCCTTGAACTCACAGAGATCCGCCTGCCTCTGCCTCCCCAGTGCTGGGATTAAAGGCGTGTGCCACCACTCCTGACAATTACAGACAGCTGTGAACTGCCATGTGGGTGCTGGGATTTGAACCCGGGTCCTTTGGAAGAACAGCCAGTGTTCTTAACTGCTGAGCCATCTCTCCAGCCCCAAACATTAAAAAAAAAAAAATTCCCATCTGTGGTTGATAGAATGTAGAATGGGCAAGATGGAGGGCTGACCACCTTAGAACAAGGGCTGAGCTGTGGGTTTTGTGGATGTTTTAAAGGGGCCAGGTGTCAGATTGGGATTATAAAAGTAATGGTTTTTTGCCTGGCGGTGGTGGCGCACGCCTTTAATCCCAGCACTTGGGAGGCAGAGGCAGGCGGATCTTTGTGAGTTCGAGGCCAGCCTGGTCTACAAAGCGAGTCCAGGACAGCCAGAGATATTCAGAGAAACCCTGTCTCGAAAAACCAAAAAAAAAAAAAAAAAAAAGTAATGGTTTTCTAGAGAAGTTAATGCCTAATTTAAAGTCTTAATTAACCATCAGTCATTAGCTAGGTGGATGTGGTTTTAAAGGGCTTCTCACACAGGAAACAATGTATACCCAGGCCTAGAGACACAAGAACGTGGAGGTGGCTACATCCTGAGGCCACTTGTGTGGTAGGAGTGAAGAATATTTTCAGACCTTTAGTGGAAATGACATGAAAGTCAGTCAAGAAGATTGAGCTAAAACCTTGTGAGGTAAAGCTCCATCCTGAAGATGATTAGGGGCCAGGGAAGGATTGGACGGTAGGAAATGACATTATCAGCTTTGCCTTTCAGGAGGATCGCTGGAGGGAGGGAGGAGGAGGGTGTCTAACTATCCTGATGCAGAAAGCTCTGAGGTTTACAGCCACAGCCCCACGCCTACTACAAGTTGTGAAAGATGAGATTACAGCTATGTAAGACTGAGGGAAGGATGCTAGTGCTGATACCGCCGGGTAACAGGTGTGCCCACTGCCTATGGAAGTGCAGATAAGAGCCAGCAGACCAGATAGATTTCAGTCAACTTCACCAGTTTCTAATGTGTGACTTTGGATGGGCCGCAAACCTCTTGTGTCTTCTTGATTTTCAGATTTGACAGAGAGAAAATTTCTTACCTTCCACAGTTGTTTTGATAATTGGCCAGAATAGATGAGAAAAGCCTGAGCCTGTGCTGTTAGATTCGTAAGGAGTATCTCTATGTCTGTCTGTCTCTGTCTTGTGGGTATTAATGTTTGTGTGTGGTGCGGGGAGGATGGCCATGTTGTGGCTGCCTGAGGAGGCCAGGTATTGTTCCTCAGGAACTGTCCATATTGTTTTTTTTTTGAGACAGGGTCTCTCCCTGACCTGGGGCTCTCTGACTAAGCTAGTGAGTGGCCAGCCAAGCCCAGTGATCCTCCGTCTTGTCTCCCTGTCGCTCAGATGGTAACCACACACTAATGCACTCTTGGTCATGTGGGTCCTGAGGAATCCAACTTAGGTTCTCCTGCACATGCATCAAGCACTACCTGCTGAGCCATGCACACAGCCCCATGAAGAACCTCCTGCAATAAAAATAATCATTTTACTGTTCCTAACAGTATATATTACTTTTTAAAAAAAATGTCTTTTAAGTGATTTATGATGCTTGTCTGGGAGTGTTAGGCATAAGGGAATTTATTCTGACATTAAGAAGGGAGAATTGATATGAATATCATACCAATTAAAATAGCGGTTAAACACTAGCTAGCTCTGTCCCCAGCCCTCATTCGGAAGTGACCCACGCCTTCACCACACTTTCCGGCGCTGATGATCACATCCTATGCTGGGCTGCCGATGGATGTGTGTGCTTCTCCTTGGTCTGTTCTTGCTGACTTCTTTCTCCTTGAGATTTTATTCTCCTACTGTCTTCTGGCTGCTTTTTTTTTTCTTCTTTCTTTTATATAAAGATCCTAATAGGGTTTAATTCAGTGTTTTTTTTTCTGTCAGCTTCCTCTTTAGCCATCCTGGCTTGACACAAGTCGCACCTCTGAGCCCTGCAGAGCTTATCATATCTTGTCCTGATGGCCCTTTATCTGTTACCTTGTCATCATTTGTCTCTGTATTAGTACATTTCTCTTTCCTTCGTGTCCGAGGTTCTTTTAAAATGACGATAAGGTGGTATGTTTGTGTGTGTTGTTTGTTTCAAGACAGGATCTCTGTGTGTGGCCCTGGCTGTCCTGGAGCTTACTATATAGACCAGGCTGGTCTCAAACTCACAGTGAGCTTCCCAATTCTGCCTCCTGTTGGGATTAAAGGCATGCGCCACCATATCTAACAACCTTTTTGTCCCTTTTAAGTCTTGTGTGAATCTGTGTATGCGTGTGTTCATGTGTGTGAGTGCAGGCATGTGCGTGTGGGTGTCAGAGGAAAACCTCAGATGTCAGTCCTCGCCTTTCATCCTGTTTTGAGACTGGATGTCTGTTGTCCGCTAGTCCAGGCTGGCTGACCTATGTATGAGCTTTCGGGGACTCTCCTGTCTCCTCGTCCCGCCTCATCATAGAAGCACTAGGATTCTAGACAATAGTGCTACTGTGCCTCACTTTTACATGGGCTCAGGGGACTTGAACTCAGTTCTCTATGCTTGCATGGCAAATGATTTACTCACTGAGCCATCTCCCTGCCCAGAATGCAGGGTGTGTATGTATGTGCTTGTGCGTGTAGAAGTGAAAGATCAGCGTTAGTTGTTCCTCAGAGGTCATTGCCTGGTTTTTTGTTTTGTTTTGGCTCTGGTTTTTGAGATAGGGTCTACTAGAACCCGGAGTTTAGCATTTAGGGTAGGCTGACTGGTGGCAAGATCCTGTCTCTCCTCTACCTGCACCCAGTGCTAGGGTTATAATCCTTGTGAGGCAAACACTTCACCCACTCAGTTGTCTTCCAGCCTCATTGTTCAGAAAGTCAAGACTAGTTGTGAAACCCAGGATCGAAGTGTTTCAGAGACATTTTGACTTCAGGATCTCTTTAACAGTTAAAAATAGTATATACTCACATAGAATGTTTGTCTTCCTGAGTTTTGTCAATTAATCATTTACTGTATTAGGTGAATTGTACGCATTAAAAGTTACTAGAGGGGGCCGGGCGGTGGTGGCGCACGCCTTTAATCCCAGCACTTGGGAGGCAGAGGCAGGCGGATCTTTGTGAGTTCGAGGCCAGCCTGGTCTACAAAGTGAGTCCAGGACAGCCAGAGATATTCAGAGAAACCCTGTCTCGAAAAACCAAAAAAAAAAAAAAAAGTTACTAGAGGGGCCTGGGCGTGGTGGCGCACGCCTTTAATCTCAGCACTCAGGAGGCAGAGGCAGGTGGATCTCTGTGAGTTCGAGGCCAGCCTGGTCTACAAAGTGAGTCCAGGACAGCCAGGGATACACAGAGAAATCCTGTCTTGAAAAACAAACAAATAGGCAAACAAACGAAGAAACAAAATTACTAGCTATTGAGAAAACTTAGATCACAAGAATACACTGTGTTTTCTGATAGCTATGAGAGCAGTCATACCATATGTGACATTGTGTGGCCTTTAGACACTTTGTCAGACCCTTCCGAGACAGTGAGTGTGAATAAGCAGTAATATTTTAGGATGATTATGAAAATAGAGTCCTTGAAGAGTTCTGGGATCACACATCCTTGGACTACACTTTGAGAACTGCTTATGTGTGTAGGGGTGTGTGTGTGTGTGTGTGGAGAGAGAGAGAGAGAGAGAGAGAGAGAGAGAGAGTGTGTTCAGTGTGTGCATGTGGAGTAAGAGAATGTTTTTATAATGCTCTCATGTACTTCTGCTAACAAGGTAAGAATGATAGAGACTGATAAACTAAATCCACTCTCAGATGCCCTCAGCCAGGTTTCCTCTGAGGAAAGCTAGTCTGTAGCCTTCAATGAGACAGGTGCTTTGTCTTAGAAGGGCAGGTCTGTGTACTTTTGGCACATCAGGTAGGTCACATGGTCTGGAAACTAGAAAAGCCCAATATTCCTGGGGAGGAAACACCACCGTGATTACGTTCTAGAAGTCTTGTAAGTACGTGGCAGGATGGTGGCTGATGAAGTCTCTGGTTTCTTCGTGTTCCATTATCACGTGTGGTGATGATCCCGCCTTGTCAATCTGATTCTTACAAATTTGGTCACATCCACATCGCTGTCACTTAGAACTGCATGAACATTACACATTAGGAAGTGAACGTGCCCCCGCCTCTCTGTGTGCAGCTCCTGCACTAACCGAGCTCCCTGTGTCGCAGGAACCGTGTCGCAGGAACCCCTTCCAGTGAAGTGAAAGGCTAGGCAGGCTTATACATAAGTCTGGTATATCGGGGGATCACTTTGAGTACCCCTGGAGATGCCACCCTTTGAAGGCAGGTAGCCTGTGCTACTAAAATGGCCTCATGTTGGTCTTGGCACAGTTCTGTCCTATCCCCTCTCTGTTGTGGTTTGAGCAGTCTTTCTGAAATAAGTCCGCATGTTTCCTCACATAATTCCATAGCAGTTTCTCGCTGCCTGTGGAGTAAAGCTCACATTCCCCAGAGGGTTACAGTACCTGCTTCCCAGCCCTGATTATTCCAGACACTACCTCTCTGAAGCCTCCTGAACCTCTTCCACAGCCATTAATTACCACCATAAAGTCTGAGCCTTGTTTATTCTGTAGCTTCACTGCCTTTGGCAGCAATTATCACCCGGCAGGTAAATAATGGCTTTGTTTGTTCTGATAAGATAGCACCTTTCCAGCATGGCTGCTCTCAGTCCTGGAGCAAAGTGGCTTGCTCTTACTCTGTCTGTCTGTCTGTGTTTGTTTGAAGGCAGGGTCTCTCTGTGTAGCCCTGGCTGGCCTGGAGTTTATTATATACATGAGGCTGGTCTTAAACTCACAGAGATCCACCTGCCTGTGCCTCCCGAGTGCTGGCTATTATTGTTTCTTTATTTGCTTTTTTGCTTGTTTGTTTCTAAAGATGAAAGGGTAAACAATATGGAGCCACTACATAGGCTTAAACATACACAGTCTTAGAGAAAGAGAAGGAAGGGGCCTTCATCTCACTTTTATAACCATACACTGTTCAGCATATGTAAGAGCAGGATGACCAGCACTGTTCTTACAGAGGACCCGGCTTGGTTCCCAGCACTCACATCAGGTAACCCTGTAAGTCCAGCTCCAGAGGATCTATCTGATGCTTCTGACCTGTGATAGCACCTACCTCCATGTGCATATGCTCACACACAGGCACACAATTAAAGTTGAACCATACAGAGAAAACAAAAGAGCAGTAGAGAATAGTGCATTAAAACAGAAGATGCCAGCCGGGCGGTGGTGGCGCACGCCTTTAATCCCAGCACTTGGGAGGCAGAGGCAGGTGGATCTTTGTGAGTTCGAGGCCAGCCTGGTCTACAAAGCGAGCCCAAGACAGCCAGAGATATTCAGAGAAACCCTGTCTCGAAAAAACCAAAAAAAAAAAAAAAAAAAAAAACCAGAAGATGCCACATTGCTTCTGTTTGGGTTTTTGTAAAGAAATACATTACATTTTTTTGTAAAGGCCTTCTGTGTGTGTGTGTTTTTTTTTCCTAGTGTTTTCTCCTTCACTAAAGACAACTTAGCTTTGGTTCAAGGTGCTTTTTCTTCCCATCTCTGTTTCTAGTCTGGGTTACATGCTCTGCGTCAGCGTACAACACAGAGCAGAGTCCAGCCAGCTGGCCAGGGCACAGCCATGCTCCTTTGTTTACATATCACTAGCAGCTGCTTCTGAGCTACAATTTGGATTCCAGTTTTCTGGGCATACCGCCATCTCCCAGCTGTACCTTCCACACCAGCCCCTACCCCTCTACCTCAGGCTGGCCAGGCAGAGGAGGGCCAGTTTCTCAATGATGATTTTCTCAAATCTGCACTTATCACTCTTATTATTCTCAAAGAATTCAGCTTTTCCAGATAAAAATTATGTATATAACCTTTTCCTCTGAACACCATTGAGACAAACAAATTTAAAAAAAAATAAAACCAGCTGTAACAGCTCCTTTCTGAAGAAGGCCCCTCCCTCCAGTAAAAGTGATAACCGACTAACCTGTGCAAAACCAAATGTTTTCTTTCTGTGGATTTTCACTCCCCAGGTCCTTTCCTGGCCTCCAGAGCATTGCAGCTACAGACAGGAGCCACTGCGCCCAGCGTCCCCTTCTAGCGAGCGCGAGCAGAGCCAATTGCATTTGTTGTCACTGTGTGTGTATGTATGGGGTGTGTGAGTGAGTCATGGTGCCTGTGTGCAGGACAGAGGACAGCCCTGGAGGGTTGCTCCTCTTCTTCCACTGCAGGACCTGGGCGTCTGACTCAGGTGGTCAGCCTTAGTAGGTAAGCACCTTTACCCACTGAGCCATCTCGCTGGCCTGTGCCCACCTTTTTTTTGTTTTTTTGGTTTTTTTTTGTAAAGATTTATTTATTTTTTATTTTCCAAGTACATGTGTGTGGCTGCCTGCATGTATGTATATAATGTATGTATGTGCAGTGCATGTGTGGCTGGTGCCAGTTTGGGTCAGAAGAGGGTATCAGATCCCAGGAACTGGAGTTACAGATGGTTGTAAGTCACCATGTGGGTGCTGGGAATTGAACCTGGGGACCTCTGGAAGAACATCCTTTGCTCTTAATGAGCTATCATTCCAGTCCCTGCGTTCAGCTTTTTGACACTGCAGCATGATTCATCTACAAAGTTCATGCTTGAGAAGTACAGATTGAGTCACCAAAAAAAAGTTGCAATAAGTCCTGGCATGTTTTAAATAATATTCTAAGTGTGTCTAAGGCCAGCACATCCTGAGACTGTTATTGACATTTTTCATCTTTCCTCTTCTGTCTCCTTGTTGTTGTTGCTTTAAGTTACATCCATTTATCTGTTTGTGTGTATGTGGGGGGAACTCACATGCCAATAGCCTGAATCTCTTCACTGTGAGTCCTGGCATTGAATTCAGATTGTCAGGTTTGACAAGTGGTTTTGTTTTATTTTGTTTTTTTTTTCTTTTCTTTTCAATTTTTGGAGACAGGGTTTCTCTGTGTAGCCTTGGCTGTCTTGGAACTCACTCTGTAGACCAGGATGGCCTTGAACTCACAGAGATCCACCTGCCTCTGACTTCCGAGTGCTGGGATTAAAGATTTGTGCCACCGTGCTTGGCAATTACAGACAGCTGTGAACTGTCATGTGGGTGCTGGGATTTGAACTTGGGTCCTTAGGAAGAGCAGCCAGTGCTCTTAATTGCTGAGCCATCTCTCCAGCCTCTGACAAGTGGTTTTACTTGCTGAGCCACCTCATAGACCCCTTTAAAAGCTCTATATTTAATTTCTGTTTAGGAAGTAACTGTGGGGCGGGAGCCAGCCGGGAGAAAGAAACCACATGGCAACTGGAACAGGCAAATTTACTAACTTTATCGTATTTATTTCTTTTGTGTGTCTGGGTGTTTTGTCTGTTTATATGGCTGTGCACAGTATGTGCCTGGTGCCCAAAGAAGCCAGAAGAAGGTGTCAAGTCAGCTGGAGCTGGAGTTACAGATGGTTTTGAACCTTCATGTTGGTGTTGGGTATTGGACCTAGGTTCTCTGGAAGAACAGCCAGTGCTCTTACACTGCTAAGGCATCTCTCCAGCCACCAACAAAGTTTAATATAAAAATCACTTGAAAGAGCTGGACTACTGGGGGATTGACTGGTAACAAATAACCCAATGGCATGTGGCCAGTGGGTGGCATCACCAACCAGTAGTGAGAAACACCTCCTACTCGCTAGGAAGCTGCTGTCAAAGACTGGGCTGGGGCAGGCGTTGAGAAGTTAGAACTTTCCTGCCCTGTTACTGAGAGTAATAGGGGGGTAAGTCACTTTGGAAAACACTGACATTTCCTCATTTAAACACAATTAATGTCTGGCCTAGACATAAATCATTCTGAAGCATATTTATCCACTGCTGCCCCAAAGTATATCTCCAAGGGCAGTAAGAAGGCTACGTGTATATGAAACTTTGTAGAGGAATGTTTGTGGCAGCATTTTTCAAACCAAAAGAAGAAAGAACTCAAATATCTACTCAGGATGGATGGACAGTTAAGAGATGGCACACCCATAAAGGGAGTATTATCTGAGAATAAAAAGCAATGATTGTTGACATGTGCCACAGCAAGCATGAGCCTCAAACTTGTTAATTGGTAGAGCCGACCAAAAACACCCGTGTATCGCATGAGTTCGTTCTTATGAAATTCTAGAATAGGCAGGCACATCCCTGTAGATGGAAAGAAGATTAGGGTTGGAACAAGAGATTCCATAGGCTGGTGTCAGCCAAGGGCCACCTTTTCTAGGCAAATGGGAACATCCGAAAAATAACTATGGTGGTCTTTGTACAACTCTGTGAGCTTTGTGAATATTTATTCTTTTTTAAAAAATACTTATTTATTTAATATATGAGTGCTCTGTCTTCATACACCTGGCATGCCAGAAGAGGACATCAGATCCCAGTATTAATGGTTGTGAACCACCATGTGGTTGCTGGGATTTAAACTCAGGTCCTCTGCAAGAGCAGACAGTGCTCTTAACCACTGAGCCATCTCTCCAACCCCATGAAAATTCTTTTGTTGTTATTGTTCGAGTTTTCCTCTGTAATCCTGGGTCTCTTGGAACTTGTTCTGCAGACCAGGTTGGCCTCGAACTCAGAGATCCTCCTGTCTCTGCCTTGTAAGTGCTAGGATTAAAGGCATGTACCACCATGCCCAGCATTTTGTGAGGTTTTTTTCTTTTACTTTTTCTTTTCTTTTTGTGAATTTGACCTCATATACCCTGATCCCACTCACTTCCCACCTCCTCCTCAGACCCACCCTCCAACCTCTCCCAACAGAGGAAAAAAAAAATCTCATTGTGGAAGCTGTGTGTCCCACACTATTCCCTTCTGTCCACACCTTTTTCCTTGCAAATGTACATTACAATGACTCCTTGGTTTGATATGAGGCCTCTGGCTTCTGCTACTTTGTCAACCCTGGAACCTCACTGGGACTCCTCTCAGATATCCTGATATTGCCCGATGTCATGGAGATCCTATAGTTTTGGGTCTGTTGAGCTGGCCACTTCCTGCACTCCAGCAGTTCATCCATGGAATAGATGTTGGGGTGGGCATTTTGTGAGTTTTTTTTTTTTTTTTTAAGATTTATTTATTTATTTTGTGTATGGGTGTTTTATGTGCATGAACATCTGCAACCAGAAGAGGGCATCAGATCACATTGTGGTTGGTTGTGAGCCACCATGTGGGTGCTGAGAATTGAACTCAGGACCTCTGGAAGAGCAGCCTGTGCTCTTAACCTCTGAGCCATCTCTCTAGCCCCCTGTTTTGTGAGTGTTTTAAGAGTCACTGAATCATATACTTTAAATTTTTTCAATTAAAAAATTATGTGTATATGTGTATATCC
This sequence comes from Lophiomys imhausi, assembly GCA_907164525.1. Taxonomy (NCBI): domain Eukaryota; kingdom Metazoa; phylum Chordata; class Mammalia; order Rodentia; family Muridae; genus Lophiomys; species Lophiomys imhausi. The sequence goes on along the minus strand of CAJQZJ010001750.1, from coordinate 1,548,762 downwards.
ATTTGTGCATGTGTGTGCCTGTGGAGGCCAAAGGCATTGTATCTCCTGGTACCAGAATTACAGGAGGTTATAAACTACTTTTGACATGGGTGCTGGGAACTGAGCTTCGGTCCTCTGGAAAAGCAGACTGTGCTCTTAACCACTGATTCATCTTTCCAGCTTTGTGTGTGTGTGTGTGGGTGGGTGTGTGTGTGTGTGTGGGTGTGTGGGTGTGGGTGGGTGTGTGGGTGTGTGTGTGTGTGTGTGTGTGTGTGTGTGTGTGTGTGTGTGTGTG
>CAJQZJ010001750.1:1447545-1548478 GCA_907164525.1 Lophiomys imhausi | reverse complement strand
TGTGTGTGTGTGTGTGTGTGTGTGTGTGTGTGTGTGTGTGTGTGTGTACCAGAAGAGGGAACCGGGAGATATTTTTGAGACATGGTCTTACTATATAGCTCTGGCTGACCTGGAATTCCCTACGTAGAGCAGGCTGGCCTCAAACTCAAGAGATCTGCCTACCTCTGCCTCCCCAGTGCTGGGACTAAAGATGCCATCCTGTAAGGAACTGGAGTTAGAGGAATTTGGGGAATGCTTCTTGTTTTTGTGGGGGTTGAAACTTAAGTTCTCATGATTGTGCAGCCAGCACTTAACCGCTGAGCACCCCTCCAGCCCCTGAATTACTTACTCTGAATGTGTAAAGTACATGGTATATGAAGGGTATCTTAAGAAGGGTGTTTTTTTTAATAATTTATTTATTATTTTATTTTTGTTTATACAAGTGATCTGTCTTCACACACACCCAGAAGAGGGAATCAGATCCCATTACAGATGGTTGTGAGCCACCATGTGGGTGCTGGGGATTGAACTCAGGACCTCTGGAAGAGCAGACAGTGCTCTTAACCTCTGAGCCGTCTCTCCAGCCCCAAGAAGGGTGTTTTTAAAAAGTAAAGAGTGGGGCCAGCTAGATGGCTCAGCAGGTAAAGGCCATGATGTCATATTGTTCAGTCCCTGGGCCCAGATGGTGGAGGAAGAGAACTGACTCCTAGGATTGTCCTCCAACCTCTACATCTCTCTCTTGAGTTATCATTCATGCACACACACACAGGTTAGTGGTTTTTTTTTTTTTGTTTTCTTTAAAGATAATTAGTTCAATAAATAGATCAGAATTAGGAACTAATAGGCCATAAATCTGCAGCCATCATTGTAGGTAGCTGGGTACTCAGTGTATCTTACTTAGTGTTAGGTTCCCTTTCTTGAGGTGGGAAGGTGATGGAATGGGTGGTGGGGCCCAAAGAGGTCGCTCAGGGGTTAAGAGCACTGGCTGCTGTTCCAGGGGACCTGGGTTTGGTTCCTGGTGCACATGTGGTGGCTCACTATCGTCTATAACTCCAGTTCCAGAGGATCCAGTACCTTCTCTGACCTCCACAGGCGTTGGGCATGCATATTGTGTACGGACATACCTTCGGACGAAACACTGATGCCCTTTAAGAAAAGAATTCCCAATGCTGATCTCCAGCCTGTTCTTGCTGCTTTGTCGATAGATGTTCAGAGGCTCAGTCAGTTCCCCCAGTGACCCCTTAACTGTCCATTTTCCCATCTTTCTCTGTCCCATTTGCTTGGTTGTTGTTTAGACAGTGTTGATGTGCTGTGACTTCCGCTTGTTTTGATTTGTTCAGGAAGTCCTTTAAACTTATTCTTTCTCATTTTATCTTGTTTGTCTTTTTCTTTTTTAAAATCTGTCACAGCTTTTATGATCCTCACTATATTTTCATAAGGCCCACTTTCTCTTCCATACTCCCTCTTATCTTTTATGGTATTCCCCTCAGGTCTTTGTCCTTTGGTATTGTTGTTTTACCATTTGTGGTGGTTAATCTCGGTTGCCAACTTGATTGGGCTGAGGAAGGCCTAGAGATTTAGTAAAACAAACTTCTGAGTGTGTCTGTGAGACATTTTCCAGAGAGGACTCGGCCAGGTTTTATCCGTCGGTGGATTCAGGATTTGAGTAGTCTATTGTGATGTAGAACTGTGAAAGGTGGGGCCGGATTAAGGAAGTGTGGCTCGGTTCCCGCTGTCTTTCCATTGGCCTCTCCTCCCCTCTTCTGAGTGAATCACCTTCGGTGCACTCTCCAGCTCAGTCTTCCTGCCTCACTCCTAGTTCTGAGATGGGAGCCTAGTGCCCGTGGACTGATGCCCTGAAATTGTGACCACAAGTAAACCTTTCTTCTCTTGCTTTCCTCGGGTGTTTGTTCATAGCAACATAAAAGTAATTGCATATAGTTTTCTTTCCCCAGGAACTCTTTCTTTGGCCTCTGCAGGTGGGGTTTGTTTCTCTATAGCCACTTTTTTAGGGGGTGGGGTGGGGAGCAGAACTGACTTCTTGCTGGAGATGCAACCCAGTGCCGCACACATGCTTGCGAACCGCTCTGCCCCTGAGCTACACCTTGAACTCTTATTATATCTCGAGGCTCAGGTGGTTAATGATCTTTGTTGGTTCCCTGATTTTATTTATTTATTTATTTATTTGTTTGTTTGTTTGTTTGTTTGTTTGTTTATTTATTTATTTATGGTCTCCCATACTTTCCTCCATTCTCCTTGACTTTCCACTTTTCTTGCAGTGTTTTCATGTAGCCCCTGTAAATACCAATTTTTTGCTGTTAAGATCTCTCTACTTTATATGAAACATGGATCAGGTTGGCCTTCAACTCTCTTGAGTGCTGGGATTAAAGGCTTGTGCCCTGCCTGGCTCTGTTGCTGATCTGATGTAGCCTTTCTGAGCCTTTCCCTGTTTTTCGGTCTCTGTCCGTCTTGGTTGCTGGAGACTTGAACCCAGAACCCCATGCTCTGCCAGTGGGGTAACCCCGAACTCCTTTCTTTACTTAGAGAGGTGATCCAGTATGAATGGAGCCAGGTCATCTGAATTTGAGTCCTGCTTTGCTGTGTACTAGGCTGTGACCCCGAACTGCTTTGTGCTTGCATTTCCTCACTTTGAACTGTAAATGATAACTTCATAGACTTCATAAGCAAAACTAATAAACTAACTCAGATAAAACTCTTAGAGCTGTGACTGGTCCACAGTAAATGCTATGTGAATATCAGCACTATAAATTATTTTATTGCTCATGATTAGAAAAAATACAGTTCTGTGCAGTGAGGATTTTTGGTTTCTTTAAAAACATAAAAATGTGGGCTGGAGAGGTGGCTCAGAGGTGAAGAGCACTGGTTGTTCTTCCAGAGGTCCTGAGTTCAATTCCCAGCAATCACATGGTGGCTCACAACCATCCATAATGAGATCTGTTGCCCTCTTCTGACCTTTGGGCATACATGCAGACAGAACACTGTATACATAATAAATAAATAAAATCTTCAAAACAAAACAAAAAAAAACCATAGAAATGTTATGTGAATATGCCTTTGTTTTAATCCTAAGTGTGGGATGTGGGGTTGCTTCAGATTGTCCACAGCAGCTGACTGTGATTTGCCTGGTGCTCTGGCAGAGGTGTGGTTTTGCCAGCAGCAGATAGTTTGTGTCTGGAATTCTGGGGACCCTTCAGAGGGTATATCAATGCCAGAGCCCTGAGAGGCAGGGCAGCTGCTGCCCCTGCTGCTGCTGTTTGCTGTTTGTTTTCTGTTTGCTGGATTTCTGGTTGCTGATTGGAGATATCCTGACAACAAAGATCAAACTAGCCCCAAGGAACTCGAAGCCCCTAATTAGCAGGAAGTAGTCTAACGATATCAATACTCCTTTCCCCTCTAACTTTCTTTCTCTCCTACTTACTGTTTGGTGGGTTGGAAGGGATGGGTTGGTGTAGGGAGGTAGGAAAAAGAACCTAATAAGGTAGCCAAAAAGCCTGGCTACATTTCTGAATAGAATAATTTCATATATATTAACTGTTTAAATTTACTTAGTCAAGAAGTAAATTCTGAATAGCTTGGGTTTGTTCAGCTAAAACTTTTTTTTTTTTAAAGAATTGATAAACTTCTCAGGAACTGGTTTGGGAAGCTGGCTAATAAGTTGTATGTGATAACTTCCAATTAGCCTGCTTCAAAAGTTTTTTTTTTTTTTTTAGGCAGGGTTTCTCTGTGTATCCTTGGCTGTCCTGGACTCACTTTGTAGACCAGGCTGGCCTTGAACTACAGAGATCCGCCTCCCACCACGCCTGGCAATTACAGACAGCTGTGAACTGCGGTGTGGGTGCTGGGATTTGAACTCCGGTCCTTGGAAGGACAGCCAGTGCTCTTAACCGCTGAGCCATCTCTCCAGCCTGCTTCAAACGTCTTTACAGGAGGATGCCCTGGAAGTACCTTGGGGCTTTGCGTGGTGGCTTTCCTGTTCTGTAGCTGACATCTGAGGGTCAGCAGCACTGACACTTTCATTCCAGTTGTTGCAGGTTCAGTTCAGAAAATAATCAGTTATGGGGTGTTTTAGAAATGGCTTGGGGCGAGCATGGTGGTGCACACCTTTAATCCCAGTACTCAGGAGGCAGGGGTAGGCAGATCTCTGAGTTCGAGGCCAGCCTGGCCTGCAAAACTTGTCTAGGACAGCCAGGGTACACAGAGAAACCCTGTCTTGAAAAACAAACAAAAACCAACAACAACAAAACAAGAAATGATCTAGGTGCAGTTTATTTCAGCTAGTTCAGACTTTTGTATAACTTTCTCCCTATGGCTCATTAAGGCAATCTAGTGTTCTGTGTATGGCTGAGTTTTTTTTAGGCACGCTATAACCTACTGAGTCTCCAGGCAGCCAACAGATAACTAAATCCTCAAGATGCACATCTATTCATTAACAAATTTTATTAAATCATATCAGGAAGCTGAGGGCAAAGATGGGTACAAGAAATTAATCACACCTTGACCACCATTCCAGCTTCAGCGAGGAGTCACGTCATCCAGTGCCAACTGGGCTGCTTTTCTTGTTTCCTGACCATAAATAATCCCTAGCTTAACTATTAAGAGTGTGCCTTTCTGAAGTTCAAACTGTTCCCTAAGATTTTCTACATAAGAGCCACTAACAAAAACATCTTACTCTAACTTTATTATAACTTCCTAGCAAAACAACTTAAACCTTCTTAAACTTTCTATCAATTACCCTAACCTCCTAAAACTATTTAAATCAAATCAGGAATTCTGTAAAATCATTAATTCCTCTAAACAGCATTATTTCATGAAAGTTTTTCTTCATGTTGATCTGTAGGATTTTTTTTTTTTAAGACAGGGTTTTTCTGTGTAGCCCTGGCTGTCCTGGACTCACTTTGTAGACCAGGCTGTCCTTTAACTCACAGAGATCCGCCTGCCTCTGCCTCCCCAGTGCTGGGATTAAAGGTGCACCACCATGCCCGGCAATAACAGACAGCTGTGAACTGCCATGTGAGTGCTGGGATTTGAACCCGGGTCCTTTGGAAGAACAACGAGTGCTCTTAACCGCTGAGCCATCTCTCCAGCCCCAATCTGTAGGAAATTTTCCCAATAGAGTGAGCTAACACCCAGGAAGCAATCACACCATAAGCAGTGAGGGTTTCCCCGAGTCCAACCACACTGTGCCAGATATGTGAGGAGTATAGCAATGACAAACATGGGAAGGCACATCAGCAGCAAGAAGCAATCCAGAGGCAAAGGCCCCTGGGCCAAGCCTTTCCAAGGTACACCCATCGCAGCCTTGCAGAGCAATAGGCTTTCTCCAGGAAACTCACCTGCCCACTGTAGCTCCTCTTGTGTGGGTCAGCCAGGGAAATACCCTAAGGATGGTGGAAGTTTATGCCTGGGGGGGGAATCATGCCACATTGGCTACTGTGTGTGAGAGTTGGAGGGTGAGGAAAGAGGTCACAGGTTTCTATGAGGCTGTTATGGAACCAAAGATGTAGGGGGTGCTGGGAACAGGACAATCTAGTCTTCTCAATAGGATGGGTTGAGGCTTCCAGGTGTGGCCGGAAGGAAAATTCCTGGGGCTTGTTTGACATGTATTAGGAGTGTCGAGCATCATTTCCAGGCCTCCTGAGGACCATAGACCAAAATAAAATCCACCAGAGTCCAGCATGGTGAACCACTGAGATTATTAGGCCTGCTTACAGATCATGAGTAAGAGGTTACTTACAGGAGTATTGGTAACCCTGAAACAGCCATACCTGCCCAAAATTCCCACCCCAGCATGGAATAACAACCTCCCGGGGCTGCATAAATAGACTCTCCCACTCCAGTAAACCTGCTTTCACCATCAAAGGTCCCAAGGACTGTTTAGGCGAGGGAGGGTAGAAGAATCTCAGGTGACCCTCCCACTTCTGTGACGAACTGTCAATCACACAGGCCTGATCTGAGGGTTGGTTCCAGGTGTCAGCTGCCCTGATGAAGATGGTAAATGGCCGTGTTCTCCCCGTCCCCCGTGATGGTAAACCCTGAGGAAGAGGGGGTTGAAGGGGAAGTCAGAGGGATCTGTGAAACGCGGTGAGCAGCAGTTGAGTCAACAGAATGATGGTAAAATGAAGACATCCCCTTGAGGGGACAGTCTAAGACACATGACTTCTTTCCCTCCCTTCCTGACTGAATACTTCAGTTAAACAAATCATAGGTTTCAGGGGCTGAGCAAGGTAGGTGAGAGTCAGGGAGAGGCAGAAGTTCAGACAGCATTGAAAGGGGCACAGAGCAGAAAAGTGAATATATTGAAACCAGTGACAGCAGGATTTCTAAATTGGCCTGTAAAGGTAAAAACTAGGATTAATCATTTGTTTTGTATTAGAATTGTGAGTATCAGGGTGAACTGATTCTTTTCAGTATGTACAGATGTAAAGGCCAGAGCAGATGCAGGTAGCGTGTATGCACATCCATGTGTATGCTCGGCCGTGCCGTGCCGCCTAACTCATTCCCTGAAAGGACTCCTGGCATGGCAGTGAGGACACAGGACATCTGGATGGTGGAACCCAGGGCCTCACACATGCTAGGGAGGCCCTGTTTCTTGCTGTGTACGTCGCACATGCTGCTCCTGAACTCTGTTGAATAAAGGGTTAAGTCTGTTAGATTGGCTCACAGACCGTCCTGTGTCTGTGGGCCTGACGTTGTGGTCATGGGCTGCACGGATTGAGGCGACACTGGTAACATGGCTTCCGTCCTCTCCAAGTAAAGCCCCCTAACGTCATTGCATTTTGTGGGCCAGTTGATCGTTCCTTGCGTTTTTGGCTCTTTAGTTTTCATAGGTAAGATACACAGTCCATTGTGCTGCTAGAAGTTCATGTCTCTGGGGCCCAGGAGGTGGCTCGTTGATAAAAGTACTGCTCTGTAAGTACAAGGACCTGAAATGACCCCATCGCTGCATGAACAGCTGGGTGTTGGGGGTGCTTTTAATCCCAGCTCTGGGACCAGCGGGCCAGCCAGTCTAGCTGATTGGTGAGCTCTCAATTCAGTGAGAAACCCTGTCTCAAAAAGCAAGATGGCTTCTTGGGAAGGACACCCAAGGCTGAACATCCCACAGACAGATGGAAAGATCTACTAAGTCTCTGTTTTCTGTTTCACTTTGAAAACTTTGTACATTGGTTTTTATACAGACTGAAAATAAATATATGAATAGATTGTACAATATACCCCTCCAAATCCACTTAATTTCGGCAGATTTGTGTGTGTGTGTGTGTGTGTGTGTGTGTGCATGCCTGTGTGAATTTACAGGCACTATGTGCATGCAGGAGCTCTGGGAGGTCAGAAGAGAATGTTGACTCCCCTGGGACTAGAGTTACAGACAATTGTGAGCTGACTTGTTGGTTCTGGGAGCCAAACCCGGGTCCTCTGTAAGAACAGCCAGTGCTCTTAACCACTCAGCCATCTCTCCCCCCCCAAATCCACTTAAGTTTTACATTTCAGTCACACCATTTGTTGTTGCCAGTGTGAGGCTGTATTATGCATACTCTTCTCTCCCTAGATCATTTCTGAGTAGCATTCAGCATGATCTGTGTTGGTGCACGTCCTTGGCTACATTCTCTCGGACTGGGGCATCATGTTCTGCATTTACTCTACCTTCTTTTCTCTGTGTGCTGTGGCTGGTCTTTGTGACATGCATTATCACACTTCCTTGCCCCTCTGGCTTCCATCTGGGATCGGTTGGCAAAAGGTGGAACAGCAGATCCAAGGGTGAATGGGAGAGGTTAGAGTGTTTTTAATCACGGCTGCTGGCCACAGTCCTAGTCATAGCCCTTCATCCATCTAGCACTGTCTTCTCCTGCCAACTCTCTCATGGCTTTCTCTTCTCACCCTTTCAGGGGAGGAGGGGCAGCCTCCTGCCCTTGCTAGTCTCCTAAGGGGTCTTTTAAACCCTACCCACACTGCTTACAAAATCCTGCCATCACACCTCCTCTGGGATCCCTTCTGCAGTTCAGTATGCTTCCCTGGGCCTCTGAAGGCCCAGCAGACACACTTCAGAGAGGCCGAGATTCGTGGCTTCCTTGCTAATTGAGCATTTGAACTGTTGTTAATTTTATCTTTAAAATCTGTGTTGCTAATGGGCATTCCTGCACAGGTCCGTCTTTGAGGTCAGAGGACAACTTGCAAAAGTCTGATTCTTTCCTTGTACCATATGGATCTTTGGTTTGAACTCTGGTCATCAGGCTTGGTAGCAAGCACCCCTACCCGCTGAGCCATCACACCGATCCTTGTACAGGACTCCATTTGTTGCAGGGCTGAGTTAAGGTGTAGGAACATTATAAATTTCAATTATGGAGACAATTACTCATAACAATTGTAACCCTGAAGTGTATTCACTTCACAAATGCCTCCCAAGGATGCACGTGTCACACCCCATCCTGTTCTCTAGAGGCAGCCAGCATAACAGTTATGGTGCCACTCAAGCCTTTATAAGTGTGTGCTTACTATTGAATAAACATATACCTGTGTAGATAGATAAACTCATGCCTATGTGTCTATGCGTCTCTCTGAGGAGGCTCATTTTTATAATCCACTGTTCCACTATGTTTGTTTTGTCCCACGTAAGTATTCCTATCTCATAATAATCACAGTTTGATATGAGAGAAGGTAAACTTTCATCTGCGATATTGTGACACATACGTTTATTTGGTCTTCCCCTCTGTCTCCTGGCAAATATAACTCCTAAAATCTTTAGAATATCTGAAGTGTTCTCTTGGTGTGTGCTAACGGCTTGACTGACAGCTGGCAGCTGCTGTTTGACTGCCCGAGGGCGGCTGGTTGTCTTGGTTACTTTTCTATTGCTATGATAAAAACACCATGACCAAGGCAACTTACAAAAGAAAGCATTTGCCTGGTCTGCAAAGCGAGGCCAGGACAGTCAGAGCTGTTACACAGAGAAACCCTGTCTCAAAAAACAAAACCAAAAACAAACAAAAAACCCAAAACAAAACAAAAGAAAGCATTTAATTTGAAGCTTACAGTTTCAGAGGGTTAGAGTCCATGACCATCATGGCAAGGAGCAGGACTTCTGGTGGGCAGGTGTGACTCTGGGGCAGTAGCTGAGAACTTACAACTTGAGACACAACCACAAGGTAGAGAGTGGGAATACTTTGAGTCTTGAAACCTCAAAGCCCACTCCCAGTGATACACCTCCTCTAATAAGGCCACACCTCCTAATCCTTCCCAAATAGTTCCACCAACTGTGGAACTTATGGGGACCATTCTTATTCAAACCACACTTTTCCTGAAGAGCCTACGGTAGGAGTGAAAGGTTGAGACCTTTATTTAGCCTGAGTCCCCCACAATTTCAGGGAGATTAAGTTGGATATCAGTCGCCATTGTGTAATCATTGGCCCATGTAACAAGGTCTCCACAAAACCCAAAAGGATGTAGTTAAACAGGTGAAGATTCATGACCCAAGTTGCAGAGGCCATGGAAGCCCCTTGTCCCTTTTCTTCTCACTTACCTGACATATTTCTTTATCTGTATCCTTTGTAATACTTTACATTAAATTGCTAAATGTGAGCATTTCTTTGGGTTTAGTGAGCTAGTCCATCAGATTAATGGCACCTAAGCAAGCAGTCTAGAGAACTCTAATTGTAGCCCCTGGGTCAGAAGTACTGGGCACCCCACCTGGGGCTTGTGATTGGCATCTGGCCTAGGTCTGTGGGACTGTGCTCTCAGCCTATGGGATCAGTCGCTATCTCCAGGTAGATGTTACCAGAGCAGAGTTGGAGCAGAGGACTCTGCTGGTGTCTGCTGCTGGATCATGCCTGCTTGCTGGCGGGGCAAATCCTCGCACCTGCTGCTGGAAGTGTTGTAAAGATATAGACTGAGCAAAGTTTGGCCCACTCCCCACACAGCTTCAATTTATCTCTATTGTTCATTTAAAAAAAATCTCAGGCTGAGTGTGGTGGCACATGCTTTTAACTTCAGCACTTGGGAGGCAGAGGCAGGCGGATCTCTGATTTCGAGGCCAGCCTGTTCTACAAAGTGAGTCCAGGACAGCCAGGGCTATTACACAGAGAAGCCCTGTCCCAAAACAACAACAACAACAAAATCCAGATAAATGCTATATGTTTTCACTCAATTGTGATTTCTAGATGTTATAAGAAGTTATAAAAAATTACATTTGGGGGCTGGAGAGATGGCTCCGAAATTAAGAGTACTGACTGCTCTTCCAGGGGACCCAGGTTCAATTCCCGGTACCCATATGGCAGTTCACAGCTGTCTGTAACTTCTGTTCCAGTGGACTGACACCTTCACACAGACATATGTGCAGTTAAAAACACCAATGTACATAAAATAAAAAATAAATTATTAAAAAAAAATCACATGGGACGTGGTGGTGCATGCCTTTAATCCCAGCACTTGGGAGGCAGAGGCAGGTGGATCTCTGTGAGTTTGAGGCCAGCCTGGTCTACAGACAGAGTGAGTTCCAGGACAGTCAGGACTGTTACACAGAGAAACTCTGTCTCAAAAAACTAAAAAAATAAAATAATATAAAAATCACATTTGGGGCTGGAGAGATGGCTCAGCGGTTAAGAGCACTGGCTGCTCTTCCAGAGGTCATGAGTTCAATTCCCAGCAACCACATGGTGGCTCACAACCATCCATAATGAAATCTGGTCCCCTCTTCTGGCCTGCAGATATATACCTGCAGACAGAACATTGTATACATAATAAATAAATCTTTAAAAAAAAAAAAATCACATTTGTATAAGTGACCTGGAAGTAGAAGTAAAACTGTAGAAGACAAAAGGCACTAACCAGAGGGGTAAAAACAAAAAGGAAGCACAAAGAGGTAGGAGGGGGAATATGTTCAACGTACACTATATACACGCACAAAAACTTTAAAAGCAAAATAAAGAACAAAGGGCTAATGATGGCTTGGTTGTAAATGCTGGTCTTGCAAGACCCTGGGTTCCAGGCTGAGAAAGCCGGATGTAGTGGTGTCCACTTGTACCCCAGAGCTGAGGAGGCAGGCATGGTGAGAGATGCCTGGACTCATTGGCCTGCCCGCCTAGGCTGTTGAGCGAGCTCCAAGCTGGTGAGAGACCTTGTCTGGAATACCAGAGTGGGTGGTTCCTGAGCAGTGACACTTGAGGTCCTCCTCCAGCTTCCACATGTATGCATATTCATATGTGCATGCAGTGCACATATATGAACAAGCACATGTGTAAACACATACATACACATACAAGAATTACTTTTTCCTAGGTTCTTTTGGGGAACAAACTCAGATAACTTAGAATGAAGCACAAAAACTTAATTGCAGATTCTGACTAGAATTAAACCAACTTTCTAGAGAAATGGTGTGTTCCCTGATTGATATTCTCCCTTAAGAACTGGTTATATTCCGGGGCTGGGGCTGCTCAGCATGAGGAACTGTGTTTGGATTCCCAGCACCCATGCAGGAAGCAAGTTCTCAGCTGACATCCCAGCTCTGGGGATGTCAGGGGCTTGCTGGGCAGATACTGCAGTGGCTGCAGGGTCAGTGAGATTACCCACCTCTGGCCTCTGTGTCCACGGGCACCCCGCTCCATGTGTGTGCACACTCATGAGGAACACAGTACATTAGTTTCTCATGTCGGCTATGTTCTCTGGGGAAAGTCTTGTCCATGCCTTCCCGAGTTCACTTTTAAATACTTTACAGATTTTGTTGCCATGATGAATGGGATTTTTTTTTTCATCTTACATTCTCTAATTGTATATTTTTGGCATGTTTTTAAAGAAGCTCTTAACATTTTTATAAATTAATCTTATAATCACTTATTTTATTGAACTTCCCATTTGTTTTACTGTCTTTCTCAGTTCCCCAGGGAAAAGCTTTCTTAAGTGGGTCATTCCATCATCTGTAAGTTGCAGCTTTCTATTACTTTGTTATTAATACGTAAATTTGTATTATACTTATTTCAGTACTGTGCTGGGATTGGATGTGCATGCATGGAGGTCAGAAGACAACTCAGGGGAGCTCTCCATCATGTGGGTCCCATGGAATGAACTCTGGTCTTCAGGCTCAGCGCAGGCACCTTTATCCTCTGAGCCACCCCACTGGCCCATTATTAATATTTATACATAGCGTTTTTTTCATGCTATTTGATACCTGGGTTAAGTGATTGGGGCTCAGGGGTGAGGTCAGACCCAGGGAAGTTGTTTTGGACCGTGGTTACAATCAAGTTTCTGTCAAAGGGTGTACAGAAGGTACTATATCAAAGTGGGTGGACAGTGGGTTCCTGACAGGCCTTGGGAAGGGAAATGAGGTGCCGTTCAGAGAACAGGGCTTGAGGCTGAGAGAAACAGGGTCAGCCTGAAAGGCAGCAGAGGGCTTACCCTCTAGAGCAGACTTTAGAATGGAACAAGAGTTCTGTTAGCTGAGTGGTCTCTGAAGATGTCTTTACCATGACTGCTGGAGCCCGCGAATATTACCTGATTCATTCGGCAAAGGACCTTTCTAGATTTATGAAGATTGTGACCCTTTAAAGAAGGCTGTTAGCCTGGATTATGTAGATGGGCCCAGTATAATCCCAGGAGCCCTGAAAAGTAAAGAAATTTCAACTGAAGCAGAAGCTAGTTGCTGTGGAAGGACAAACCTGAGAGTGGGAGAGGCTTAGCCTCCACAAACGATGAGGGCTGTGAAGGAAGTTGGAGAAAGTATAGGAGCAGTGACTGGGCCTTCCCACAAGGGAGTGAGCTGCAGGGACAAGATTCGGGCAGCAGCTGGAGTGAACATGGACACGAGCTCTTTTCCAGGGCTTCTGGGAAGGGCGTAGCTCCTGACACACTGACTTGGACTAAGGGCCTGGCCAAGCTGCTCAGTAGTGGGTGCTGGTCTCCGATACTCTGAGATAATAAATGTGTTTTACCGTTAACTGTTTAGTCTGCCCCTACCGTGTTTTAGCAGCAGAAGAAAATGAATCCAAAGGGGTTTAAGCATGGAAGTTAACATTTTCAGGTCTTTTTTTTTTTTTTTTTTTTTTTTTTTTTTTGAGACAGGGTTTTTCTGTGTTTCCTTGGCTGTCCTGGACTCACTTTGTAGACCAGGCTGGCCTCGAACTCACAAAGATCCACCTGCCTCTGCCTCCCAAGTGCTGGGATTAAAGGCGTGCGCCACCACCGCCCGGCTTTCAGGTCTTTTTTTTAACATTTATTTATTTATTATGTATACAGTATTTTCTCTACATATATGCCCAGGCAGATCTCAATGTAGATGGCTGTGAGCCACCATGTGGTTGCTGGGAATTGAACTCAGGACCTTGGGAAGAACAACCAGTGCTCTTAACCTCTGAGCCACCTCTCCAGCTCCATTTTCAGGTCTTATGTTAGAAATGATCATGAGCTGGGCATGATGGCACATGCTTGGAATCCCAACCAGCATTGGGAGGCTGAAACAGAAGGATCATAGCTTTGGGGGCAGCCTGGGCTACACGGGCTAATGTCCTGGTCAACCTGGGTTTCACAGAGAGACCCTGTCTTGAGCAATTTGAAACAGAACCAAACAATGGTGCCATGTGCAAAATGGGTGCATAGAAGTATAAACTGATTTGTGGGGACATGGTGCGACTAGGGTGGGTAATGGTGGGAAGGCATATGATGGAAGATTTACGCAAGAGCTGGAGAGATAGTTGAGGGTTAACAGTGTTTACTGCGCTTGCAGAAGGCTGAACTTCAGTTGCCAGCATCTGCTTCAGGTGGCTCACGGTCACCCATACTCCAGCTCTGGGGGATCTGAGGTCCCCTTCTGGAGGCACCTGTACTTACACACTCACCCCACCACGCACCCAAGCATACACATACTTTAAAAAGGTCTGGAGAGGCCGCTCAGTGCTTAAGAACGTGCATTGCTTTTCCAGAGGATCCAGATTGGGTTCCCAGCACCCACACTTGGCTGATCACAACTGTCTGTAACTCAGTTAGTTACAGGGGATCTGGCGCCTTCTTCTGGCTTCCCTGGCGCCCGAACGTATGTGGTGCACATGGAGGCATGTAGGTACCCCACGGATAGACACAAATAAATCTTTTAAGAATCGAGAGGCTAGAGAGTTGGTTTATTCATTAAGAACACTTGCTGCTCTTGCAAAGGACCCAGGTTCAGCTCCCCAGCATCCACATGGCAGCTCCCATCCGTCTGTACCTCCAGTTTCAGGGGAAAAAAATTATTTGAGATCTTATAATTGCCCGAAATCGGCTGTTGCTATGAGTGAGGTCACCCATGATGAGGTGCTGAGCAATCTGGAAACATTCTCGTGAGACTGGTTCCTCGCTGTGACTCCCTGGTTGCCCTCCATTTGGAAGCCGTCTCTGTAGTTGCTTCATGTATAAACATGATTGCTTTATGTCATAACGGCTTTTCTATTTCCATTTTTAGGTCATGTAGGAAACTGTAAGCCATGTGAAGATGGGACTGTTGGTGTTTGTGCGCAACCTGCTGCTAGCCCTCTGCCTCTTTCTGGTCCTGGGATTTTTGTACTATTCCGCCTGGAAGCTCCACTTACTCCAGTGGGAAGACTCCGGTAAGTACAGTCACTGAGGTGCATGGCAAGCCCGCAGCTTCACCGTGCAGCCACAATGCCTGTGGGGTCTAGGCATAGAAATCACCCCGCTTTTGCGGGCTGAGGACTTCGGCGCTTCCCCCCCACTTTAATCTGCATGCCGTGGCAAATCTCAGCTTCCTTTACAAACCCTGTGAGCATATGCTGTTCTTCAATTCAGACCCTGGCCTGTGCCGCATTTCTACTTTTTAATTAGTCAAGTGTCTCCTTCCCTTACTTCTCAGTTATTGCCTCGGGGTTGGTGTTGAAGTTGGTTTTTCTGTCCTCTCAAGACCCGCCTTCACTTTTTCCCTTGCATTTTCAAATGTGACGTTTTCTTTGTTTTGTTGTCCCTTGAGGAAACTTTGTCTCCATCTTTGCAGCCCTTTGGTACTGAACTCGCACCTACCTGCAGCATTAGTGATCTGGCAACTCCTGATCCCTTCCCTCCATGAGCCTCTGGTCTCAGGCGTGACGTAGTGTCTCTCTCACAGCACAACTGCTCTGGTTCCGGTTCCCGATGTCCTCTGAGATACAGGCCGTCAGTTGAGGGGATGACATCACTTGACACCTGTTGTTATACATTCTGTTCTTTCAATAGCTTGAAGTGTCATACAGGAAACCAACCCCTCACGGCTTTTCTTTGGCCGTTTTGTTTAGTCTTAGCCTGGTTTAGGACACATTGCATTGTCCGGTCTGATTGTCATTGCTGTGTGTTCTCAAAACCAGTTTTATTTTTATGGGCAGCTCCTGGGTATCGGTGTAGAGGTAGAGAGTAGGGTCAGCCTCTGGGCTGAGGTTAAGAGGAGTGGAAGAGACAGCTGGCGACTGGCTTGCTGTGCTGGCACCATGACGCGGCAGCTGGTGCTGTGAAGCTGAGCAGGTGTTTCTCTGTTTCTCACATGGTCTAAACCACGTCGGTAATTTTAAGCCGAAGTTTAAAATACTGTGTTAAATCCTTATTGCTTTGTATAGAGTGTTTGTGCCTCATAAATATTTAACTGGGGCTGGGGCTTGGTTGATAGATTGATTACCTAGTATATGCAAAGCCCAGTACCATATGCAACTGGACATGGTGGCCCACACCTGTAACGGCAGGACTTAGGAGGTAAAGTCACGAGGATCGGAAACTCAAGGTTATCCTAGGGTACATAGTGAGTTCAAGGCCATCCTGGGCTACATAAGACTCTAGGTTTTGTTTTGTTTTGTTTAAATAAAGCTTAGCTTATAATTATCACTACTTTGTGCTTCAAGAAATTATTCAAATTTTTCCTGCCTTGGCTTATTTTTAGAATTAAGGTTGAGTGTTCTTAGGTAAGGAGCATTTGTGTCAGACGGTGCAGATTTCTGAATGGTGGTAGCACAGTGTCAGTGGAAGATTTGACCAAGGAGCAGAGGCTTCTCCCCATCGAAGTCATAACTAATATTTCCCTAGAGAAATAAAAAGGAATTAGCTTTACCGAAGAGCCATAGTGCCTGCGTTCAGCCAGACAATATATACATTTTATTTCATCTGATTTAATTCTTAATTCTAGTCTGTGACAATGTCATTAATCTTCATTTTTCACTTGGACAAACTGCAGCACTTAATTAATGTACCAGGGTCACACAGTTGAGCTGGAACTGAACTCTGATTTTCCATCTTTAAGATCCGTTTCATAAGGCCTGGCGTGGTGGCGCACGCCTTTAATCCCAGCACTTGGGAGGCAGGCTGATCTCTGTAAGTTCAAGACCAGCCTGGTCTATAGAGTGAGTTCTAGGAAAGCCAGCGCTACACACAGAGAAATCCTGTCTCAAAAAAAAAAAAAAAAAAGGACCCATTTCATAGAGAAGACTAATAACAAATACTGAAAAGAAAATTTAATCCTATATTCTACTTGATAAAAAGAGAAAGGGTTGTCAGGGAGGCAGTGAAAACAATAGAGGGAGTGAGAAGAAGGGAGGGAGTGAGAGGAAGGGAGAGAGAGAGAGAGAGAGAGAAAAAGAGACCTCTAAGAGAAACTGGGCTTGCAGTAATCCTAGCACTTGGGAGGCAGGAGCAAATGCATATCTGTGAGTTCAGGGCCACCCTGGTCTGCATTGCAATCCAGGTCAGCCAGGGCAGCACAGTGGGTCTCTGACTCAGAAAAATGAAAAATAAAATAACAAAAACAAAAAAAATATTTTTTCTGGTTTTTTGAGACAGGGTTTCAATGTGTAGTATCTCTCGCTGTCCTGGAACTCACTTTGTAGACCAGTCTGGCCTTGAACTCACACAGGTCCCCCCTGCCTCTGCCTCCTGAGTGCTGGGATTTAAGGTGTGCGTCACCACACCTGGCACAAAAACAAATTTTTTAAAAAGTTATTACAGACAAAAAATAGCATAGAAACTAGGTGTTGTAGCACACACAAACCTAACAGCTGAGAAGCTGAAGCAGTCTGGGCTCCATGGCAACACACTGTTTCAAAAGTAGGCAAGCGGACCCTGGTGGTCCAGGTCCTTAATCTTAGCTACTCAGGAGACTGACACAAAAGGACCCAAAGGTCAAGATCTACCTGGGCTACATAGTGAGTTCAAGGCTAGCCTGGGTACCATACTGTGATCTTATCTCAAAATTTGAAAAAAAAAATGTATAAAAGGAACTGGGAACATGGCTACTCATAAAGTTCTGGCCTAACATGCAACCCTTGGACTGTACACACACACACACACATCACATGCATACATATACATACACTTACATACACACACATTCATACTCACATACTACATATACATATACTCACATACACACAAGCACACATACACACTCACACTAAAACACACATTCACATAATTACATACATATACACACTCATACACATACAGACATATTCACACACATACAAACGTATACTCACATACACACCCATATACATACACTCATATATACTTGTGGGGAGCTGGGAAATGGAGGCTTATGAGAAATGCCTCGTTGCTGGGAAAATGGAAGTAACTTGTAGGAGACACCTAAGATGGCACCAGCTGGAAGATGCTGGGGTGGAGTTGAAGCCCGATGTGGGTATAGCTGTTTGGGTGAGCAAGACTTCCGTGCTCGTGATCAGTGCATGTCACCATGTTACCAGGCTTGTGCTATATGATGTAGTAGGGTGACCTTTAATGTGATTGGCCCACGTAGCCTCATGAGGAAACACCCATTTGGTTCTGTATATAAGCCAGGGGACGAAATATTAAAAAAATGGGAAATGCTTAGACATCACTCATCACGTCTGCTGGTCTTCGGAGTGAAGGCTGGAGGTTTGGGTGGGTGGAGCACTCACTTTTCCCTGAGAACCCCCTTATGTGGTGATTCCTGTGTCTCTGGGATTTCTACATATACTTATACACATCCACACATATACATTAATGCTCATATACCCATACACACACACATATATATGCACAAACACATGCACACACTTACGCACTGTGACACACATTTACACAGATACACATAACACAACACATACATATGCATGCATGCTCCCGCACCCATGCATGCTTATGATATACACACATACTCTTGTACAAACTCTCATACACATACATACATATACACACACACAGTTAGAGCAATGCATGCATTCATTCACATATACACATGTATATGTACACTCACACACATATACACATAGCAACTGTAGAATTATAGTTGTAATGTGATAAAAAAACACATCTGTCTTTTGCAGTTATTTTTGTTAATTAATAAGCAAACCATGGGGCATGGTGGCACACGCCTTTAATCCCAGCACTCGGGAGGCAGAGGCAGGCGGATCTCTGTGAGTTCGAGGCCAGCCTGGTCTACAGAGTAAGTTCCAGGACAGCCAGGGCTACACAGAGAAACTCTTGTCTTGAAAAACCTAAAAAAAAAAAATTACTAAGCAAACCAACATAGTCCCCAGGGTTATAAAGCTTCGGGCATCTTTCCATTTCCTCCTTTCCAAGTGGGCATAAAGTACTCCTGTTTTTCTTTGCCTTGATTGTTGAAGTGGCTCTGGCTAAGAGAAAGGCGTTTCTTCTCCAAAATGATTCCCACATCCTGTTTCATGGAAACTACACATGTTAAAATTCTATTATTCCTTATTAATAAAACGGGCCTTCCAGTATTTTTCCTAAGTGCTGGGATCTTTAAAAATTCATGCCACTGTGTTTATCAATTATGGAAAGCCCCTTCAGTTTCATATTTGTGAACAGTTGTAACCAGAAGGGCCCTAAAATGCATGCGGCTGGTCTGACTGCTGCTGAAAACCTCATGGAGCAAGTCAGTTGGAAATTGTGTCTGATATTTAAAAAGGAAAGGCTGGCATGAGCTAATAGACAGGACATTATATTAACTCTAAGCTTTCTCTCTTAAAAACAAAATGGAGGAACCGGAATGATGGCCCAGTGGTTAAAAATGGTTACTGCTCTTCCAAAGGACCTGAGTTCAGTTCTCGGCAGCCACACTTCATGGCTCACACCCACCTGTAACTCCAGCTGCAGGGGACCCAACACCCTTCTGGCCTCTGCAAGTACCCACACATACATGCACATAAACAGATACACACAGATAAATAATAAAGTAAATCTTTTCAGAAAGTGAAATGGAGGGTTTCTGGCCTTGACTTAGACCAGTGGTTCTCAACCTTCCTGATGCTTCCATCCGTTAGCATAGTTCCTCATGTTGTGGTGATCCCCAACCATAAAATTATTATTATTATTTTAATTTTATTTATTTATTGAGACAGGGTTTTCCGTGTAATAGCTCTGGCTGCCCTGGACTCGATTTGTAGACCAGGCTGGCCTCGAACTCACAGAGATCTGCCTGCCTCTGCCTCCCAAGTGCTGGGATTAAAGTAAAGTTATTTTTTTTTTTTTAATAAATACTTTATTTTTTTTTCTGTAAAGTTATTTTTATTGCTACTTCATAACTGTAATTTTGCAACTCTTATGAAAGGGTCGTTTTACCCCCAGAGGGGTCACGACTCACAAGTTGAGAACCACTGGCTTAGACATTCTGCCCCCTGTGATGATAGAGTAACTAGTGTCAGAAGTAGCTTTAGCTCTGTAAAGAATTGTTCACATAGATGGAATAAACTAAGGGGCTGTGTCAGATGTGTGACATTGGGTGTAGAAGATTTCAGCCCGAGGAGGAAAACCCCCAGGGAGCTCCACAACCTCCCAGCCTCCTGCCAGCGCACCACCCCCTCTGTTCAGAGGTCAGCGTGGGAAGGGTTGTGGTGGTTTCTCTAGCCAGAGATACCAGGAGCAGCATTCAGGGCATTTGCAACAGTGGGAATTTGTGGGATGGCCCATCCAGGGGTTGTCAGATGTCTTGGGAGGACTCCAGTGAGTCTGCTCTGTTAAAGGCAGGGCAGAAACACTGCCTCCCAAGTGCAGCTTCCCATCTGCAGCTCTGCCCTAGGGGGACAAAGAAGGGTTGCTTGCTGGACTTCAGAGTCCCCGCCCTGCCCTGGAAAGCTCTTGACACCGGGTATGCAGCTGAGGCACTGAGAGGCCATGCCTTAGGTCATGATCTCACCTGAGAGTAAGACTACTTATGGGCCCACTCTCAGAAGGCCAGCAGAGCTCCCAGCAAGACTGCCTGAAGTCTGGGTCACCTCAAACTCAGAAAACAACTTGTAGGAAGTTACACATACATTTGTATGTGTCGGTGGCTGTCTACTCCAGAGAAATGAAAACTTCTGTCTGCAAAGAGATATGGAAACAAATGTCTGCGGCAGATTTATTAGCAATAGGCAGGTACTGACTGAAAACACCCTCAGTTTCTGTTAGTGATGATTGAAGCACACTGTGCTGGAGTGTTTGTGGACTATCACTGAGCAATGAATAGCAACAGGCTACTGTTACCTGAGAGGACGTGGGTGAACCCCACAGCCGTGCACTGAGTGAAAGAAGCTAGGCTGGAAAGACTACAAACCGAGTGATTCCATTTAGATTAAATTCTAGAAAGGGTTAAACTGGTCTTTGGCTAATGGAGATTATATCAGTGGTTGGTCTATGCAGAGGATCATGGGGACTTGAAGAGAATTTCTGGGGTGATGAAATGCTGCACTTGAGGTCATGCCCACACAAGTGTATTTATTTGCCAAAAGTCGGAAGACCTGACTAGGGCTGGCAAGACAACAGCTCAGTGAGGAAAGGCGCTGTCTGCCAAGCCTGCTGACCTGAGTTTTATCCCAGCACCTATGAGGGAGAACAGATTCCTTCAAGTTGTCCTCTGACTGCCATGTGTACACCGTGGCATGTTTGTGCATGCATACACGTACTCACAAAATTAATCAATGTAATTGTTTCTTAGAGGTTTGTTAATATCATTATTTTATATGTATAGAGCAGTTTGTCTGCATGTATGTAAGTGCACCATGTGTGTGCCTGATGCTCACAGATGTCATAAGAGGACATCGGATGCCCTGGGACTGTAGTTACAGATGGTTGTAAGCCACTATGTGGATGCTGGGAATCGAACCCTGGTCCTCTACTAGAGCAACAAGTGCTCTTAAGTGCTAAGCCAATCTCCAGACCCTATTTTTTTTTTAAACTGAAAAAAGAAGAAATAAAGTAAGAGACTTACCCTTCCAGCTATCAAAAATCTGCTCTGAAACCACGATAAATTAATGTCAACACCGGTGTTGGAAAAAGTCTGTGGATCTGTTACCTGCAGGGCAGGAGCATGGTTTGGACATAAGAGATGGGAATGTTCAGATCTAAGGGCAAAGATGGATTATTTACCTTTGTTTTCAGACAGTCGCCTAATTTAGTCAGAAAGGTTCAAGTTAAATCTTTTTCATATCTCACACAAAACTCACTCCATATCAAGGCTATATATAAGGAGTATAATATTAAGATAGAAAAGAGTTCATTGACATGACATGAAGGTGAGGAATCATCAAAGAAGAAAATGGAAAATATCATTATTTTCTATTAGGTTTTAATTTTTTTATTTTTTTGATTTTTTTTTTTCAAGACAGGGTTTCTCTGTGTATCTCTGGCTGTCCTGGACTCACTCTGTAGACCAGACTAGCCTTGAACTCAGAGATCTGCCTGCCTCTCACTGGTATTAAAGGTGTGCGCCACCATGCCTGGCAATTGCAGACAGCTGCGAACTGCCATGTGGGTGCTGGAAATGGAACTCCAGTCCTTTGGAAGAACAGCCAGTGCTCTTAACTGCTGAGCCATCTCTCCAGCCCCTCTATTAGGTTTTTATATGAAAGAAATTGTAAAATTTTAAGCAAAGGCAAATAACAAAGAACATATTTTCATTATATATGATAGAGTTTGTATTTGTTTGTCATTTTCAAATCCACTTTTCTTTATTTACTTTTCATTAATTTAAATCTGGAACGGGTACAGCATCCCACAGATTCTTTGTCCAATGGCCTTTGTAGGAAGATTGCTTTGGAATTTGATACGAACCACGCCACTGTTTCCATGGGCCCAGGAGTTACCTTTCCCACAGTACTCTGATTTGCTCTGGTTTGTCTCCAGGAGTCACTGTGTTGCTTTTTGCTATTTATACACATAAGCACATCTCTTGCCTGAGTAGAATTCAGTTTCATCTCAGGAATAAACACCTTCAGTTTTAAGAAGAGCTGTGTGCTCTTCCATGCTGGAGACCTTGCTTCTAGCCAGAAAAAATGGCCAAGTACCACAGCCTCCCGGACCATACGTGCCTTTTAGATGTCCTGTTCCAAGCAGACCCCAGTAATCTGTCCCCAAAGTTTAGCAGCCATGATGAGTTTTTTAAAATACAGTTTTAAGTTGTTTGTTTGTATTTGCTTGTATATTTATTGTGTCACAGCCTCACCATGTGGCTTGAGTTATTCACAGCTCTTGGGCCTAAGTTATTCTCCCACCTCAGCCTCCCAAGGGCATATACTACCATACTTAAAATATTTTTAATATATATTAAGAACATATATACATTTTTAAAAATGCAGATTTATTTATTTGATGTTTATGGGTGTTTTACCTACATGTATGTACGTACACCACTTACATGCCTGTTTCTCACAGAGGTCTGCACTCCTTTACATCGCCTCAGGCGGCTGTCATGTGAGCACACAGGAGCAGGTGCATGGGGTGCGGCTGGATATGCCCATGCTACGTGTGCAAAACTCATGCAGGAGGGACTAGATCACCTTTGACGTTTGGTCTTGGGAAGGAGTCCTGAGAATATTTAGGTAATTGTAATGCTATCTTCTCTGGAGAGAGACACTAGAACCATTGATTGAAATAGGTAAGGTGTTCGTACAAACTGACACGAAGACCGTTAATAAAGATGTCAGTACACATGGACACCCTGGAATGCGTCAAGAAGGGCAGCCATTTGCAAGGAGTGTAAAATCAGTAACTGGAGGCATTTACTGGCAGGGTGGTCTTCACATTCTGCCTGTCAGGGCTTTGGGATAAATTCGTGCATTTATATTGCTGTTTTTCTCTCATGACTCTAATGATCTGGCACCCCTTTGAAAAAAATGTAAATTAAAAAAAAGAGATTTATGTGTAAGTGTGTACCTGAGTGTGTATGTCTGTGTGTGGTGAGCGTGCATTAGTTACAGTCGTGAGTTCTTGTGAAGGTTTGGATAAGATTGGTCCCCATAGGCTCATGTATTTGGATGCTTGATCACCAGAGAGTGACACTATTACGACGTGTGTCCTTTGTTGGAGGAAGTGTGGCTGTGGGGTTTCAAATGCTCAAGTCAGGTCTATTGTCACTCACTCTTCCTGCTACCCGCCAATCAAGATGTAGAACTCAGCTACTCTCCAGCTCCATGTCTGCCTGCGTGCCGCCATGCTTCCCACCATGGTGATAATGAACTAAACCTCTGAACTGTAAGCCAGCCCCAATTAAATGTTTTTCTTTTATAAGAGTTGCCAGGGTCATGGCGTCTCTTCATAGGAATAGAACATTGACTAAGACAGGCATCGTGTGGGCCCTGGAAACTGAAAACCTGGGTCCTCTGGAAGAGAAGCCAGTCAGTGCTCATAGTGAAAAATCATCTCTCCAGCCCCTATTAGAATATTTTGAAGACTCATGTTATTGGAGCTGAGCTCATATGTCTTATGTTTTTGTGAGAACAGCTTCTTATATGTAGCCCAGGCTGGCCTCAGATTTGCTTTGTAGCTGAGAATGGTCTTCAATTCCTTATCTTCTACCTCCATCTCCCTAGTTCAGAGATTACTAGTGTGTGCCTCCACACACAGCTTGCATGCATGCTCTAGCCCCTATTAGGTGTGTTTAGTAGTACTTCTACATTTTAAAGATGAGATTCATGAGGCTTATCACATTATTAAATCCTTGTTTGAGATCACATGCCTGGAGTTGTAAAGTCTGGACCATTCTAGGGGTCTGGATCAGACCCCTAGACACCAAGTACTGAGCCCAGAATGCAGACCAGTCCGCACTCAGGACCAACTCACTTAAAACTCAGTTTTCCCTTGGGAGAGGTGGCACATGCCTTTAATCCTCATTGCCAGAGGCAGAGGCAGGAGGATCTACAAAACCAGTTTCAGGCCAGTCAGGGCTGCATCGTGAGGTCCTGCCTCAAGACAAACAAAGCCCCCAAACCCTGATTTTCCCCATCTGTAAAACTGGGTAAGAATGAATGGTCCAGACTTTACAACTCCAGGCATGTGATCTCAAACAAGGATTTAATAATGTGATAAGCCTCATGAATCTCATCTTTAAAATGTAGAAGTACTACTAAACACACCTAATAGGGGCTGGAGCATGCATGCAAGCTGGGTGTGGAGGTGGGGACCTGCATCAGACACAGAGTCCTTTTACCCAGAGCCATCTTTCCTGCTGCTTGCCCCTCACTCAGTAGCCCCACCACAGCCAACTGAGGGCCAGAAAGTCCTCTTGGTGAGCTATGAGTTCACTTTAGAGGGTGAAGCGACAGGGGTGGAGGTCTCCGTACAAGTAAACCGAGAGCAGTTGTGCGTACACACACTTCAACAGAGCACCCGTGTTTGAACAGTGCCCCAAGTACCCAGGCGTCTTACTCTAAAATTATGTCAGAATCATACTGCCGTCGGTGTGCATTGGTACTAACTGTACAGCTCGTCACTGTGCAGTCTACAGGCAGCCGAACTCGTGGCTGAGCTAGCTCAGATCTGAAAGATTGAGCAAGTGATTTCAAACCATGCCCATTTTAAGGCAGTGCTGGAAACTTACTGATTGTAGAGCAAGGGTCAGAATGGTATGTGTGGGCGGAGGGAAACTGTCTGAGCTCAGCCGCTCAAGAGACACTGACTTCAGTTTGAGTGCACTCTAAGCAAATGCTCCTTCTGGTTTTACTGAAGTCAGATTTTTATATATATATATATAATTCAGTAACTTCTTTTGTAGACTTCTGATAACTAGGTAAGGTCTAATTATGAATAAAAGTGAAAATATTGGAGTACCTTGCGTCACAAAGAATGAACTTGTATTTTGGGTCAGTTTGTGGACCATTAGAAAAAGCCATCAGTGAGCTGTTCTAGAATCACAAATTTTTTTTTTCCTTGAGACAAGATCTCATGTGGCCCAGACTGACCTAAAACTCTGTATGTAGCTGAGGATAACTTTAAACTGCTGATTCTCCTGCCTCCACCTCCTGTGTGCTGGGATTACGGTGTGAGCCACCACCCCCATTTTTGTGTGGTGCTGGGGATCGAACCCAGGGCTCCATGCTTACAAGGCAAGCTCTCTCCCAGCTGAGCCATCCCCATCCCCAGGGTCACCCGTCTTTTGCTCCCTGTTCTCCCTCCCTGGCTATAGAATGCCTTTGTCATCCATACCCTCTCAGGTCCCAAACTCAAGCTACAGCCTTCTTGTCTAGACATCTGACCTTTGCCACTGTCCTCCACAGCCAGGAGAGACTCTGTGACATGTGGAGACATTCTTTTTTTTTTTTAAAGATTTATTTATTTATTTTACATAGATGAGAGCTCTAGCTGCATGTACCCCTGCATGCCAGAAGAGGGCATCAGATTCCAGTATAGATGGTTATGAGCCACCATGTGGTTGCTGGGAATTGAACTCAGGACCTCTGGAAGAGCAGCCAGTGCTCTTAACCTCTGAGCCATCTCTCCAGCCCGTGGAGGCATTCTTAACATCAGACAACAAAAACAGTAGTGTAGGTGCTAACACAGGAAGAAGAAAAAAAGGAACAATTTGAACACTAGACATCAGAGACAGAAGGACTGGTTCAGGGATTTAATAAGTGAGTGTGACGGTGACATGGGGAGCAGGAGGGGCACACGCCTCCTAAGGACACACAAACTCAGGCTTTAGAGAAGCCCCAACCTTTAAAGTTGGGGCTGTAGAGATGACTCTGCAGTAAACAGCATGCATGGCCTCTTGCAGAGGACCTGGGTTCGGTTCACAGGATGCACATCATGTGTATCTGTGACGAAAGCCCCAGGGGGATCCTGTCCTCCTTGGGCACCTTCAGGCGTTCACATTCCCACACAGGCTTACAAACACGTAATTTAAAAAGAAATCTTTAGGAGAAAAGATTCCAAGAATGGTCAATTAGAAGAAAGTAAAAGATTACCTTTGTGACGGGGCGGCAGCAAATTCCAGAGAGCTGCGCAGAGAAGGGCTCATGACTTAGCTTCTGAGGCTCTGTCTGCCGTGGGTCGGTGGATGGGACAGGAGTGGAGCAACTGACAATGTGGCAGTCAGGAAATGGAGCGGTGCCCACTGCTTCTCCTTTGCCGCTGCTGTTCGCTCAGGTCCCCCAGCCCGTGAGATGGTGCCGCCACCTACCTTCCCCATTTAGTTAGCCCTAAGAAATACCCTCAGAGACACACCGGAGCATGTGCTTTACTAATCTCCCAGAAACTTCTGGTTGTAATCACGCTGACAGTCACGACTAGGCATCAGAGGGTCTTAGGTGTCTAAGAGAAGGGCAGAAACAAAACCGTGAACACAAACATCCTAGGCAAGGCCAGGCACGATGGTGCACTGCAGTGTCAGCACTTGGAAGGGATGGGGGCTGGGTGGGGGGAAGGGCCATCCTTAGCTACAGAGCCAGTTTAAGGCCAGCCTGGGCTACATGAGACTAGTAAAACAAAAAGGACAGACAACAGTAATCACAGAAAATCATAGGGAAAAATATTGAACTTCTTGAAACTAAATTTAAAGACTTTGTGTTATTGAGGATACCACAGACAAATTTAACTACAGAGAATATGCCTGGAAAGAAAGCTTCAGTGTTTGAAGTTTACAAGGGTTGGTGTTTAGGACACGCAGAGAACGGCAGTCAGACAGGTCCCTCATCAGTCGAAGCTCAGTTGGTGGACTGCTTGCGGGAAGCCCCGCCCTGATCCCCAGAAGCTAGTGAAAGCCGAGGGGCTGCACGCCTGAGATCCCAGTATCTGGGGGCCGGGGAGAGGGGCTGGCAGCAGAATTAGAAGGTCTGAGTTCAAGGCCAGACTGAGCTATGTGAGACCCTGTCCAGAGACAGAGAGAAGTGGAGCATGTCTCAATATCCCAACAGGAAATGGGCAAAGAACTGTAACAGTCACTAAAGAATTAAGAAAACCTTAAAACTAGGACTAGGAAGACAAACAAACTGTCAGGCTACAAAATACCACTTTCTACCTCTTTTTTTTTTTTTTGGTTTTTTCGAGACAGGGTTTCTCTGTGTAGCCCTGGCTGTCCTGGACTCACTTTGTAGACCAGGCTGGCCTCGAACTCACAAAGATCCACCTGCCTCTGCCTCCCAAGTGCTGGGATTAAAGGCGTGCGCCACCACTGCCCGGCTCACTTTCTACCTCTTTGACAAGAATTCAAAAGCTGAATAATGTCTAATGTTGGTTAGAATGTGAAAGTCCTGTAACCTGATTTTTTTGTTTTTTGTTTTGTTTCGTTTTGTTTTCTGGCAGGAGGCAGATAGTGCAACTGTTGTGGAGTACTGTGTAAAATAATTGAATTATAAGCATACACTGAGTGTTATTTCACCTGCACACCTTCCCTTTCCCCTTCATATTTCACACAGCTCATCAGAGACTTGCATTGTTCTGGACGGAGCAGCTGGAGGATGAGTGGACTTCCACCCTGAGGGTGGGGCATAAGAAACAGGGCGGCATTGTAAGTGATACACAGCCATTTGAAGCAAAAAGCTCCAGACACAGACATGCAGTTTTCTTTTTGTAAATTGATAGAACACCATTAGGTATGGTGGCTCATGGCAATAAATTTCAGCATTTGGGAAGCTCAGGCAGGAGGATTCCCACAAGTTTAAGGCTAGCATGGGAAAAAGAGTCTCAAAAACAAAACAACAAACCCACAAAAGGCACATGTACAGAGACTGTAAAGTAGGCTATAAGAAGTGTGAGCTGAAGCATCCCAGTATTTGAGAGGTAGAGGCAGGTGGATCTCTGTGAATTGGAGGCCTTCCTGATCTACAGAGCAAGTTCCAGGACAGCTACACAGAGAAACCCTGTCTTGGAAAACAAAACAAAGAAGTCTGAGCTGAGAGATTCAAAACTGCTGAATTTGGGGCTGGGGTTCTGGGTCACTTGCCTAATCCACGCTAAGCTCTAGATTCAGTTGCCAAAGCCAAAAAAGAAACAAAAATTAGATCATTTTTGCCAAAATTAAAATTGCCTGCTACTCAAAAGATGTAATTAAGAGAATAAAAAGGTAAAACTCGAAATGGAAAAATGCTGCGTACTCGCGTGTAGAACATCCAGTGGTAAAAATTCACTACTTGTGTAGATTTATGTGCAAAATATAAGGCTTTTACGACTTAACAGTGAGACATGGGCGGTCTAATAGGGATGAGCTGAAGACAGATGCTTCATGAAAGGAAATATCTGAAGGACTCAAGGACACGAGGGACAGTTCTCAGCCTTGGTCACCAGGCACATGAGAAACCACAGACACCAGCTACCCACCGGAACAGTGAAGTTAAGAAGCATGGGGAGGCGTTGCCAAGGAAGTGCTGACCACAAAGCATCCTGTAGTTTGTTGCAAATGGAGACCGTACAAGTACTTTGGAAGCTGGTTTGGCCGTTTTTTTTTTTTTTTTTTTTTAGCAAGATAAATATGGTTGCCAAATGATACATACTTATTTGAGTATATATGTTAGAAATATAGTATAAGACTCTGCCCACACATTGACCTGGCCTGGAAAGCCACCAACAGCTCTGTTCTCAGTGGCCTCAGACTACGGCAAACTGTGGCATTAGCCGGCCCTAATGTCACATGCCTGTGGTCCCAGCAGTTGGGAGGTTGAGGTGGTGGAAGGATCGGGAGTTCAAGGTCATCTGACTATGCAGTAAAGCTCCAGGCCAGCCCAGGCCACACAAGACCCTGTCTTAAACAAAAAGTGGCATAGCCACGTAACGGAGTACTATGCAGCAATGTAAAAGAAGCAAAATAAGGATCTGGAGAGATGGTTCAGTAGGCTTAAGGCCTGTGTGAGCCTCGGGACCTGAGTTTGGATTCCTTGCACTCGGGTTAAAATGCTGGACAAAGTAGCCCACACCTGTAGTCCCAGCACTGGGGAGACAGAGACTGTTGGATCCCAGGAGTTTGCTAGCCAGAAAACCTGCCCTAGCCAAAATGTTGAGTTCTGGGTGCTCTTTTTTCTATTGTGTGTGTTTCTTGTTGTTTTGAGACAGGATGTCATTACAGCCCTGACTGGCCTAGAACTCTGTGTTGACCAAGATGGCCTCAGACTCACAGGCATCCAACTGCCTCAGGCTCCCAGGTCACACCTGGCCTGCTACAGCCTCGGTAAGAGATGCTGTCTCGAAGTGTTAGATAGCAATAGAAGAAGATACCCAGTGTCAGTCTCTGGAGGGCCTCCACACATGTGCACATGGGCAAGCATGTCTGTACACGTGTGCACATTTGTAGAGCACACATGCACCAGGACCAAATGGAAATATGCGACACCATGGGTGAATATCAAATTCATCCTGCGCCAAAGAAACTAGATATGAAAGAATACAGTAAAATGGCCCAGTGGGTAAAGGTTCCTGCTGCCAAGTCTGAGGACCTGAGTTCAATCCCTGGGACCCACGTGGTGGACGGAGAGAAGCAGCTCCCAAAAGTTGTTCTCTGACAGTCATACTCATGGCATGTGCTTGCCCCTCCCCCCTGCCAGAACACGCACATACGAGTTAATTGATAATTAAGTAAAGGTAACCTGCAAAGCAGTACCTGTTGCATGGTTCCATTCATAAGAAAATGAAACTAGTTGTTACTAACTGAAGAGCAGGTCAGCATTTCTGTGCAGGGAGAGGGAAGGGAGGGATGGGTTGGTTGCACAAGGGCACAGTGAGGTTTTGGGGTCAATGGGAGTGAACTTTGGTGATGACGGTGAGGGCTTTGTGGCTGTGTGTCTGTCAACGCTCCGCTCCGTAAGTTGTATGCTTTAATGCAGCTTAGTGTATGTAAATTCTTCAGTAGACCGGATCTGAAACATTCCACTCTAGGAAGCACATGTGACTTAAAGGAACCGAAACTTGGGCAGGTGGTGAAGAGGGGACGTGTCATCTCCAGTCGGTGAGGAGTGGCACTCACTCAGGAGAGTGCGCGACAGTTGTCCCTGTGTGCCTGTGCCTTCCGTGGCAGCTAGGACATATGAACATAGGTCATATGAACAAAGATGGCCAGCAAGTACACAAGCCCAGGAGACGCTGCTGTGAGAACACAGGAATACTGAAATAGAGAGCCCATCGTTGCCCAGGGTCAGAAGTCACATCGTTGCTAAAGACACTGAACCTCCCCAGTTTCTTTTAAAATTCAGCATCATTTTCAGTCAAAATCTGAGAGAGGTTGAGATTTTTTCTCTCTCCCTTTTTTTTTAATCTTTCTGTAGAAATTGACAATGGATTTTAAGATTCATGTGGAAGTACAGAGACTCTCGGTTAGTGCGGACTTTTTTGGAGAGAAACAGGTATTAGGAGGTTCACATCACCGCCATGAGATTTCTTGAAGAACTACAGTAACCAGGCTAGAGAGAGTTGTATGAAGGAGGTTTGAAGATCAGCAGGGCCACAGAGTCCAGAAATAGATCCACACGTGTGTGCCAACTGGTGTTTGAGCAGAGTGCCACAGCCATTCACGGGGACAGGACAATTTGTTCACTTAATGGTTGCAGAAGAAATACAGACTTTGACTTTTACCCCTCATCAGCTACAACATTTACTTGAAACAAGTATTTATCAACCTTTCTAATGCTTTGACCCTTTAATACAGTTCCTCATGTTGTGGTGACCCCCACTCACAAAATTATTTTCATTGCTACTTCATAACTGTGATTTTGCTACTGCTATGGACCGTAATGTAAACAGAACAGATATGTAAATATCTGATATGTGACCACCCTCAAAGGGGTTGAGACCCACGGGTTGAGAATCACTGGCCTAAATGGAGAGAAGACAGTAGAACCTGCAGGTCCAGGGGGGCAACCCATGTGACCTTAGGTGTGGTAACAGTTTCTTTTTGTTTTGTTTTGTTTTTCAAGACAGGGTTTCTCATTGTAATAGAGCCCTGGCTGTCCTGGACTCACTTTGTAAACCAGGCTGGCCTGGAACTCACAGAGCTCCGCCTGCCTCTGCCTCCTAAATGCTGGGATTAAAGGCGTGAGCCACCACACCTAGCTGGTAACAGTTTCTTTTTTTTTTTTGGGTTTTCGAGACAGGGTTTCTCTGAATATCTCTGGCTGTCCTGGACTCGCTTTGTAGACCAGGCTGGCCTCGAACTCACAAAGATCCGCCTGCCTCTGCCTCCCAAGTGCTGGGATTAAAGGCGTGCGCCACCACCGCCCGGCCAGTTTCTTTTTTTTTAAAGATTTTATTTATTTATTGTGTATACAGTGTTCTGCCTGCATGTATACATTCACTCCAGAAGAGGGCACCAGATCTCATTGTAGATGGCTGTGAGCCACCATGTGGTTGCTGGGAATTGAACTCAGGACCTTTGGAAGAACAGCCAGTGCTCTTAACCTCTGAGCCACCTCTCCAGCCCAGGTAATGGTTTCTTAAAAGGTATAAGAAACACTTCCTATATTGAACTTGATAAAAAATAAAAATTTAGCTAGGTGGTGTTGGCACACATCTTTAGTCTCAGCACTCGGGAGACAGAGGCAGGGAGATCTCTGTGAGTTCAAGGCCAGCCTGGTCTACATAATGAGTTCAAGAACAGCCAGGGTTACACACAGAGAAACCCTATCTTGAAAAACAATAAATAAACAAACAAACATAAAATTAAAAAATTTAGCAGAGCATAGTACTGCAGCTTCAGGAGACTGAAGAAGAAAGATCTCAAAGCCAGCCTGGGTAACATTGAGATACTTATCTCAGCTTTTTTTTGTAATCCTCATACTCTGAAAATGAAGGCAGAAGATGATCCTTGGCTACATAGTGAGTTCCGTGGCAGCCTGAGGCACAAGGAGACCCCGTCTCAACAAACTAGTACAAACTTTTATTTATTTTCTTTTTTTTTTAAAGATTTTTTTTTTTTTTTTTTGGGCTGGAGAGATGGCTCAGCGGTTAAGAGCACTAGTTGCTCTTCTAGAGGTCATGAGTTCAATTCCCAGCAACCACATGGTGGCTCACGGCCATCCATAATGAGATCTGGTGCCCTCTTCTGGCCTGCAGATATACCTGCAGACAGAACACTGTATACATAATAAATAAATCTTAAAAAAAAAAAAAGATTTTTTTTGTGTGTATTATGTATGTGCATCATATTCGAACAGTGCCTGTGGAGGCCGGAAGGTGTTGGATCTCCAGGAACTGGAGTTACAGACACTTGTGAGCTGTCTGGGTGACGGGAATTGAACCCATGTCTTCTGGAAGATCAGCCAGTGCTTTTAACCACTGAGCCATCTCTCTAGTCCCATTTCCCTATTTTTACAGACACGCACTTGTGCACACACACAAGGAGAGAGATTCTGTAATACCCCCCCCCCAGTGCTCTCTTCCTTCTCCCTGTCTTTCTCTTTGTCTGTAATCTTCCTTCTACTTTCATGTCATGTATTTTGAATACTTAAGAAGTCTTACGACCCAGGACAGGAAGACAAAGGGCCAATTAAAACTGGGCAAAGGTACAAATAGGCGCCTCACTAGAGCAGACCTACAGATGGCAGGTAATCATTTGAAAAGCTGCTCACCATATTAGTAATTAGGAGGAATGCAAATTAAAGCCGCCGTAATAGACTGTTCTAATAAACCTTTAGAACGGCAAAAATTAAAAGACTCTATCAGGTTAGCGATGCTAGCAACTGCCGTGGCGATTATGCTGCTAGTGGGGATGTAAAATGGTACAGCCATTTTGAAAACCAATTTAGCAGTATTTTGAAAATTAGCATTCACCCAGCATCCTTCCAGCCATACATACCACACTAAGAGAAATGAAAGCATATATCCATGCCCAAAATCCTACTGAATGGTTTTAGCAACTTCTATTGTAATGGCCCAAATTGGAAACAACCTGCAAAATAAATTGTAGCGTGTGCACGCAGTGGGATGTCACTCAGTATTCAAACAGACAAATGATTGGTGCCCATAATAGCTTACACGAATCTCAAATAATTATCCTGAGTGAAGGAAGCTAGATATAAGGAACATATCTTGTGATATATTAATGCAGAATTCTATGAAGTGCAAACTTATTTTTGTGACAAAAAGTAGATGGGGTCTCGTGAATGGGTGGGGCTTAGGGTTGCCGTATGCTCCTTAGCTTAGTTGTGACATCACACAGTATGTCCCAGATAATGACTGTCAAAGTATGTCAGCTTGTACACCTTCTAGAGGGGCAGTTTATTTTATGTGAATTGTAATTTGGTGGTGCTGTCTGAAAAACAGCTAGAGTTAAAAACAACAACAGCCGGGTGTGGTGGTGCACGCCTTTAATCCCAGCACTCGGGAGGCAGAGACAGGTGGATCTCTGTGAGTTCAAGGCCAGCCTGGTCTACAAAGTGAGTCCAGGACAGCCAGGGATACACAGAGAAACCCTGTCTCGAAAAACAAACAAACAAGCAAACAACCACAACAAAAAAAAAAACACCACCAACAACAAAAACTGCCCCTAGAGGAATGCTGCTTGGACAGAGAGTTGGTATCTCAAGATCAATAAAAGCCAGATGATGATGCACAGTATCATTGTTAAAGAAAACAGCTGTTGCCTCCAAGTGCAAACTGCATGGGCAGTGAAACCATCTTTCTTGGTTTTGGTTTTTTGAGTCAGGGTTTTTCTGTGTATCAAGCCTTGACTGTCCTGGAACTCACTCTGTAGACCAGGCTGGCCTCGAACTCACAGAGATCCACCTGCCCCTGCCTCCCGAGGGCTGGGATTAAAGGCGTGAGCCACGCCTGGCTGAAAGCATCTTTTAAGAATGAGAGTCACGCTGAAGAAAATGCACTACCCATAAAGGGCTGATAAAGTTGAAACTCCTAGGAGGGATTGCGGGAGGAGTGGGCAAAGAGCATGGTAAACAGGTGTAAATCTAAGAGAGCTGTGGCCCCGCCCTCCAGGCAGGGTTGTCCAATCAGCACTTGGCATCATCACACACTAAAGGAGGCTGATATGTTGCCAGTTACTGATAGGATCTAAATAGGAAGAGAGTGTCAGGAGTCAGATCGTTGCTTCTTGCGTTATTTGGTAGTATATTCAGATACCTTCATACCCTTCTTAAATGAGCAGGCGAAATTTCTAGGTTCGTTACTCCAAGAAAAAAAGGTGTACGTAAAGTATATAACTTAAAGGCCAACAGAAGGGTCTGGACGAAAGGCTCAGTGGTTAGGAGTGCCGGTGTTCTTGCAGAGAACCCAAGTTCAGTACGCGTAACTCAGGCATTTTCAGAACTGTCCGTAACTGCACCTCAAGGGAGCTCTTGCGCCCTCTTGTGTCCTTCCTGGGTTCCTGCACTTGAATGCACACATATCATGCCCCTACATACATATATATATATATATAAATAATTAAAAATGGGATAAGATCTTAAACAAAACAGAACAAAAACCCAAAACACTTACCAGAAGCAAAAATGTAATAAGAGAGGTGGGGATGCCGGGCGGTGGTGGCGCACACCTTTAATCCCAGCACTTGGGAGGCAGAGGCAGGCGGATCTTTGTGAGTTCGAGGCCAGCCTGGTCTACAAAGTGAGTCCAGGACAGCCAAGGATACACAGAGAAACCCTGTCTCGAAAAACCAAAAAAAAAAAGAAATAGTGTGAGGTACCCTATCCAAATGTTTTCATATGACAAGCGGCCTACTGCCAGCTGCTCGGTGTCATCCGCATTGATGCCACAAAACGGTAGTAGGGAAGACAGCTTATTCCACAGCGCAGATCAAGGCAGGGGCACAAAACAGTATGAGCCACTCGAGCTTTATATGTATTTTTAAGTTTTTTTATTAAAAAATTTATTTTTCTTTTTGGTTTTTCAAGATAGAGTTTCTCTGTGTAGCCCTGGCTGTTCTGGAACTCACACTGTAGACCAGGCTGTCCTTGAATTCATGAGTTCTGGCTGCTTCTGCCTCCCGGGTCCTGGGACTAAAGGCGTGCGCCATCATGCTGGCTACTCAGCCTTTTAAGAGTCAGTCTTACTTAATGTTATTGGTGAAACAGACTTAAGTTCACTTAATGTCGACCCTGGATATGGTCATTTTACCCAAGTGCGGTGTGATAGAGTGTGAAAGCGCCCCAGCGGCCCTCGCACACTGCGGCTGGCTGACTCTAGACTGCGTGTGTGCTCCTTGAGTTGGAAGCTGAACTAGCCGCTGCTCTGGATGTGCTATTTCTACTTGAAGGAGTGACTCGTAGGCAAGTGAGGACTCTCTGCGTTATCTAGCTCGGGTATTACCTTTTCTCAGAAACGAATGAGGCGAGCCTCCCTCCCCAAAGGAAGCACAGCAACAAAACCCCAGCTTTCAAGTGATTAGAATTCTGTAATACTTGAATCTGCTGCTGTCGTATGACTTTGCCCGGAGAGGCCTGAAGACATGAGTTCGGCCCAGATAGTGCACATCTGTAGTCTAGAGGCCCCCAAGGCCACATGCATCTGGGAAGACAGGACCAGGAGTGGTAGACAGAGGGTCAGGTGAGAGAGCTTGGGGACACCCCCACCCCTGAGAGGGGAAATTGACACCTTCATTGCGTTACCCCAGGCCTCACTGTCACTGTATTTTGCTTGTTTTGTTTCCTTGTTTGTGGGGCCAAGGTCTTCTGTAGGTCAGGACAGCAGTCTGCTCCATGATGGATGTCATGTTATATACCCAGAGGAAATAGTTACATCACAGCAGCTGCCACAACAGCTCCATTGTTTAAGCACCTTTCTGTCACATCCGTAGTGATATTAACAAGTGTGGCTGTGCTGTGTGATCACCGAGAGACGTGGGAAGGTGGCCTTAACCCTGAGGAACAGTGATAACCCATTCACCTCCTGTAGGAAGCTACAAAACCTTGCATAGCTAGGAGAGCATCCATAGATTTTTAATGAGATGGATCCTAGGAGTGCTCTGATACTGGTCCAAAGTTGCATTTTTAAATTAGATTTTAGTTTAGTTAGCACCTAAGACCATCCATGGCCATTTGGAGAAGTTAGCTGTAATACTCCTGGTTTTTCCATTTTTCTGTGAGAGGTTGATTGTATGTGCTTTATTCAGAATAGTGATTTGTAACATTGAATGCAGAAACACATTAGAACCAGGTGTCTTTTATTACCTTTCATGTCTTTGTGACACAGCATATGACAGAAGGGGTCCTTGGAGAGGAAGTAGTTGTTTGGCAAATGGTTTAAGGAATACCATCCGTGGTGGGGAGAAGCCATGGTGGCTGAGGTGGCTTGATCTGGAGCCTCTGGAGCTGGTGGCGTGGCTTCCTCACCCCTTCACTGCTCCAGAGCTGGGGCTGGTGCTGAGGCCTTCTCCAGCAACTGACTTCCTCCAGGTAGGCTCCTCCTCCTGAGTGTCCCCTCATCTCCCAAAATAGTGTCTCCAACGGAGACCAAGGTTCAGACACATGAGCCTGTAGGGACATCACACATTCCAGCTGGAACATCCTGCTGTTGACTCCCTGGCACCAATGCAGAGTGCAATCAACCCAACTTCAAAAGTCCCCAGAGAACTCACAATCCCTGAAACTGATTAAAGGTCCAAAGTCCCTTCTGACACTCAAAGCAACCTTGGTTTTTGTTTGTTTGTTTGTTTTCTTTTTTGTTTTTAGGTTTTTCGAGACCGGGTTTCTCTGTGTAACAGCCCTGGTTGTCCTGGAACTCACTTTGTAGACCAGACTGGCCTTGAACTCACAGAGATCCACCTGCCTCTGCCTCTGAGTGTTGGGATTAAAGGCATGAGCACCACGCCCCACCATTATAGACAGCTGTGACCTGCCATGTGGGTGCTGGGATTTGAACCTGGGTCCTTTGGAAAAACAGCCAGTGCTCTTAACCACTGAGCCATCTCTCCAGCCCCACTCAAGGCAAACTCTTAACATTGAGCCCCTGTAAAGTGAAAAACAAAATAAAAACCAAGTACCATACTTTCAATAGATATAGCACAGAATAAACATTCCCACTCAGAGAGGAGTTGGGGCATAGCAAGGAGGGACTGGGCCAAAGGAGAGTGAGCCTCAGCAGGGCAGTGGATGGCACCAGATCTGACACTGGGGCTTGCCACGTGCGAACACCAATGGATTTGGATAGCCTACAGCTCTCCTGCCTACAGGAGTTATTGGATTGAGATTTGGGGGTCTACAGTGTATCCTGGTAGGGAATGCACAATAGCTGGGGCCAGTTTGGTCTAAGGTGGTGATGGCAGTTTGTGGCAGGGTTTCTTTGCTTCCGTGGGTCTCTTGGGACGGCTCCACTCAGTGCCCGCAGCTTTCCTTTGCAAGTGTCCCACATTCCTTGTGTTTTTAACATTCTGAGATCTCCATCACAGACTAGATCTCACACGCACAACCCACCCCAGAGTTCCATGCAAGAAATTGGACCCTGTTAAACATTGCTGGACTCACCAGGGTTTTAGAACCCTGGGTAAGCCCTTGCATTTTGCATGCATGCTTGGGGAAAAAAAAAAACCAGCACCATGTAGAATCTACATTGTAGATGCTTCTGCCAAGTTCCCCTGCCATTCAAGGTGCAGCAAAGATGTAATGACATGTCTTCTCCATTCTGGTTTTCCGTATTAGGTACTTGTTGCTCTAATAAGAGCTGATACCATAAGGGACGAAAGAGCTATTTAGCTCAAGCTTCCAGGGCTGCTGTAGAAAAAATGGCTAAGTTATTTTATTTACTAGTATTTATATTATATTTGATTGGCTGGCAGCTGTCAATCCTTAACCAGCCATTATAAATGAGCACACAACAGACACCACATGGATTTTAACAAGATTTGGCCTGGATTGAGCAATCTTGGCCCATGTAAGCTAGTTCTTAAT
The DNA here is from genome assembly GCA_907164525.1 of Lophiomys imhausi. Lineage (NCBI taxonomy): Eukaryota > Metazoa > Chordata > Mammalia > Rodentia > Muridae > Lophiomys > Lophiomys imhausi. Next base: position 1,510,493 of record CAJQZJ010001750.1, on the reverse strand, counting down.
TCTATTCCCCAAATATGACCCCATATATACATACGTCCCCTTGGTTGTTATTCCCCATGCTAGGCCAATGTTCCAGACCACGTGGAATGACGGCGTTCTTTTCTCTAACCCATGGCATGTGTCCTCCTTCCTGCTCCAGCTGCTTGTCCTGGAGGCTTCTGGAGACTTCTTCTACTTCATCTACTAGAGGCTTCTTTTACCCATAAACCTCTCTGCTTCAGATGCCTGCGCCTTAGTCCCGCCTACCTCTGACTTTGCCCAATTGCAGGCCTCAGCATTTATTTAACCAATCAGAGACAATGGTTAACAGGAAAGTTGACACAGCTTCACTTGGTGTACAGCAAGCAGGCTTCTGGGAGATTAACATTTAGAATGCATAACATCACCCCATCAGGCTACACAGAGTTTGTGGCAGGACTTCTTCATATTCTTGGAGCAGGAAGCTGAACGTAGACTGGCCTGTAAGCCATGAGGCCCCTCTCCAGCAACCCGCTTCGTCCAGCCAGGCCCCACCTCCTAAGGGGGTTCCACAGCTCCCCAACCCAGCACAGCATCAGAGGACCAGGTGTTCAAATCTGGGAGCCCATGGGGGACCATTTCACATTCAAACCAGAATGAGATGAAAATTGAAGAAATTTGCAAAAATATAAAATAAGGTCGGTCTCATCTTTTGTGAAATACAGTTTTTCATGAAATTGTATTTATGGCGATATTTAATGTTTATTGTTGATGTCAGCTGAGCTAATATTTTAAAATTATTTTCATTTCTTTCTTTCTTTACACAAATACCTAGGCCATACAGCTAGGCTCATTCCCTGATTAGCTTGTAACTTAATTAACCCATTTATTATAGTCTAAGTTCTGCCATGTGGCTGGTTATCTGTGCTTGGGTACCATGTGTATGTCCTCCTCACATCTTCCTGGATGGATCTCTATTTTCATTTCTAACGTAGTAAATACATAAGTACATAAGTATTGACTGACACACAAATGGTGTCTTGATGGTCCTCAGGAAGTCTGACTGTTAAACTCGCCAACGCCCCCCCCCAAAAAAGATTAGAAAAACCAACGAGTTTTAACACTGCTGTTTTTCTAGAGCCATTTAAACGTGTGATCCTTTAGGTGTCGGCCGACTGTTTGATGTTCATTCCATGGGCTGTGAGATTGGTCTGTTTGTCGGCTGGCTTTCAGAAGTTCGTTTATGGCACAGTAATTTGAATAGGTTTAAAACAAAAGGCAACTGACAATCTAACTTACAGTTTGCTTTTTTACTTTACAGTAGTGGACCTAGACCAAAATAAATCTTAAAGTCCCCACACAGTCACCTGCTTCTCACTTTCAGTGCTGAATTCGATATATCACACAAAACGTTCAGCACTTTATCTAGTAGGTATTGCATGTTTTATATATATATATATATTCGCATAACTATAGTGGCCAGTGTAAGTGTCAAGCATGTTTAATAAGGCTGCCTAAGGTAAGTGGTATTTGCCACGTTAGGTGCATGACATTATTCATTGTTTGTTCATTTTGAGACACGGTCTTACTATGTAGCTCTGTCTGTGCTGAAACTCACTATGTAGGACCAGGCTGGCCTCAAACTAACAGAGATCCACTTGTCACTGCCTCCTGAGTACTGGGCTTAAAAGCATGTGCCACAACACTTGGCTCATTTTAAAATTATTATTTTTTTTAAATAAGATTTATTTATTTATGTATTATGAGTGCTCTATTGCATGTATGCCTATATGACAGAAAAGGGCATCAGATCTCATTATAGATGGCTGTGAGCCACCATGTGGTTGCTGGGAATTGAACTCAGGACCTCTGGAAGAGCAGTCAGTGCTCTTAACTGCTGAGCCATCTCTCCAGCCCTTAAAATTATTTTTAATGGTGTGTGTTTCTGCATGTGGATAATATGCATGTGAGTTTAGGTACTGTCTAGTTGCTTTTCTATTACTGTGATAAGATGCCATGGCCAAGACAACTTATGAAAGAAAGCATTTAATTTGGGGCTCACAGTTTCAGAGACTAGTATAGTTCATAACCATTATGGCAGGAAGCATGGCAGCAGACAGGCAGGCAGGTGGGCATGGCACTGGAGCAGTAGCTGATCCATAAGCACAAGGGAAGGAATGGAGAAAGAGAGGGAGAGAGGAAGGCTAGAAATAGTGTGGGTTTTTGAAACCTGAAAGCCCACCCCAGTGGCACACTTCCAACAAGGCCACATCTCCTAATCCTTCCCAGACAGGACCGGCTGGGGACCAAACATTCAAACTTAGAAACCCATGGTGGCATGAGGAGATGACGACTTGGGACATTCTCATTCAAACCACTATAGGTACTCACAGGGTCAGAGGTGTTGGATCTCCCTGGACCTGGAATTACAGGCAGTGTGAGCGGTTTTTTGTTTTTGTTTTTGTTTTTGAGACAAGGTCTCACTATGTATCCCTGGCTAGTCTAAAACTCAATGTGTAGACCAGGTTGGATTTGAACTCACAGAGATCTGCCTGCCTCTGCTTCCCTAATCCTGGGATTAAAAGCGTGCCCACCAGAGTGTGTGTGTGTGTGTGTGTGTGTGTGTGTGTGTGTGTGTGTGTGTTCAGGTGCCTGTGGAGGCCAGAGGTGTTGGTCCACTGGAGTTGGAATTACAGGCAGTTGTGAGCTGCCTAATACGGATGCTGGGAATTGAACTTGAGTCCTCTGGAAGAACAGTGAGTGCTCTTAACTATCTCTGCAACTCCTCCATTAGATGCATTTCAACTTAATTATCTTTTCCAATGAAGTAAGGATTGATGGGGCCCAGCAATTGTAAGTTGAGTATCTGCAAAGCTGATGATTTTTGGTTTTGGGGACAGGATCACTGTCGCTGTAGGCCAGCTCAGGTTGGCCTGGAATTCATGTCACTTTTCTCAGTCTCCTCAGTGTTAGGGTTATAAGCATAGCATGCCGTATCTGGCTTGGTGGTGACTTGCCACTACAGAAAAAGACCGGTCAAGTCTAGGAAGGTGACTCCGTTGGTAAAATTCTTGCCTTACAAGCATGAGGTAAAAAAGTACCAGGATATTGGTGCCTGCAGAGAATCCCAGTCCTGGGGGTGCCTGGGGCTTGCTGGCAGCCAGGGTAGCCTAACTGGTGAACTCCAGACTACAAAAGACTCTGTCTCAAAGTAAGTGGACAGCCTTTCTGAGGTTAGCACCTGCAGGAGTCCTCCAAACACACTTGAACCCACCTAGACTTGAATATGTACACACATAGATATGTATAAAAATGAAAAAAATCAAGGCTGGGAATGAATCAAAGTAATAGAACACTTGCCTATATCCACAAGGTTAGGTCTTCCCAGGTTTAATCCCCAACACCTCACAAAGAAAGAGAAAAAACAAATAAATGAATAAATAATCATTAGTTTCTAGAACGATGAAGAATTTGCTTCAGTATAAAGAAGGGAAAATTGAAAGCACAACTCTTAAAATTCAACATGAAAAAAGACGACTTCATTTTCTTTTATTATTCTTAAACCTATTTTTTTAATGGACGCGGGTGTTTTGCCTGTCTAGACATCTGTGCACCATGTGTATTCCTGGTGCCTGAGGAGGCCAGAAGAAGTTGTTGAATCTCCTGAAAGTGGAGATTCTAGTTTATGACTACTGTGTGTGCATGTGTGCACGCACACACGCATGCACACTTGCTGGGAATTAAACCTGGGCCCTCTGGAAGAACAGCCAGTGAGTGCTCTTAACCAGTGAGCCATCTCTCCAGCACCCCCACCCCCATCTCTGGCCCATTGGACTTTGTGAGGCTCTCAGAAACAGTAGTATTTGGTGGGAGCCAGTCTTTCTAGTTGGGTCTTCCCCTGTGAATTCACAGCAGTAAGTTGGCCAAAAGCCAAATATAAGCTAAAAATGTTTGAAGCCACAGTGTGATCTCGAAGGTGGCTGCCTCCAGCAACCCTTTAACACCGTTCTATTTGGGTATAAATGTCACCATTTGTTCAGAAGATGGTGGGAAACTGTACATATGTTCATGTTTATATATACAAAGCACATATCACATCTAGATTTGCATATGTGTGTATAAAATAACCATGAGCATGAAATCTAGAAATAATAATAACTTTGGTTGCCTTCCAGGAAGAAAGCTGGGAGATGTGAGACTGGAAAAGGTGAGAATGATGGGGAGAAGCGAGGGCTAGAGAAAAAGTTGAAAAGAAAGTGCACGTGTGTGTGTGTGTGTGTGTGTGTGTGTTTATGTGTATTTGTGTGTGTTTGTGTGTATTTGTGTGCATGTGTGCACTCCCAACATGCTGTGTTACCCAGCATTCTGACTCCCAAGAATTCATCTACAAGGATTGCTGCAAAGTTACCCTCTGCAGAATTTTCTATGTGTTTGATTGCACCATTGTTTTTCCTTTCCTCTTTTAAGTGTGTTCATGTCTTGTTTGCATGTATATCTGTGCACCCTGTGTGTGCCTGGTGCTCTGACACCAGAAGAGGCCATCTTGATCCCCATCACGAACAGCCAGAGCTCTTAGCAGGTGAACCATCCCTCTAACCTGCCATTGTTTTTGTTTGTTTGTTTGGTTGGTTTTTTAGTAGCAAGTGTTTGACAGCTATTTAGGTAGTTATCAGTGGGGGGGGGGCGACAAATTAATAAATTATGGTTCCCATTTAGTGAGTCTGGCTGGAGCTAGAGGACCTCTGTGTACTGGTAGGAAAGGATTTCTAGAATGTATCTTCAGATGCAAGACACAAGCATCATGAGTTTTGCATTGAGCTAACAATGCTCTAAATGTTTGTCATCATTCCAAGCGGGTGTAGCTGCTTATTCTATTCCTTTCATTGTAAAATAGTTTTAAAACATTTTCCTCTGGGCTCTAACACGTCATTATTATGAGCTTTCTTATTATGAGCAGTAGTTGGCACAGAAGAGTGACAAAATCACATTTTGGCGTTATTAACCCTGGTCCATGTTGAGCCAGTCAGAGTGGCCTCCTGCTGATTTGTGTCTGTTTGCCAAGTGCCTTTATATGGTATTTCAGCTCTGTACTGGAGCGTTGCTGTGTAGCCCTGGGCCTGGACCACATGGGGGCAGCAGAACCCTTTGGATTGCAACAGCCCTGACTTATGCAGATACCTTCTGGCCAAGTCCAGCTGCTTATCATCCTTCAGTTCAACTGTGTGCACCTAGAAGGCAGAGGAGTGTCTGAGTCGTCTTTATAGGCAGCAGAGGGCGAGCGGGAAAGGGGCGGGCTTCGGAATCACATGTAGGTGCCCGTCACCTTCCTATCTCTCTTGCAGTTGCGTAGTGGATTACAGCGCAGCAGACATCAGGGGTGCTGCAGCCTGCTAGCACACGACAGCAGAGGGTCAGGAGCCTCCCCACCTGACACTGATTCCTGCTTCTGCAACTTTGGGATGCTTATGTTCTTACTCTTCCAGCCTAAGATTTTCATGAGATAATCTAGGTTAAACCCCTTAGCACTACGCTATGGTGAGCATTCGAAATAGCCGATTACAGGCTCAGTGGGGAAGGATACTTGTTGCCAAGCCTGCCACCTTGTGCACAATCCCTAGAACACAGTGGAAGCAAGAACTGGCTCCAGAAAATTGTCCTCTGATCTCCACTTGTACCACCCACACATACATGAACACACGCAATACATGCATTCACGTGAAATCATTTTTTTTTTAAAGATTTATTTATTGTGTATACAGTGTTCTGTCTGCAGGTATATCTGCAGGCCAGAACAGGGCACCAGATTTCATTATGGATGGTTGTGAGCCACCTTGTGGTTGCTGGGAATTGAACTCATGACCTCTGGAAGAGCAGCCAGTGCTCTTAACCGCTGAGCCATCTCTCCAGCCCGTGAAATCATTTTTAAATAGCTGCTCATAATTAAAATAATATCAATTATCAGCAGAGATGGGCAATAGATTCTTAGTGATTTTTTTTTTTCCTTTTGATATAGGGTCTCTCTATGTAGCCCTGGCTATCCTGGAACTCCCTATGTAGATCAGGCTGACCTCAAACTTACAGAGATCCACCTCCCTCTGCCTCCTGAGTGCTGGGATTAAAGGTGTGCACCATGACTGAACTCTTTTTTTTTAATATTTTTATTTATTTATTATGTATACAGTGTTCTGCCTGCATGCATGCAGACCAGAAGAGGACACAAGATCTCAAGATAGATGGTTATGAGCCACCATGTGTTGCTGGGAATTGAACTCAGGACCTCTGGAAGAACAGCCAGTGTTCTTAACCTCTGAGCCATCTCTCCAGCCCATGACTGAATTCTTGATTTGTGGCTCTTTCTTATGTATTTAGTAATTGTTTTTGTTTGATTGCAAGCAAGGTAGAAATATTTATTTAGGACCATTTGAAAGCTACTTTTCTCAGAGGGGCTCACACACTATTTATGTCCTCATCTGCTCCCTATAAATTAGTCTTTTAATTTTGTGTGTGTGTATGTATGTGCGCATGTGTGAGTTCCAGATTTCTGCAGTCTCAGTTTTAAAGCCCCCATCCCAGTGAGTCTCTGTGTGCTTTAATGTGAAAATCTGGTGTCTGCCCTTATGTTGAAGCAGTTGGTCAACATGGTATGGCATGAGGAAAGCAAACTCTGAGATAAAAGTCAGTGTGGGATAAGCTCACCAGGGCGTGGTTGTGGGAGCAGCCCCTGGAAGGACAGGAAGGGAGGGGAAGAAGGGACACTCACATAAGAAGTCATGTCACAAGGATGTTTCCTCATCTATGTTCATAGCAGCCTTATTTGTAATAGCTAGAAACTGGAAATAACCCAGATGTCCCTCAACCGAAGAATGGATTAAAAAACTGTGGTACATCTACACAATGGAATACTACTCAGCCATTAGAAACAATGAAATCATGCAATTTGCAGCCAAATGGATGGAACTAGAGAAGCTCATCCTGGGTGAGCTAACCCGGACCCAGAAGGATGCACATGGCATCTATTCACTTGTAACTGGATTTTAGCCAGTAACTGGATAACTATACTATAGCCAATGCACCAAAGGGAACAGGAACATAGACTTTTTTACCTGTCCATGAGACACTTAACCCTAGTGGGGCTGCCTTGTAGGCCCCCAGTGTATGAGGAGGCTCTTGGTCCTCAAATGACTGCTGAACTGGGGTGGGGGGACTGATATGTGGGGACACTCCACTCTGGAGGAGTAGGATGGAAGGGATAGGGGGTAGAGGGTGGGAGGGTGGGACTGGGAGGGGTGGAAAGAGGGTACTGTGATGGAAATGTAACCTGAAATAATAAATAAACATTAAAAAAAAAAGAAGTAACACTGTGATTTGGGCTCCGTAGAGACCTCACTCCACCATGGAGATGGAGTTGAGCTGGCCCTTTTGAGTTGGAGGGAAGGGAGTGTGCTTCTGTAGTGCCTTGGTTACCACCGCTCACATCACCATGGTGGAGGGCTGCCCCAGGGAGGGCACAAGACCTCAGAGCAGACAGTGTCTTCAGTCAAGGGTGCTAGGGGGGATTGCTGCCATCATCACAGCAGCTGGAAAGCAGGCCTTGTTTCTCAAGGGGGGTTCCGAGTGGCATGTTACAGTGTCCCAAGGCTCTACCACAGTGTCCAGGTCACTTGAAAGGGGAACTGGTGGCCGGGCGTAGTGGCGCACGCCTTTAATCCCAGCACTCGGGAGGCAGAGGCAGGCGGATCTCTGTGAGTTTGAGGCCAGCCTGGTCTATAAAGTGAGTCCAGGACAGCCAGGGCTACACAGAGAAACCCTGTCTCGAAAAACCAAAAAAAAAAAAAAAAAATGGGGAACTGGTAACATGGTGTCTGATCCATTTGTGTTGCTGTGACAAATACCTCGTGTGGGGTCATAGTTTCAGGTTGGAGCTCAGGTGGCAGGGTGCCCTCCCCACAAGCAAGCATGAAGTCCTGTGTTCAGTCCTCAGCTCCCCATAAACCAGGTATAGTGGGAGGGGGGCAGGAAGAGCAGAAGTCCAAGATCATCTGTGGCTTCTTAGTGAGAGATGGCTTTGAACTTCGTCAGTAGACCAGGCTGGCCTCAGCTCACAGAGTTCCACTTGCCTTTGCCTCCTGATCAAGGGTGTGCGCCAACCCTCCTGGCTCCCAGATTCTATTATTACAGCATGTTCTTCCTGACAAGCATTAATCCCTCGAGAATATGGTACTCTTGAAACCTAATTGCCCTCCAAATAGGTTCTACCTCTTTTTAAAATTTTTTTTTATTTATTTAGGTTTTTCGAGACAGGGTTTCTCTGTGTATCCTTGACTGTCCTGGACTCGCTTTGTAGACCAGGCTGGCCTTGAACTCACAGAGATCCGCCTGCCTCTGCCTCCCGAGTGCTGGGATAATAGGCGTGAGCCACCATGCCCGTTCCTGCCCTTCATTTTTTTGTGTCAGGGTCTCTCACTGAACCTGGAGCTTGCCAATTAGGCTAGACTGGAGGACTTCTAGCCTGGAAGATTCTCCTGTCTCTGCTTCCCCAGTGCTGGGATTATAGACACATGCTGTGTGGTGCCCAGCTTTTATGTGGGTATTTAGGGATCAGGTCCGGGTGAATCGGTCCTAGGCATCATGTGTTCACATGGTCACATCTAGCAGAGGGAAGATAGGAAGACCATGTGGCCCTCTCTGCTGCAGTGTCGAATGGTTCATAGCTGGAGGGCAGCTTGGTTTTTATCACTATTGGTAAACCAAAGGTACTTTTAAAACTACATTTTATATTCCTTAAAATTGTAAGCTTAGTCACTACCAACATAACTTCATTGTTTCCTTTACCTGGGGACATTTAAAAGAAAGAAGGGAAAAATTAAAAATGAAGTTAAAAGGCCGGGGAGAGCTAAATTTTACCTGAGGGAAGGAATAGAAGGAAAGAAAATAAAACTAAGAATCTAAGGATTCCTTGCTCTAGGGAGGCAAAATAGTTTCATCTTGTGTTTGTGTGTTCATGTGCATGTGTGTGCATTTGTGTGCGCGCGTGAAAGTGTGTGTGTTCCGGAGTGTGTATTTTTAGATTGAGAACCCCAAACTTGTCAGGTAACCACGAGAACCAGCTAATCTCCCTCACCTCCAGCAGATGACATGATGTTAGTTGGGGGATCTTGGATTACAAGGAAACATTCATGCACATAGCCCTGACAGCACCTTGCGGATTCAGGGGAGTGCCACCCACGTAGCTCAGGGGCTGGAGGAGCCCAGAAGAGATATCAATTACTCATTCTGTCAGTCGAGGAGGATTACTGCCCAGGGCAGCTTCTTATTCAGGCCCGTTCCATCCCAATGGGTGTGAGCACAGGAGAGAGGGAGACGGCTGGGCCTGAGATGTCTTGCAGATCCACAGCTGAGGTTCACAGGAAGTAACCGAGGACAGGACCAGGTGAGAAGGAAGGTTTCAGGGGTGAGGAAGACTTTGAGAATCGGGGGACGTGGGGAAAGTACTCCAGGTTTATGGAAGTTTGTCTGTGTGATCTCGGAGGAGGAGCATGGTGAGGAGGTAGTGGTTGTGGTGTGTGTTTCTAATCTCTATTTGAGTGCTTACAATTAATTAATTAATTAGTTAATTAGTTACAATTTTCTCTGTGGCTTGTTTGAAGACCTGGGCTCATGTAGCCCACGCTGGGCTGGAACCTGCTTTGAAGCCACAGGTGGCTTTGAATTCCTGATTCTCTGGTTCTCTTGCCACCACCTCCAAAGTGGTAAAATGATAGAGCATCTGGGATTGAAAATTGGGGATTATGTTCACTTATTTTCTCAGCAAAATTCATCCCATGTCACCAAGCAAGTTACTATATCAGTTCGTATGACTAGGATAAAATCAAAATTGATTTGACCTAATTTTGGAAACCAAAATTTCATTAGAGTTTGTTCTACTTCTGAGGAAACTACAGTCTGATGAGGAAAAGTAGGCTTTTAAAAACTGAAGTGAAGTTGGTGCTCCGTGAGCTAAGATAGGGAGCTCACGCAGGTCTTGCAGTTTGAATCAGCCTGGAAGACTGTCTGCAGTTGCCTTTACTTGATATTTTAAAACAAATATCTAGGGAGTGGCTAATTTGACCCAGAGACACACAGTTGGGGGAGGGGTGGAGGAAAGGCTTCTTGGAACCCACAGCTCAAGCCTGGACTTGCCAGGAATGAGTAAGCAGGAGTGAGGTGGAAGGGCCTGGAAAAGGCGGTTCTCGAAACACTAAGTTTGTTTTGTTACTGGGTACCTGAAGAGAACTCCTGAGAGGCCTGAATGAACCGAATGGAGTCTTTATTAACCACGTGGTACGACTGCCCCAAGCTCCAGTTGGTTTGAGTTTTTAAGGGAAAAACCCCCCAAAAACCCCCACAATGGAGACATAATTGTGGCTGAACAGAAAGCAAAAGTTGTTTACAGAAGCAGAGAGATAACAGTTAATGGTCGGGCAGTTAACCTTTAGCTCAGGGTCACATTGTGTAGGAAGGCCTGGCTGGTCCAGAGACCAATTTTTCCCTAGATACTTTTAGCATTTAAAAGTGTTCTTAGGCCGGGTGGTGGTGGCGCACGCCTTTAATCCCAGCACTTGGAAGGCAGAGGCAGGCGGATCTTTGTGAGTTCGAGGCCAGCCTGGTCTACAAAGCGAGTCCAGGACAGCCAGAGATATTCAGAGAAACCCTGTCTCGAAAAACCAAAAACAAAACAAAACAAACAAACAAAAAAAAAAAAGTGTTCTGAGGAACACTTTCATGAAATGGCATTAACTATAGTTCAATAACCCACTACAGTCCCTGAGTTAGGAGGGGACAGCTGATGGAAGGGTTCTGAGTGCTGGAGAGACACAGTAGGCTTTGCATTGAAGATAGGGAATTGTGAGGAATAGACAGAGGGAGGGAGCTTGGTCCCCAGCTGGTGGTTCCGAGAGGTTCTGGGAGCTTGGTGAGATGGGACCTAGGTGGTGGAAGTAGGTTCTGGGACAGGCCTTTGAAGGTCTTTGTCTTGTTTCTGCCCCCTGCTTTCTGTTGTGCTATAACACAACTGGCCTCCGCCTTATGCTTCAGCCGCCATGATGTGAACTTCTCTATGGGCTTCCGCGGCCGTGCAAGAGGAACCCACACAAGATCGGAAGGATGGAGGAGAGCAGGGGGTGGATGTGGGCCAAGGCACTAAGTGAAAGTATGTGGCTTCAATCCTCAGGACTAGAGTGGCTGGCGTAGAGGATGGATGGCTGCTGGCACTCAGGATGTGTCAGGTCACAAGGGGCTTCGAATCACGCAAAGGCTTAGACATTACCTAGTGGATGAAAGGAGGTTACAGACATTGCATAAAGCAATGTTTCCTGGAATTGGTAGCAAATAAGTTTCTGACCACAGGTGGAATTCCATCATGGAAAACTAGCCAGCCTGCCTTGCCTCCCTGTGTATTTGCAATTAATAATAAATGTCTCATCATTGGACCAATGGAAAACATCATATAAATTACAAGATACTTTCAATTAAGTAATAATAAGAATGTTACATGTTAGAATTTACATAAAGCCAATAACAATAACCTTAAAGGAAAATTTCTAGAGTTCATTGCATTTGTTAGAAAATAAATCAGTCATCTAAACATCAGTTTCAAGAAGTTGAAAGTTGGTCATTGTGATGCAGGCCCCTAATCCTCAGGCTGGCCTAGGCCACATGAGAAGATTTTGTCTCAGCACTGGCCATTCTTTCTCAGGATCTTAGTTTGATTCCCAACATACACTTGGCAGCTCACAATCGTCTGGGTTTCAGGGGGTCTGATGCCCACTTCTGGTCTTCATGGGCAATGCACAGAGAGAAATGCAGTTAAAACACCCATACACACAAAATAAATTAAATACTAAAAGAATTTAAGGGCTGGAGAGATGGCTCAGGGTTTAAGAACACTTGTTGCTCTTCCAGAGGACCCGAGTGAGTTCAGTCCCCAGCATCTGCATCCCTCAGGTGTCTCTCGGCTGCCTAGAACTCCAGCTCCAGGGCTTCTGATGTCCTCCTCTAGCCTCCTTGGGCACCTGGACATGTCACTATAAACAGATGCACACAAATAAACATAAGCCTCCAATTTATTTTTTTTAAGTTAAAAAACTGTACAGCAGCATAAGTTCAAAGGAGGAGAGCAGAAAACAAGAAGGAAACATCATGCTGCACGGAAGACCACCAAAGGAAGGCATTCTTTCCAGAGAGTGATAAAACTGAGAACTCCCCGGCAGGGGAGATGACAGAGGAGCTGGGGGAGAAAGAGCAGCTGGGGACGTACAAGTGAACGCCACAAAAGCTGCAGACTTTTCAAGACAGCAAGGATATTGTGAACCACTTTATGCCCAAAAGTTCTGAGAATCTGTATATGTGGATCAGTTTAATAAAATGCAGCATTTACTGGGCTATGGAGATGGCTCCTCAGAATGTGAGGCCTGGAGCTCTGATCCCCAGAGCTCACATAAAAGCCAGCCAGGCGTGGAAGCTGCTTGTAATCCCAGCACTTGGGAGGCCAAGACAGGATCCCCAGGGCAAGCTGGAGAGCTAGACTAGCTGGAATCCATGAGCTCTGGGTTCAGCAAGAGACCCTGACTCATTAAAAAACAAAAAAGTGGAGAGTATGCTGGCTAGAATTATGTCAGCTTAACACAGGCTACAGTCCGATTGGGACATCGGGGACTCTCAATTGAGAAAATGCCTGTGCCAGATTTGCTGGTGGGTAAGCCTGAGGTGCTTGTTCCTGTTGGTGATTGGTGTGGGAGGACCCAGCTCACCGTAGGTGACCCACCCCTGGGCGGGTGGTCGTGGGTGGTATAAGAAAGCAGGCTGCATAAGCCTTGAGTAAGCCAGCAAGCAGCAGTCCTTCATGGCTTCTGTATCAGCTCCTGCCTCCAGGTCCGTGCTTGCTTGAGTTCCTGCTCTGATGTCCCTCAGTGATGAACAGTGACAGGGAACTGTAGGCTGAAGGGAACTCTTTCCTCCTCAAGTTGCTTTTGGTCAGTTTTCATCACAGCAATAGAAACCCTAACTAAAACAGCAATTGAAGAAGACACCCCAACACCGACTTTGAGTGTGCACATGCATGGACACCTGCACACACACACGTGGCCCCCCCCACAGGAACATGGATACACACACATATCACATATATACCCAGATTTAAAAATTTTTTTTTTTTCGGCAGAATTTCACTGTGTATCCCTGGCTGGTCTGGAACTCACTCTGTAGACCATGCTGGCCTCCACCTCACAGAGATCCCCCTGCCTCTGCCTCCCAAGTGTGTGGCAGCACACCCAGCTTGCAAAATTGGTTTTTTTTTTTTTGCGTCAATAAATAACATACGACATTTGTTCATGCTCACACTCCTCTGTGTACTGGAGAGGTCATCTGCAAAAGAGAATCTTGGAATTCAAGCAGAGGAGCTGGGCAGATGGCTCAGTGGGCCAGGCGCCTGCCATGCAAGCATGAAGACCCACATGAAAACAAGCAGGACAGCTTGTGTCTGAGACCCCAGTGTTGCCGGCCAGAGACAGGAAAGAAAGTTCAGCTAGTCTAGCTTAATTGGCAGCCTCTAGGTTCAGTGAGAGACCCTATGTCAAGAAATAAAAGGTCGGGGGCTGGAGAGATGGCTCAGCGGTTAAGAGCACTGGCTGCTCTTCCAGAGGTCATGAGTTCAATTCCCAGCAACCACATGGTGGCTCACAACCATCCATAATGAAATCTGGTGCCCTCTTCTGGCCTGCAGATATACCTGCAGACAGAACACTGTATACATAATAAATAAATCTTTAAAAAAAAAAAAAAAGAAAAGAAATAAAAGGTCGAGTGTGCTAGAGGAAGACAGAAGACATTGAAGGTCCACCTCTGGCTTTTACCACACACACACAAATATACGCATGCATACACCACACACACACACACACACACACACACACACATCCGACCAAAGTTCTTATGTTAGATTTTGTAAAGTTTTCCATTCAGAATTTAAGACAAGGATGCTACCGAACCCTGCTCTTCCATGTTCAGCCTGGCACACTGAGGCAAAGGAAAGGGACCTAATATTTATTCAGTTCCCGCCAGGGAGGCTCTGGGCCGAGGCTTTCATGCATTCTGTGTTGTCTTGTTTATATTCTATGCTGTCTTGGGCTCATGCAGTCTTCAGGGAACGGCATGGGGACCAGGCTGTGAACTCATGTGGGATTGTATGTGGAAGCGTGGCAACAGCTCTCTCCAGTCTTCTCTCATTTGTGTCTGTGTGGCAGATTGAAGTAAAAGGACATCCAGCAAGTGATTGGTTGCTCGACGCCTTGAGAGGCAGAGAGGCAAGCGTAAATACAACAATCGGTGTCATGATGTGTGCCTCAAGCTTGAACTTCCCACCCGGGGAGGAAGTAAATCATAACTTACAAGCACAAAGATCAAAAGATGTTTGAAGTGGAAATCTATGTGGAGGCCTTGGAAGCCACAAGGAGTACTCTCCACTAAGAGTCAGGAGAAGGGAGTGGCTGAGTCCAGGTCGATTCCTGGCACCCTGAAAAACTAGGCATGGCCGTGCATACCTGAAATTTCTGCACTGCAGGGGAGGGTCAGGAGTTCGTGGTCATTTTCAACTACATAGCAAGTGCTCGGCAAGCAGGGGCTATGTGAGACCCTTAAAAAAAGAGAGAGAAATAATGGGGCTATGTGTGGAGAAAGAAATAGAGGAAGGGGAGGGTGAGAGAGACCTGAACAGCTCAGGCCGTTCTGTGAGAAAAATCAACACAAACAGAGCAGATTTTTTTAAAAAGTATTTTTATTTTAGGTGTATGAATGTTTCGCTTATATTTGCTGGGTGCCTGCAGAGGCCGGAAGAGGGCATCCAATCCCCCTGAAACTGGCATTAACAGACAGTTGTGGGCTACCATGTGGGTGCTGAGAATTAAACCCAGGTTCTCTGGAAGAACAGCCAGCAGAGATTTTAGAAGTCAGGCACAGGAGGGAGAAGTAGGACTTCATCAAGACTTGCTGAGGTTTGGTTGGTGGTAGGGACAAAGTAATGAAGGGGTGTGTTCTGCCAAAAGGCCACGGTTAATGGGGTAGAGGAAACACGCTGCCTGGCGATGAGGGTAGGGATGAAAACTGTTTGGACAGATGTGGCTGACTCCCATGACCAGAAGCAAAGTGAGTCTGAAGAAATCTTGTCCTGCTTCCTGTTGTTTCAAAGGAAGAAGAAATTACTCAGTTTAGCAAACATTTCAAAATCCCTGCTGCTGATAGGCCCTTTGCCAAATGCATTGGACATTAGGTCCCGGGGCTCTGAGCAGGAGAACGCCCAGAGGCCTGATCCCAAAAGGACGTCCTCTTGTAGCACACTCACAGCCCTTCATTCTGGATCTCTGGCTGTCTTTGCAGACCCATTTTCCAAAATAAAAACCACTGTCATCCATGAGTGAGGTCCCTGAGGTGAGGGTTCGCTGCCTCACCTCTTCCAACTATAGTCCTCAGCCCCATGGAACTCCCTTCCCTGCCATGGATTCCCCTCTCCCCACACTTCCACCCATCTCTTTGTTTCAGATTCTTCCATTTGGGCAATAAACCTAATCCCTTATTGGCATACCAATAAAAGCTGTGAATGTATTTTATATTCAAAATGAGTGCCTCAATATGTGTGCTATCCATAACTGGCTGGTTAGAAAACATGAATTAAGAGACTTTTCCCATGTGCCATAAACCCAATTCTTAGAATGGTTCATACTTAAATAGTAAAACCTGTGAATGACTTTAAAAAAAACTTACTTTAAACTAAACTACTTTTAGTTTTTGTGTATGAGTTCAGTACCTATGGAGGCCAGAAGAGAGCATCAGATGCCCCGCAACTGGAGTTGCTGAGCCATTGTGAGTTGCCATGTGGGTGCTGGGAATCGAACTCAGGTCCTCTGGAAGAGCAGCCAGTACTCTTAACTGCTGAGCCATCTCTCCAGCCCCTTGAAACTACTTTTGATCTAGGATCTAAAAATTAGATCAGAGCTTAAATTCTCTGTCTCTCTCTCTCTGTGTGTGTGTGTAATAATTTTTGTCTTTTTTTTTTTTTAGTTTTTTTTTTTTTTTTAGATGTTTCTCTTTGTAACCCTGGCTGTCCTGGAACTTGTTCTATAGACCAGGCTGGCCTTGAACTCACAGAGATCCACCTGACTCTGCCTCCCGAGTGCTGGGATTAAAGGCCTGTGCCATCACAACTGATGTGTGTGTGTGTTTTAAACATAGGGTCTTGTGTCCCATGCTGCCCTCAAACTTTCTATGTAGTTGAAGATGGCCTTGAACTTATAATCTTCCTATCTCTGCCTCTGATTGCAGTTGTTTACCACCATGCTGGTTTTCGTCGTTCTAGGGATCAAACAAGGCTTCATGCATGCTGGTCTTCAAACCAAGCTATGTCCCCAGCCATTTTGTTTTGTCTTTTCTGCTTCTGTGTGGATATGACTCAGTGGTGGAGCCCTTGACCTGATTGCATGAGGCCCTAGAGTGAGTCCTCAGCTTTTGTGTGCATGTGTGGCTATGCCTCCTGTCCTGTCCGGGACACGGTCATCATGGTTGTTGTAGTTAGGGTGATTAATATAATCTGGAAATTTCAAGAACATTAATTCCTTAGACAGATGGACACCTCTTCTTGCTTTCTGGACATTGTCAGTTTCAGCAGCGGATATGGGCATCCACTTCTCTCCTCAAGGAGATCACATGACGCTGTGTCCAGGAGAGGTGGTCCTTTTTTAATCCTGTATTGTGGAAGTGCCCTGAGAGCCACAGCTGTGTGGCACTTGACTTTCAGGGTGAACATCAGTGTTGGTTGAACAGATTAACTTTTAACCTTTTCTTTTTGGGGTGCCGAGAGTGGTATCTAGGGCCTCCTACACAGTGGGCAGGCATCTAGTATTAACATTTGCCACATTTGTTCATCTCCATTGGTGGGAAGGTGCGTAAGTAGATATGCCTTCTCTGTGTCTGTATCTCCGTCCGTCTCTCTCTCTCTCTGTGTGTGTGTGTGTGTGTGTGTGTGTGTGTGTGTGTGTCTGTACTCATCTCTCTTTTTCCTTCTTCTCTCCTCCTCTTTGGGGTCTCATGTAGGTCAGCCTAGTCTCTACTTCACTTTCAAGCTGAGGATGGCCTTGAGATTTGACCCTCCCAGCCCCCACCTCCCAAGTGCTAGAATTACAGACATGTGAGACACTAAGCCCAGCTAACATTTTTCTTTACAGAACGTAAAGAAGTTGCAGTTTTTGATATTTTGTAGACTATCAGCTTGGTTCTAAAATCAAGGTTATTCTACATAGCAGAATGGAACACCATTTTCATGCTAAAGAAATGGTCTTATTAACTCTTACATGAATTATTTAATTGTCAATTTACTCGTCTCCAGGGGGATGAACCGCTCTGGGGTTCAGTAGCTAGCAGGTGGCGGTGGGACATCCTGTCATGGTGAGCGCTCTGTAGAGAGGAGTACAGAACACACAGAGCTTCTACAGCTGCCCTGCCAAAATGTTTAACCTGGCTCTAACCACCAAGGAAGGATTAGCTGAGAAAACCACACACCCCATAGGGTGTGCTCCAAGCGAGTTGTCCTAGACTCTGAAAAAAGACTGTGTGTGACAAGAAAAAGAAAACGGAGTGAATGGTACGTTCCTAAGTCAGAGAGACTAAAGGGGCAAAATAGCCAAGTTCAGTTTGTGAAGCTCTTCTAGAACCCACATACGAGGGAAAGAAGATGGAGAAGACGCCGGGGGCGGCTGAGTACATGTCAGTGTGTATGGGAACCTCCGGTCGTTGGGGCGAGTGTGACAAGCTCGTTTTTATTCCATTGCATGGATGGAAAAATGACCAGATTTATGTCCTGTGTTGTTGTGGGAAAGTGTTGAGATGTTCCCAGAAGCCCTTGCATCGTGTGCAGGTGTCTAGTGGACCCCCCCAGTGGGCTTCCTTCTGGAATATCGGGACTTTTGTCTTGCTGAGTATGAACTAAGTGAGGGACAGGATGGAAGGCTTACGTATGTGCAAGGCCCTGGAGAAGGAAACAATGGCTGAAGTCATTGTCTTGTCGTCTGTTCTTTCGTTCATCCCTTTGTCATTCATACTTGTGTAGGGGGATGTTGGGCGGCAGGCACGGTTCTCAGTCAAGGGCTAACTAACCCCCTTATTCATGGGGGATATGTTGTAGGTATCAGCAGATACCTGCAACTGCATCATGGGGGATATGTTGTAGGGTATCAGCGGATACCTGCAACTGCTTCATGGGGGATATGTTGTAGGGTATCAGTGGATGCCTGCAACTGCATGTGGTCTCAGGAAGTTTTATAAAACCCTATACACACTCATGTTCCTATAGATACATACCTGTGATAAAAATTTACAAGTTTAGGTACAATAAGAGATTAATAAAAGTAGCAAAGTAATAAAATAATTATGGCAATGCACCGTTAGCATTTCCTGCATCATTACTTATGCATTTTGGGGCCATGACTAAGTGAAGTAAGAGTTTCCTGAACACAGGCAATATAGTACTGCAATGATTGGTCTGAAAACCAGGATACACAGCTATTAAGCTCCTATATGGAGGGTAGCATATATGCAGTGTGAACACTTCCGACAAAGAAGTAATTCACATCCCTAGCAGGAGAGAGCACAGATGGAACAAGACAGCAAGAGATTTCATCACACTATTTGAAAACATAGATGTTTAAAACTCAAGAGATAGTTATGTCTGGAATTTTCCATCCGACAATTTCAAGTCACAGTTGACTGTGGGCAGCTGAAACCACAGGAAGTGAAACTATGGCTAAAGGGAGAATACTGTATTGTGAAAAGGATATTCGATGATGCTCAGAGTTTTCTCCACTCAGAAACCTAAATCAGATGCATATAAGTGTGTAGTTCAGTCAGCAGCAACTCTCAGGGAGAAGACAGAGGCCGCGAAAGAGTGACTCTGCAGCTCAGTGAAGCTCAAAGGATGCCTACCCTCGTCATCCAGCCTCTCTTCCACCAAGTGCTTGTCTCCTTGATTCTGGCATGTTCTCCTCCCTAGTTTTAGGGTAAGAACCAGCTGGCCTACCCTATGGATACCCTGGGTACCGCTTTATAAGGGTAACGCATTACTCCTTGCTGAGTGAAACCTGCACTCTTCTCTGTTGCCAGAACCTCTGCCCCCTCCCCAGAAGTTAGAAATAGGAATTGTTTTGTGAAATATTCTGATTTACAAATGTTAACAAATCCAGAATTTCCCAAACATTCTGTGGGTTAAACTGGATACATCTGTGAGCTTCCAGTTTACAATATCCTGGGATGCAGAAGTCTAGTTTATTGAGTTAGTAAGAATTCTGCTTCAAAGATTTGGGGAAGTTCCCTTCTTGCCTAGCTTAATTCTCAAAATTAAATTTGTTTTTGATTATGTGTAGGGATGTGTGTGGGAGGGTTGTCCATATGAGTGCACTTACTCACAGAGGTAGAAGAAGGCCCTGGACCTCCTGGGGCTGGAGTTACAGGTGGTGTGAGCCCCCTTACGTGGTGCTGGGAACCAAACTCCAGCCGTTTCTCCAGTCCCCTCCTCATGTAATCTTAAATAAGTATTGTACCTTCTCTTTTCCTGCTTCCCTTCCTTCACTTAAGCCAAACAACGAAGATCCATGTATAAGGGGCAGACAAAGGAGGCTTGTCCTTGGTCAGCCTCCATGATCCATTCTGATAGTGTTTCTATGAGGCTAGGTGAGCCCACTTTTTTTTTTCTTTTGTACTAAGGATTCCTAAGGCTATATCCCCAACCATCTTGTAAAAATATGTTTTATTTTGAGACTGGGTCAATTTGTCCAGGGTAGCCTTGAATTTGTTCTGTACCCTAGGCAGGCCTTGAACTTGGAAGCTTCCCTAGTACCTGGGATTTCAGGCCTGGGCCACCAGGTATGACTGATCACAGCTTTCTTGAAATATAATTTATAGACCACACAGTTCACCCATTTAAAGCTGAACATTCAACTTACATAATTATCCAAACGCCACCACAATTAATGAGCTTTTTATAGATTAACCCTTTTAGTCTTCAATGATACAGCAATGCAAACTAAAATTCCATGCTTTATAGAAAGATTTAAATTTTAAAAATTGACTATACACTTTTTTTTTTTTTTAAGATTTATTTATTGTGTATACAGTGTTCTGTCTGCAGGTATATCTGCAGGCCAGAAGAGGGCACCAGATTTCATTATAGATGGTTGTGAGTCACCATGTGGTTGCTGGGAATTGAACTCATGACCTCTGGAAGAGCAGCCAGTGCTCTTAACCGCTGAGCCATCTCTCCAGCCCGACTATACACTGTTGACAAGCATGTTTTAGCACTGAATGCCTCTCATCTCTGGCAGGGATCAGAAAAGAAATGTTATACAACTACTTTACAAGACATTTTTTTCATGTTCTTAATATGGCAAGAGCACACATGTCATGTGCATACTTTCCGTTCACTGATATTTATCCAAAGAAAATTAGACCGTATGCTTCTGCAGGGCTTAGGAACAATGGTTAACTGAAGTTTATTTCTAATGCTACACTCTTAGACATCGTCTCAGAGTCCATAAATAGATAAATAGGTAAGAAAAGTGGAATAGAATGGAATATTGCTCAGCAATAAAAATCATATCATTTTTTTAAATGTGAAATTAGACAGACAGAAAACAGATCTGTTAGTACAGAGGACTAAAAAAGGAGAACTGGCCAGCTTGGTCTACAGAGTGAAACCAGGACAGCCAGTACTGTTACACAGAAAAACCCTGTCACACCACCACCCCCCCCAAAAAAAAAAAAGAAAGAAAAAAAGAAACAAGAAAACTGGCCAGGCGGTGGTATCGCATGGCTTTAATCCTAGCACTCACATAATTATAAATGTTAGGCAGAGACAGCTGGGTCTCTGAGTTTGAAGCCAGTTTGGTCTATCGAGTGAATTCCATATATATTCTATCTAGAGACCCTGTCTCCAAAAAAAAGTTGAATTGGGAATGAGTGGGAGAGAAATTTGATGAACTTGATGGGGCTAGAGAGGTGACTCGGTGTTTAAGAGCGACGTTTACTCTTGCAGAGGACCGGAGTTCAGCTCCCAGACCCATGTCAGGTGACTCAGCCTCCCGCAGCTCTAACTCCGGGGGATTTGACGCCCTCTTTGGCTTCTATGGACAGCCATACGTGTGATGTACCTATACCCAGACAGGCACAGAATAATTTTATTTTCAAAACAGGTAACTTAGGTGGACTTGAGCGGTGACACGGCCCAGTGGGTAAAGGCGGATGGATGCCTCCAAGTCTGGCGACCTGAGTTCAGTCCCTGGGGTGACGTTTTAGAGGAGCAGACTGACTCCTGAAAGCTGTCGTCTGACATGCATGTCATAGCAAAGGTGCCCCCAAATAGATGAATAAATGTAATAGAGACGAATTTGGTGGGCTACTGCATGCACTGGTCTTTACATGTATGTACATGTGTATATGCAGTTGTCTGAATATTTGGTATCAAATAAGAAGCATGTTATATTATTGATTATGTTTTTATACAAATCTCAAAAGAAATATGTTTTAATAATAATCCCTCTTCAATATGAAGTATTCACTATCAAAGGTCAAAATGTATTTTTTAGTTTGAGTTACCAAGATGTCTATTTTGAAGATAGTAAGGCCCAAATGAATATAAAATACACATAAGTTTTAACAGTTCAGACCAAAAAAAAAAAAAATCAACCACTGACAGCAGTTTTGTTCTGTTTTTAAGATTTATTTAGGTATATAGGTGTTCTGTCTGCATGTACACCGGCAGCCAGAAGAGGGCATCAGATCACATGGATAGTGGTGAGCCACCACGTGGATGGTAGAAATTGAACTCAGGACCTCCGCAAGAGCAGCCAGTGCTCCTAACCCCTGAGCCATCTTTCCAGCCCCGACAGAGCAGTTTTTAAATGGAAACAATCTATATTATGATCCTGCATAAGAAACAATGTGCCATGTTAGAGAAGTGTATGTGTGTCGTGGCCCATTTTCCTTCAGGGGGCCCTAACCATCCATACTTTGTCTCTGTAAGTCTGCCTGTCTCCGACATTGCATATGTAGGAAAGGGACTCATACAACTTTTCCTGCTTTTTTCACTGAGAATAGTGTTTCAGGGCCATCCATATTATAGCACTTACCAGTACTTCATTCCTTTTTGTGGCTAAGTGGTATTTTTAATAGGTTAATAACCATATTTTACTTATCCACGCATGCATCAATGGATATTTAGGTTCTTCCATTTTTAATTAGAAATAATACTGCTGTGTATCATGTACAAGTTTTGGGGGAGTTGTTTTTGTTTTGTGTTTTGTTTTTTTAGTGCTGGGGTTAAAGGTGTGTGCTACCATGCCCAGCTCATGTGTACGTTTTTATGTGTGCAAAATGTTTCCTTTTCTTTCTTTTGGTGTTTTGTTTTGTTCTGTTTTTTGACACAGGGTTTTCTCTGTGTAGCCCTGGCCATCCTGGAACTCACTCTGTAGACCAGGCTGACCTTGAACTCACAGATCCGCCTGCCTCTGTCTCCCAAGTGCTGGGATTAAAAACATGCACCTCCATGCCCAGCTATTATAGGCAGTTTCGAACTGCCATGTGGGTGCTGGGATTTGAACCTGGGTCTGTGCTCTTAACCACTGAGCCATCTCTCCAGCCCATGCAGATCAACTCTGTTTCTCTTGGTATATGCCTAGCAATGGAACTACTGAGTCATAGGATAACTGTGTTTAGCTCACTGGGTTATTCAGGATTCTCTGGAGGAACTTATAGAATGAGTCTATATATATAGGAGGGGATTTATTTGAATGGCTTCCAGCAGTCTCTAATGCTGGCACCCTTTAACACAGTTCCCCATGATATGGTGACCCTCAACCATAACATTATTTTCGTTGCTACTTCATAACTGTAATTTTGCTACTGTTATGAATCATAATATAAATATTTTTGAAGATAAGAGATTTGCCAAAGGGATTGGAGAAATGGCTCAGCAGTTAAGAGCACTGGCTGCTCTTCCAAAAGACCTGGGTTCGATTCCCAGCACCTACATGGCAGCTCACAACTGTCTGTAATTCCAGTTCCAGGGGACCACACCCTCACACAGACATATATGCATGCAGAACACCAATGTACATAAAATAAAAATAAATAAATCATTTTTAAAAATAGAATGAGATTTGCCAAAGGAGTCCTGACCCACAGGTTGAGAGCCACTGGCTTCTAGGCTGTGATCCAGCTAGTACAACAATGGCTTTCTATCAACAGAAGGTCCAAGAATCCAGTAATAATGTTTCAGCCTACAAGGTTTGGGTCTTCAGTGTGTGTCAGAATCCCAAAAGAAACAGACTCTAATGCCTGTGATGGAAT
Organism: Lophiomys imhausi; assembly: GCA_907164525.1. Taxonomy (NCBI): domain Eukaryota; kingdom Metazoa; phylum Chordata; class Mammalia; order Rodentia; family Muridae; genus Lophiomys; species Lophiomys imhausi. The sequence continues at coordinate 1,487,117 of CAJQZJ010001750.1, read as the reverse complement.
GGGCTTTCCAGTGAGAGTTAGAGCAAGCAGTCAAAGAGCAATGCTACTACGTCCACGTCCTTTACACAAGCTGCCACCAGAAGGTGTGGCCCAGATGATTAAAGGTGGACCCTGGGGTCACAGAGATAGCTGTGCAGTTAAGAGCACTGTCTGCTCTTCTAGAGGACCCAGGTTCAATTTCCAACACCCTCTTGGTGATTCACAACTGTATGTAACTCCAGTTCTAAGATATCTGATGCTCTCTTCTGGCATTTCTGAATACCAGACATGCTTGTGACACCAAGATACAAAAACAGGCAAAATGCCCATACACATAAAAATAAAATAAAATGATTTTAAAAAGTAAGTCTTCCCTCTTCAAACAATTTAATTAAGAAAAAAAAATCCTGCTGGGTAATAGTGGCCCACACCTTTAATCCCAGCACTCAGGAGGCAGAGGCAAAAGGATCTTTGAGTTTGAGGCCAGCCTGGTCTACTGAGCAAGTTCCAGGACATCCAGGACTACACAGAGAAACCCTGTCTTAAAAAAACCAAACCGGAGTGGGGATGGGGGGGTAGGGGCAGAAAAGAAGAAAAGACCCCTCACAGGTGTACCCAGCCACTTGTGTGTCAGTCAATTCCAGATATAGTCAAGTTGACAACCAAGAACAGCCACCACACCAACTGGGGAGCTCCCAGGCTATCTCCCAAAGTTGATGTACCACCTACAGTGAATGAGGGTCCATTTCTCCCCACAGCTCTCTGTCTCTTAATACTTAAAGCCACCTGTCGATGCTTTTCAGTTCTCAGCTGGGCCACTGAGAGCTGTGTATCATCACCTTTTCAGTGGAAATGTTATAAATTAATAGGCATTCGAGATTTCTTAGAAAAAAATATAAAAGTGTTATTGAGTACCATTCCTTTCTGTTCCTTCTTTGCTCTCTTGAGGACGAAGTGGTACCATGCTCTTCTAATGTCTCTCAAGGTGGGTCTGTCTCCCAGATGGAGGACAGAGTGTCATAGGGCGGAGACTTCAGCATCTTCCCCATCCAAGGGCCCCTGGTGTGTGTGTCACACTGGCCTTGCTCTTGCAGACAGTCACACCATTTTTTTTTTAAAGCAAATTCTGGGAAGCATGTCATTTTACTCAAAAATATTTGAGAATTCGTCTCTAATGCCTACAACTCTTTAAAACAAAGCAGCCAGGGGCTAGAGAGATGGCTCAGAAAGTAAGAGCACTGGCTCCTCTTCCGGAGGACCCAGGTTCAATTCCTAATAGCCCCATGATGGCTAACAATCTTCTGTAACTCCAGTCCTATGGGATCCAGTGCTCTCTTCTGGCCTTTGTGGGCACCAGGCATACACATGGTGCACATGTGTACAAGCAGTCAAGACATCCATACCCATAAAATAATAAAATAATGTCTAAAAATTAAAAAGTAAAATAAACTGATCATATTACTATCTTACATCTCTAGTAATTTTTTGTTTTGTTTTGTTTTTCGAGACAGGGTTTCTCTGTGTAGTTCTGATTGTCCTGGACTCACTCTTAGACCAGGCTGTCCTCTAACTCACAGAGATCCACCTGCCTCTGCCTCCCGAGTGCTGGAATTAAAGGCCTGCACCACCACACCAGGCCCTCTGGTAATTTCTTAATGTCTTCCAATAGCCAATCCATACTCAAATAATCCCATTTTTCTTTCAGATTTCTTTCCATAGCACTTTAGAGCCTGCTCCAAACAAGGTCCAAACATTCGGTTGTTTTGTCTTTTGGTTATCTTTTATTCTGATATTTAATTTTTTTAAAATGAATTTGTTTTCATTTATGTGTGCAGGTGTGTGCCTGCTTGACTGTATGTGCACTACATGCAGGCAATGCCTGCAAAGGCCAGAAGAGGGTGTTGGATACCCTAGCCCTGGAGCTACAGGGAGTTGTGAGCTGCCTGATGTGGGTGCTGAGGATCACACCCAGGTCCCCTGCAAGAGCTGCAAGTGCTTTTAACCACTGAGCCATCTCTTCTGCCCCATCTGTTATCTAGGTTAATGCTTTTTATAGATATTATTTGGATAAGTAAAGCAATTACAAAAATCATGCAGGGCAATGTTTCATAAGCCATTCAGCTGGGTGTGTTGAAATGGGAGACAGTGAGGTTGCTAACAGACCCTTTTTTTGGTCTTGTTGGTACACATCTGTAGGTTATATGTGTGTGAGAGAACCAGGTCAACTGGATGCAAAGTCCCAGGCCTCTCACTGTAGGCTGTCCGATCTCCTGTGGATAACTTTTAATGTTTTTTTTTTTTTTTTTACAGATTTATTTATTTATTTTACATGTATGAGAGCTCTATCTGCATGTACCCCTACATGCCAGAAGAGGGCATCAGATTCCAGTATAGATGGTTGTGAGCCACCATGTGGTTGCTGGGAATTGAACTCCAGGCCTCTGGAAGAGCAGCCAGTGCTCTTAACTGCTGAGCCATCTCTCCAGCTCAACTTTTAATGTTTTGCTTTCAGTTAAAAAAAAAAAAACACTCATTCTTTAAAAGTACATTTATACAATATATTTTGCATCTATCCATCCATCACAACCTCCCTCCAACTTCCCCTACTGCCACCCATACCATGTTCCTCCCAACTTTATGTGTTCCTTTTTTGTTGTTGTTGTTATTGGTAATTCACTGAGTCCAATTAGTGTTGCCCATATGTACATGGCTGTGGAACCTTCCACTGAAGCATGACCAACTTACCATCAGCCATATCGGCAAAGGAAGGTGACCAACCCTCTCTCCCTCAGCACCCACCAGTTTGCCAGTAGCTCCTCCACCAGCAGTGGGACCTCAGAGGCCTCTCCGTCATCTGTGCTAGAGTGTTGGTTGGCTTGATCTTGTGCAGCTAAGTACAACCGTTGTGAGTTCATAGGTGCAGCAGCCTCATCATGGCCAGAGGTCAGTATCTCGCTCTTTCCCACAGGCAAGCTCATATTCTTTCTGACTCCTATTCTGTGATATTCCCCAAGCTCTGACAGGCCTAGGTTGATACATATACAGTAACACAGTGATATATCTGAGATACGTATATGGTCAGCATTTTGACCAGCTATGACTCTTTGTACTACTAATACTACCACCCATAGCAAAAACGAAGCTTCTCTGGCCAAAGTTGAGGCAACACAAATCTATGAATTTTTCCAAATAAACTAAATATTTGGGAAGGAAGCTTGAAAACCTGCCTGTTTGGCAAAGCAACAACAGGAGGAAACCCTGTGGCCCCTCGTCTAATCAGGAAGTGGCTGGCTAACTGCCTAGCCATCATGGGGCAGTTGCACCAGGAGGTGCGTCTTTCTAGGAAGATTTTGTAACATGGCCACATGCAGGGTCCAGTGCTAGATAAGACCATCACATTTCTCTTCTCCCCCAGCAGCCTGTAGAGCACTTTCTGGAACTGTGTAACTTATCTAGCAGGGAGAGGGTTTCCTGGTCAGTTAAGGTAGATTTCTCTATGTCCTGCATCCAAAATGAGTGATGTCTTACCATCTAATGGTGGGTAGCCAAGAAGAGTGTCAGTGGCCTGTGCTGTTATAGACACACCCCTGCCCACTTGTACATGAGTTCCAAGTATCCAAGCTCATGTCTTCTTGCTTGTGTGGTAGGCACCTTACTGACTGAGCCATCGCCTCAGCCCCCAAAGACCCTTTGAAACTAGAATAAAACAAAAACGAAAATAGAAAACCACAAAAACTTAGGCCCTATAGTTCTAGGAAATTTTTATTGAGTTATTCCTTTTTTTTCTTTTCCACATTTTTCTCATTTACTATCATATTCTAGATATCATACTTTTTAATTTAAAAAAATAGTTTCCCATTTCCTGTCTCTAGCTTTTTGCTCTATGTTCTGAGAGTTTTCCTCAATTTGTTTCCAACATTTAAAAAATTTTATTAGTAGTAGTATTGTATTTTTTAAAAGATTCTATGTTTATGTGTGTCTCTCTGTATGTGCGTGTATGTGCATGTGAGTGCAGGTGTTACAGATGCCAGAAGAGGGCAGTAGATCCCCTGGAACTGTAGTTACAGGCAGTTGTGAGTCACCTCATGTGGGTGTTGGGAGTTGAATTCAGGTCCTCAAGACTGGTATACTCTCTCAAAAAATGGAGCCATCTCTCTATCCCCTAAATGAACCCTTTAAAAGATATCTACCTGCTTCATGAGTAACATTTCTTCATTGACAAATTTAATATTTTTTTCTAAGTTTTTATTTCCCTGCATATTTGTGGTTTCATTTTGGTTTTCATTTGTTTTAGTTTCCTATCTTTATGTGAAAGACTTTTCTCTAATGCCCTATGGTCTTGGCTGTCAGTTCATACTTAAGAACTGGTGTCTGGTTTACATCTTCAGTTTCTCTTCAGTCCTTCAGTTGGTCCAGCTACAATGAATGGCAACAGTCATCAAAGAACTTTTAATGAATTCAATGGGTGTATTTTCAGTGTGCATTAATTGCTATTCTTGTCCCTGGGACACAATGCCAGACATAACTCAAAAGAAATGATTTATTTTAGCTCCTGGTTTCAAAGGATTCAGTCCATGCTCACTTGGCTCCATATTTCTGGGCCCATTGTGGGTCATGACATCATAGTGGTGGGTGGGGACACAAGGACTTCTTCATGGTAGACAGGCAACAAAGAAAAACAGGGAGGGAGCAGGGCTGCCCCAAGGACACGTCCCAGTGACCCACTTCCTCCAGTGGCCCCAACTTTTACTTCTCACTGCCTCCTAATAACAGCATCATATTCTGGAGCCACCTAGGAATTAATCTGCTCATAGGTCAGAGTCCTCATGATCTAATCATTGCTATAGACACACTCAGGAGAGTGCTTCGCTTGTCTCCTAAGTGTGTCTTAATCCACCAGCTAGACAGTCCGGATCGGCCTGCACAGTCTTCATTTCATCTCTGTACCATGTGAGGTTGTGTGGTTTCCATGCTTCATAGCTCACTTGAACCTGCTCTTGAGACCCCCACACCACATCCCTCCACTGCAGCACCATGCTAGACCCTTCTCATCCCCCAAGCGGTTTGCTAGAAGTCTCTCCTAACATGCCTGCCTGTGTGCACCTGACAGTCTACCTCACACCTTTACAGTGGTTTTGTTGAAGTCTGTGGACATCATCAGCTTACTGGGAAAAAAAAAAAAAAAGTCTTTCATGCCTGTCTACTTCCACTTAAGAAAATCCAGACTCCTAACACAGCTTCACCCCACCATCACAGCATGAACTTTAAGGCTCTTTGTAGTTTGTAAAAAAGAGTACGTGTATGTGCTCTTGTGTGTACCCGTATGTGTGTGTGAGTGTATTCTTGTGCATGCGTGTGCTCATGCATGTGTGCGCTTCCATGAGTGTGCACACACACAGGTGTGTTTGTGTGAATGTGTATATGTGTATGTGTGAGAGAGACAGAGAGAGCGTCAAGGACAGCGTTCAGAAGTCCGTTCTTTTCTTCTACATGAAGGTCCCAGGGACTGAACTTGGCCCATCAGGCTCGGTAGCAAGAGCTTTCACTCCTGAGCTGTCTTACTTGCCCTGAACAATTTTTAAGGCATTTTTTTTGCATGAGATTAGTATAAAAACTCATTTGTCTACAAAATCTGACCTAAAATAATGTGGATATATTTATAGTCCCTTCCATTGAGTGTAAGAATTCACGACAGAAGTATGTCATTACAGCATGCTACTTCCAAGCCTCACAGCCGTAGGGTGTTATGTAATGTTTGATTTGTGCAGCATATAGGTCTTCTAAATTCTGAAAAGCTGTCATTGGGTGGAGAGATAGCTCCATCAGTAAAGGGTGTGGCTAACAAACATGAGGACTTGAATTTGATCCCGGGACCTGTATAAAAAGAGGGCGAAAGGGAGGCAGAAATAGGCCCATCCCAGAAGCTTGCTGGCCGGGCATCCTGGCCTTGGCAAGTTCCAGGCCATGAGAGAGCCCTGTCAGACAAACAAGACAAGTGACTCCTAAGGAGCAGCACTGAGGTTGTCTTCTGGCCTCCACATGTGTGTGCGCACACATGTATGGACATACACAGACGTACATGCACACATAACAAAAGACAAGTCTGGGGGTTTCAGGTAAGACTCAGTTCTCACCTAACCCTTCCTACACAGGAGGAATCAGATCCAAAGACAAGGGGGTGGGGAACAGACCCTAGACAAACATGATAGCCTGCCTCAAAGCTGGCACCTTACGGGCCCTGTCCTGCCATTGGGCAGGTTCAGGTCCCTGCCTCTGCCCTCTGTTCCCTCAATGATCTGTCCAGACTTTCCTCCCATCCGTTGTGCCCAGGCCGGGCCTTGTCAACAGCAGAAACCATTCCTTCATCCCAAGTTCATCTGAGTCTGCCCCTCTGCCCTTCAACCCTGCTCTTGGGTGGCCTTCATTTGAGACTGCTCACTCATCTCCCACTTGCACTGGGCAGCCGGCTAGGGATAGTACCCGTTCCTCCTAGGGCTGCCCCATTGACCTTTCCCAGGCCCCCCAAGCTCCACAGCTCACTTCTAGTGTTTCACTCTCAGTTTCGGCACGTGCCTACGTCCATCTTCCTTCCAGCTGCTTCACACACACAGGTGTGTGAGCAGTGCCACCCCCACTACCCAGCCTCTGAGGGCAGTGGCTGGTAGAGGGCCAGCTCCTCCCAGACTTCCTGCTCTCCCTGCGTGTGCCGATGTCCTGCCCCGTTCTTCAGCTGAGTTGCCTTTTGTCTTCTGGTATGACATAGCAGTTTTTTTTTCCCCCTCAAGTTCAGGGTGACTCATTTTTTAAAAATAGTATTTGATGTGTCAAAGCCTTTTTTTTTTTTAAATTGTAGTCATTGTATTGACTGGTTCCCTTAGTCACATGCATTTTTACCTCCTGAAAGAAACCCTAAGATATTAATTAAGGGTGATCGCACCTCCTGAAACCTCACACCCCTCACTTCCCACGCCTCAATGCTTTTACTTACTCGTTCCCACCCTACCACTGCGGCTGATCGCCTCCTACTGGCTCAGGCCCCTTCTCCTCCACATCTTCCCAGATGTTCCCAGTAAAAAAAAACGTAGACCTGAACTCCTACCCAAATCTCTAACAATATTAGTTGACGCTCTGGGATCCCAGGATAGCTCAGACATTCTTTGATTTCAGGGACCACCTTTGATCTTTCCATAGCCTTTTCGTGTGTGTGTGTGTGTGTGTGTGTGTGTGTGTGTGTGTGTGTGTGGTGTGCATGCATTTGTGTGTGCTTTTGTGCATATGGCTGAGTCCATGCATAGACACATGTGTGTGGAAGCCCTAAGTTCTGTCAGGTGTCTTCTTCAAATGCTTTCTGCTTTTTGGACTTGCTGGTTTCTGCTAGCCTAGCCAGCCATCCCCCGACTAGGGCCTTCTGAAGTTTTACCTGGGTTCTGGGGATCTGAACTCCAGTTCTTGGCAAACATTTAATCCATTAAGCCATTCCACCAGCCTTTGCATAGTTTCTTGAGCTTTGTAAAGGCCCCAGAGCATATTCTTGGCAAGCTAAACTGATAAAATCTAAGGGAGCCTTCTCAGGAGAAGTGCACTGCTCCCACAGCTTCCGCTCCCAGCCGAGCCCTGGGAGCTGGACCGCTGGGCGGACTCCGACCCCACTGAAGTCAGAGAGGCCCTCCCTTCCATCTTTCCAGTCTGGCCGCCATCTGTGCACCTTATTAGGACAGCCTTCTTGTGATCAATTCTCATCTCTCTTGGCTCGTTCTCCTTGGACATTTTTTTCCCTCTGCGTTTCTTCAGTAATTCCGTTTATTCAAGTTTTGTTTGTTTTTTTGTGTGTGGGGAGGGGTTGAAGTTGAGAGGGAAGATGCTGGGGGGCTAGGGTTAGGGGGCTTGATTGTTCCAGGATCTAAACAGTGGAGAAACTGGAAAGGAAACAGGTGGCTGGTGGCCATTAAAATATTATCTCTGGTTGGGGCCATTGCTGAGTTGGGAGAGTACTTGCCTAATATGCTTAGAGCTCTGGGTTTGACTCCTGTTACTCTGTAAAAGCAGGCACCATGGAAGAACACTTGTAATCTCAGCACTGGGAGACAGGAGGATCAGAAGTTCAAGGTCATCCTTTAATATGAAGACGTACTTTTATATTATTTAGTTATTTTTACATTAATATTTCTATCCACTTTCCTACTCACCGAACTGAGGTACGGGAGGAAGGATATTAATAGAAACAGAAGCTGTAGACCTTCTTAGTCTAGTCGTAGGTCCTTGGGACAGTTTGTCAGGATTCCAGCAGACCAGCCAAACAGCATACACCAGAACAGGTACCAGTAGCAGCTGGAACACAGCCAATCAGGAAGCCAGCAACAGTTTGGGGGAGCACCAGCAGGGACAGCCAAAGAAGCAGCAACTCTCACAGCCTCATTCAGGGCTTTGATCTCTTCAGCCCAACCTGGGCCTCAATCTTCAATGGGAAGGCAGCAGTAAGTTTCCACAAAGTGCTATCTGGAGTATTTCAAAGCCAAGCAGCAATGAAAAGTGATGCCAAGCAAAAGCCCCCCTGTTTTTCTGGGGTGTCTACTTATACCCCCTCAAAATCTGCACAAGAATGTTTTCTAATTGGCCAACCTCATGCCCTCCACTCAGGGTACTTCCTGTTGACCAAGATCATTCGCTCTCCAAGATCATTTGCTCTCCAAGGAGTCTGTCCATCAAAAGATGTAAGCGTGTTCCCTGCATGTGACAGTTTCCAGCTGGCAAAACAATCTGAGCTCTTCCATCGGGATGTTTTGCATGCCCTTCTCATGAGTCTGTTTTTCAGCAGTAGACAAAGCACCCCCACATCCCATACTTGAGACCAAAACAAAAAACACACTCATTCAACACAACCATGTTTCTAAAGAAATCAAAACTTCTACCATACTAATACTTACTGAGTTTACAGCCAGCCTGGGTTACATGAGACACTATCTCAAAAACCAAACAAATAAATAACAATAAGAAAAATAAAGTGGGGCTGGAGAGATGGCGCAGCAGTTAAGAGCACTGGCTGCTCTTCCAAAGGACCCAGGTTCAAATCCCAGCACCCACATTTCAGTTCACAGCTGTCTGTAATTGTCGGGCTTGGTGGCACACGCCTTTAATCCCAGCACTTAGGAGGCAGTCAGGCAGATCTCTGTGAGTTCAAGGCCACCCTGGTCTATAAAATGAGTCCAAGACAGTCAAACAGAGAAACTCTGTCTCGAAAACCTAAAAAAATAAAGAAAGTATCATTTCTCTTAATATATGGTTAGCACCCCCCCCGACCCCCAGCCAGGTTGAAGGTGCTTTGTAAAGCCATTGGTGACTATAGCTTAGACCCAGTCTAAGTTGTCTTCTGCTTCTTTTTGAGTCAGACAAGAAATGTGTTGTGACAGGTGACAATTGTGCTTTTACACCAGCCCTCAGGAGGGCAAGGCAGGGAGCAGGAAGCATGCAGTCTAAAGAAAGAGATGAGCTTGCTGTAAATATACAATGCCCCAAGGTAGCAGGAGACAGGAATAAGAGACTCTCGGTGGTAGGGAACTAAGGAAAGCCAAACCCTAAGGCCTTGAGGAAGGATGGTCCAGGTCGTAGTTCCTTCTACTGAGGAACTGGGAGAATGTTTTGAGTTGAAGGCTGATCTTTAAGTGTCTTTGTGATGCTCTCTAGAGCAGGGCTGTGGCTCTTCACTGTAGTGTTTTACATGAGTATGGGCTGCAGGACCAAGCGTCTAGCCTGCCCTGTGCCCCGCCCCTGTCTCCCCTGTTCTTTGCTGTGATTGCTACTAGCTCCCCAATAATCTTTGCTTCCCTGTGCAGGCCTCCAGAAGGCAGCCATCAGTGAGCGGTTTGGCCTTCCTATAATCTGCCTTCCCAAGCACTATCCCTTCTGCTTTTCTTTTTTTTTTTTTTTTTTGAGACAGGGTTTCTCTGTGTAACAGCCCTGGCTGTCCTGGACTCGCTTTGTAGACCAGGCTGGCCTTGAACTCACAGAGATCCGCCTGCCTCTGCCTCCCGAGTGCTGGGACTAAAGGCGTGCGCCACCACCGCCCGGCTCCCTTCTGCTTTTCTAGAGGACCTGGCTTTGATTCCCAGCACCCACATGGTGATTTACAACCATCTGTGACTCCAGTTCCAGAAGACCCAATTCTCTTCTGGCCTCCGTGGATACCAGACTTGTATGCAGCCAAAACACACGTACCTGGGCTGGAGAGATCGCTCAGCAGTTAAGAGCAGTTGCTGCTCTTCCAGAGGAACCAGGTTCAGTTCCCAGCTCCCACATGTTGACTCACAACCAGCTGTAACTCCTGTTCCAAGAGACCTGTTGCCTTTTCCTGGCATCTATGGTCATTGGGCACTTATATGGTACACATGGAGGCAAAATGTTCATATACATTAAATAAAAAAATAAACATTAAAAATATTTGAACATGTGAAATCTTTTTTTTAATAGAAAAATCCTAAAAGGCTTCTTTCCTGCTGTTGCATGGTACACAGCTGTCCCTCCACACCGTCGTGCAGATGTGACCATTTTCTTCTTTGAGCTCATCCCTCATTCCTGCATTCTTTGCTCCAGCAGCTGGACCTCCTCCTTTCCTTAAAGTGCAGGGAGGTCCCAGGGCTTTACTTTCCCTGGGCCTGGATCCCCCCCCCCCCCATTTTGACGGCTCCTGTCTTTGGGTCTCAGCCCACACACCCTACATACTCTATGGATCATGCCTGTTCTTCCACCCTGGGCCTTTTGACACTGCTTAATAGTCTTCACATCAAGTCACGCTATCAGAAAGACTCTGTTGTTCATTTTACTTAGGTGGTATTTCACTGCCCCCACTCCAACTAATGTGTGAATTCCTTGAGAACGGGGATACTCGTCCTCTTGCTTTTGTGTGTTCACTAGTGCTCTTGCTGTGTCTGGTGCGCAGTAGTTAATATCGTCTGTATTAAGAAGCAGTGAAATTGCCCATATTGCTCTCCCCCCCCCGTCTTATTAAAGGGACATGCTAGTTTTATATGTTTGCATTTTACCTGTTTGCTTAGGGACAATCTGTTTTCTCCCCATTCTCACATCCCTGAAGCTTGCACGGGGTGGGTAGCAGAAGCTCTAGATGTGGAGTGTAATGAGTTGCAGGCAGGTGGCACCCCAGACTGCAGCTCATTACACTCCACATCTAGAGCTTCTGCTACCCACCCCGTGCAAGCTTCAGGGATGTGAGAATGGGGAGAAAACAGATTGTCCCTAAGCAAACAGGTAAAATGCAAACATATAAAACTAGCATGTCCCTTTAATAAGACGGGGGGGGGAGAGCAATATGGGCAATTTCACTGCTTCTTAATACAGACGATATTAACTACTGCGCACCAGACACAGGAAACATCTGACCATAATAAAAAGCTTCCAGTAAATTCTAGCTTTCCTCGTTGTGCAGCGAGCTCTGTCATGCTTTGGTCTGGAATTCTGTTCAGTCACTTGTGCAACATGCCACATGGCCGCTCTGGCCTAGGAGCCAGGAACAGCTGGAGTCTGGAACGCTCAAGTGAAAATGACATATTTGTTAGCTGCAGAGGGAGAAGTCTGGATTCTTGTTCTGTTGCTTGCAAAGCAAACCTCTCACTTTGTTGAATGCTAAGCTTTCCCGTAAGCTGTCAACTTGGTTTACAACTAAAATAATCTTACATCCTAAAATAATCTTACATCCTTTAGAACAAACACAAATAATGAATCGCCATGCTGTTTCTGGTCTGTGCTTTTAATACTCAAAACAAAATTCGTTTGAACTTACACAAAGCATGAATATGTCACTCACTTCATCTGGACTCTGAAGGCACGTGCTCCCAGAGCACAGTGACCATTGCAGAGAATGTTTGCAGAGATCCTGCTTTCCAGGAGACAGCCACCTGCCCCGGACTTCCCCACACTTTACCTGCAACTCGTCCATCTTCCTGACCTGAAAGGCAGAGACCTCTCTTACTGAGCACTGGAGCTTGGTAATGTTTGTGGGAAGGGGCCTCGAGGCTTGTTCAAGGCCCTGGGTTCCATTTCTAGGACCAAGGAATAAACTGTGGGAGGGAAAGAAGACGAAAAGGGGAGGGGGAAGTTGTTTCATTGTGGGGTTGATGTAACTGGTCTGAGTTCTCAGGATGATCCCAATAACTGAAAGCTGAACAATCCTCAGCATAAATAATGGAAGAGATCTGGAATCCGCTATGCCTCGGCTTTGATGCCGGCGAGTTTGCGGTGGAGGAGACACTTATTTTTAATCTTTTTTTATCCTCTCCACCATCTCCCCCCCCCCCCCCCCACCCCCGACTCACTTCTCATACACACACCCCTCATTTCTGGTAAGCAGCTCTCTCCCACCTTAGCTCAAATATCTGGAACTCCAGTGAACACCAGTCTCCAGCCTCACCCCCACCCCCTTGATACAAATAACACATGTTCACTGTAGACATTTTGTAGAGTCTACCGTCAGAGGCAGCCACTGTCAACACTTACTCTTCTTTAGATATTTAGTTAAGGTTGAGCTTTTTTTAAAATATGTGGATTAAAAAGTTAAAAAAAATTAAATCAGGATTGCTTATGAGAATGAAGAAAATAAATTATAACTGGAAAAGTATGTCAACTGTAGTGAAAATAATTAGGTACTTAAATTTTGTGTGTGTGTGTGTGTGTGTGTGTGTGTGTGTGTGTGTGTACAGACCAGAGGTTGACATCAGATGTCTTCCTTGATCTCCACTTTATATTCTGAAATAGAATCTTATCTGGGCTCTGAGCTCACTGAGTCTAGCTACACAGTTTGCCCTGAATTCCCGTCTCTGCCTCCTGAGCTCAGGGATCACAGTGGGCACCACACCCGCCCTGCCCTGCTTTTTCTCAGGAGCGCAGGGGCTCAGCAAAGCACTCCTCACACTTGCACAGCATGTGTTTTATTTACTGACCTGTCTGCCCAGCTCTTGAGCTGCTTTTAAGAAGTGTTGCTCATCCGGGCTGTCAACTCCTCAGGGGGTCTTCCGCAGTCTTAGGGTGGGTTACACCTTTTTCTCTTTCTTACTCTGGCTGCTGTTTTAAAGAGGGCGGGGGTGATTTCTCGCTCAGACACAAAACGTGCTAATAAAAGGGTAGAAGTACCGGGTTAGACTCTGCTTGTGTGGCCCGCTGCTCATCAGGGGTCTACGTTTGTGTACCGAGCAGGCTGCCCTGCCTCTTTCTTGGTGGATTTCAAAGTACTGAGCTGCCCTTACCTGATGATGCAGGGTACTTGCCTCTGAATCCTTCCAGGAACCTCATCCCCGGCTCGCTGTCCCACAGCTCCTATAAACATTTCTGAAGAATCGCCAGGCGGGTGCACATGCCTTTAATCCCAACACTTGGGAGGAAGAGGCAGGTGGATCTCTGAGTTCAAGGCCAGCCTGGTATACAGAGTGAGCCCAGGATAGACAGGTTACACAGAGAAACCCTGTCTCGAAAAGCTTAAAAAAAAAAAAAAAACCCAAAACAAAAAAGCCCACCAAAAAACATATTTCTGAAGAATTGCCAGGGTTTGTGTTCTGGGCATTTCTCTAGAAACTGATTCCTGAGTGGTTCTTGAGTGTCTGGTGTGGTGGTGTTTATATGGAGCGGGGCAGAGGAGGATGCTGTCATTTAAAGTTATGAAGGCTATGTTGAATCTCCATGTGTAGAGAGACTAGGAAGATAGTGTGGAGTGGGCTGTGGCTGTACACACATGTCCTGTAGGTGTCCAGCTAACACTCCATCAAGTGAGCCTTTTGGATGTGAGCTCTTGAGTCTGGGGTGTTTGGACCACACCTCATCTTGGTAGCCCTCGCTGCATAATTGCTGTATATTGGCTTTATATCATCATGTGAGGTTGGCTCATATGTTAGGAGACAGCCATGCAAGCTCCCAAGTACAAACTCTACGTGCGTTGTAAGAGAAACAGTCAACATCACTTGGTCCCTTCTCTGCTAGGACTCAGGGAAAGAACAGCATTTACTTGGGTTTGGGTCTTTAACTTGCTTGGAAGCACCCAGTCCCCTCTTCCTTCAGGTCTCTACACAGGAGGCCTTCTCTCTGCCTATGATGTGCATTCCGTTCTTGTTGGCTTTGATCCTCAACATCCTTCAACCCTTTGCCCAGGTCGAGCTTCTCGGGAAGTTCTCCTGTCTAGCACTCTCAGGCTGGTCCTTAACACAAACAGGAGTTTCTTCTTAGCTTTATTTTATTATTATTTTTTTTTTTTTTGGTTTTTCGAGACAGGGTTTCTCTGAATATCTCTGGCTGTCCTGGACTCGCTTTGTAGACCAGGCTGGCCTCGAACTCACAAAGATCCGCCTGCCTCTGCCTCCCAAGTGCTGGGATTCAAGGCGTGCGCCACCACCGCCCGGCTTTTTATTTATTTATTTTTTTATCAGTTTCTAGCTAAGTTGTTTGTTCTCTGATATCTTCTCTTTTCAAGATGAAAAACAAGGAGACCCATGAGAGTGAAGACCATTTTGTTGTTGTTGATGATGACTACTGTATCATAGTATCCTAGTACATGGTAGATGCCCAACAAATATTTTCTGACCAAGTGAATGAATGGGAGAAGAGTGCATTGTGGGCACTGAATCCTGGAACTGTTTTCTCCTTTTGCCTTGGCTGCTTGGGAGCTCACACACCCCACCCCACTCTTGATTCTGCCTGCTGTGTTTGCAAAAGCCCTGGTAGCTTACATTCTGTGCACTAACATCTTCCCCACTGTATAACACCTTCCCTTTCTTTGTCCTATTCCCTTTGTTATTCCAGCATATGCTATAAATTATTATAAGCTACTTTCAGGGTTTATTTTTTTGGGGGGGAGGGAGGGAATAGTAAGGTTGGGAATAGTAAGCAAACATATATGAATATAAGAATGGGAGTGGCCAAAGGGGAGGAGTCAGTACTTTTAGGCAGCTGCAGGGTTTGGGTAGAGCCAGCAGGCACTTGTCTGACTACAGAAGAAAGACATGAACTTGTCCTCTTGTGTTGCAGATTCATTGCTTCTTTCCTTTGACTCCGCTGGACAAACACTAGGCACAGGTACCAACTCTTCCCTCTGTCATCTCTTCAGCCCTTCGTACTGGCCGCGTTTGTACTGAATCCTGATGAGTTGGGGATCCTGGGGGAGGGCAAGAGACCTGAAGAATTATGGGAAGGTCCCCAGGGCCCTCACCATGGAGGGAGCGGAAGAAGGACACAGTGTGAAACACTTTTCCGGTTGTTATACAGGGGAACGCTGAGCTGGTCCTGGTGACACAGGCAGAGGCGGTGGGTCTCTGAGTCTGAGGCTAGCCTGGTGTACGTGAGGAGTTCCAGGCCAGCCAGGGCCCCATAGTAAGACCCTATCTTTAAAAATAAAAGTGTGCACCGGGTCATTGCAGCTGATGCATTTTCCTCACAGAACTGCTCATGTTCATAGGAGAAGATGTCTAGTCTCTGAGCACATGCCCTGTCTCAGGGTACAGCAGAGGACTTTGAGAGACCACTAGTTCTGGGTATGATAGGGGTCAGGCTTACCTGCAGAAGGGCAGCCAGCTAGAACTTTCTGAGGACCAGCTCTCCACTGCATGGCCATATACACACCCATATGCTCAGGGAGAAAGCTCCAGGAGGGGAGTGTGGCACCTGCCTGTGCCAGTCGCAGGCAGACACTCCCTCCCTTCCTGTATTTGCAGTGCAAGACATGCTATTTGGCCCATGCTATGGTGACCCAGATTCCTTGAGGGCAGGAGGTGGCAGGAAGGAAAGCTGCTTTGATTCCTCAGCTTGCCAACCCTGGGAAGCTCAGAACAACTGTGCACCAGGGGAAGAGCATCCCTGTGTGATTAGGTGAGGGTGGTCCACTTCATGTTGGGGTGCCCCCTGAATACCAGGGAGACTTGGCTGGCCTTCGGAGGGTAGTTAGTCTCTTTTGCTGACCTCATGCATGACTAATTCATGCTCATGAGGCTCAGACAGTTGTGGAAGAGGAAAGTTGTTCCCACCACTGCTGAGAAGGCCTACTCTGTGTCAATACTGTATTGGGAGCTTCATGGGTCCCTTGGTTAGTTTTCCTTCACACTGGCTTTGATTTCCTGAATTTTCCTAAGACACACAGTCACCCGTTCAGGGCCTGTCCAGCCCAGCCCAGCTTGAAAGGACACACTCTGCCTTTGCTACCTATGCCACTGTCTCATGCCACCTGCGCATGAGGCTCCTCCACCAAAATGCTACGGCATGCATGAAGAACTCACTTCAGCAGAGTGGGCAGACCAGGAAGAATTCTTAAAGGGACCCCAAGTTGCACCTATGCGTTACAAGGAAAGATTGGTCAACTTAATACATTACAATTAAGGCCTTTTATTATCAAAAGGCTCCATTAAGACAGTGAAAAGGCAGGAAGTTTGTATCATAATTAGCTAGCAAGGAATTTGTCTCTAGAACAAAGAACTACAAAAAAATCGTTAAGAGTGAGCAACTCAGTACAGAAATGAGCCGGGGACTAGAGAAAGCATTTCAGAAAAGAGGTCAATAAACCTGTGAAAAGGTTTTCAATAACATTGGTACCTGGGAAAGTGAAAATCAGAATCCCATTGAGATATCACTACACGTCCATGAGACAACAAAACACAAAAGCTTGATGGTCCCAATGTGTTGATGGGCATCATGATGGAGCAGAAGCAAGTCTCCGTCAAGTGGGAGGTCAAGTTTATGTATATAATCACTTCGAAAAAGATGGTGACAATATGCAGATAAGTCTGAGCCACACACATCCTATGCCGTGACAGTTCCTCTTCTAGACAGCTTTGTTACAGGGATGGATGCTAACGCCTACTCAGATACATGTTATACACGAGGGCATTACCATGCTCACCTGTGCTCTTGTGACAGTCACAGACAGACACACGCCTTCCCTTCCTGTGTTTACTATGCAGGACACAGTAGTTAGCACACTGCCCTTTGACCCTCACTCAGGTCAGGGAGGTGGCTCTCGAAATCCTGGGCAGTATTCAGAATTGTAAAATTCAAAACCAAACACACATAGGGAACAACAGTAGATATGCACATGTCACATCTGTAAGGAACAGAAGAAAATGACCAAACTATACATAAGTCTTTTTTTATTTTGCCTTTTTAAATTTAAAATTTTATTTCTTGAGACATGATCTTGCTATCAAATCGTCATTGTACAGATAGAATCCTGGCTGCTGTGGAACTCTGTTTGTAGACTAGGCTGTTTTCAAACTTGTGGCAACCCTCCTGCCTCTGCCTCCCAAGCTCTGGGTTACATGCTTGTGCTGCCACACATGGCTTTTGAAACTGGTACCCCCCACTTCTAGCTGGCTGAGCACTCCTATATAGCCCAGGGTGGCTTCCAGCTTGCAGTAGGTCCTCTTGTCTCACCCTTCCAGGGTAGACATTGTAGATGTGTGCCACCAAGCCCTGCTCTGAGAGATGAAAAAATTTTTAAAGTTTTGTTTATTTTATTTCATTTTTGTGGTGCTAGGAATTGAACCTGGGGCTTTGCATGTGCCAGGCAGTGCTCTACCACTGAGCTACATGCCCAGCAGTAATATGGATGAGTCTTAAAAAGAGAAGACAACAGAGAATATATACTGGTTTTCATTTGAATGAACTTCAAAAGTAAAATGGAGCCACATCTGTTTAGATGCACAATTCAGTGTTAAAACAGTAAAGAGAAATAAGAGATTGAATTTCACGATAGCTGGGGTAGTAGTGGGAACTTGTGAGAACTAGAACACTCTGTAATGATCTGAGTGGGGGTAAGGAGAATGGCCCTTCCACAGTACCTCATTAGGCTGCACATTAAGATTTTATATACCCTTCTATATATGCAAAAGCCATAGCCCAGGCATGCCTCACAAGCAGCACTTGCCTGGAAACAGGAGGAGGGAACAGTTAATATTTATGGAACATCATTGTGTGTCAAGATAGATTTCTCAGCCCTTTCCCATGAGCCAACTCTCAAAGCAAGGCTTTGAGATAGACGTTGTTATCTCCCATTTTTCAGCTAAGGAAATTGACATACAGAGAAAGGAAACACCTTATCCAACATCAAATAGCAAGTGAATATCAGAGCTGGGCTTGAGTTCAGGCATTCTGGTTCCAGCATCCATATTCTTGTCCAAGTAGTTCCTGGTTTTTCTCTTCTCATTAATTCTCAAGAGGATCTTGGTCCTTCACCTCCATCTCTCCTGGAGTTATAAAAGTATATATTAGGTGTAATTTGCAAATAACTATGGACCAGGAGGTGTAGTTCCGTCTTAGCCAAGATTTCTATTGCTGTGATAAAGCACCATGACCAACTAGGAGAAGAAAGGGCTTACACATCCAATCATAGTCCATCATTGAAGGAAGTCAGGGCAGGAACTCAAGCAGGGGAGGGACCTGGAAGCAGGAGCTGAAGCAGAAGCCCTGGAGTGAGGTGGCAATGCCTACTGGTTTGCTTCCCTATGGCTTGCTCAGCTTGTACACAACTCGGGACCATCTGCCAAGAGTTGGCAGCACCCACTGTGGGCTGTCCGGGTCCTTCCACACCAATCCGTGACCAAGCAAATCCTCAACAGACTTGCCTACAAGCCAGTCTTATGGAGACATTTTCTCAGTTCGGAGTCCCCCTTCCCAGATAACTGGCTTGTGTCTCAAGTTGACATAAAACTAAGCAGCGCAGGCTCCCAGGTTTGTACGTGGTTCACTGTGAAAGGGAGGGAAAGAAGACTCAGGTCCTCCTCTGTCTAACTCTCCTGTAGTAGAGCATAGACGTGGTTCACTGTGAAAGGGAGGGAAAGAAGACTCAGGTCCTCCTCTGTCTAACTCTCCTGTAGTAGAGCATAGACTTAAATTGATCAAAAGTCAGCTTTATTTTTTAAGATTTTTTTTTTTGTTGTTGTTGGATGTTGTTGTTGTTGATTTGAGACAACATTTCTCTGTGTAACAGCAATAACTGTCCTGGAACTTGCTATGTAGACCAGGCTAGCCTCAAATTCACAGAGATCTGCCTGCCTCTGCCTCCCAAGTGATGGAATTAAAGGCGTGTGCCACCACTGCCCAGTTTATGTTTTTAAGATTTAAAAACTGTTACATTGTATGTGTTTGGATAGGTCTGTGCACATTCACTCAGGTGCCACAGTGAACAGATGCATCCGACCCATTGGGTGTCCTGGAGCTTCAGTCACGGGCGTTTGTGAGCTCTCCAGCCTGGGAGCTAGGATCTGAACTCAGGTCCTCTAGAAGCAGTATGCTCTTAACTGCTGAGCCATCTCTCCAGCCCCAGCTTTTTAAAAATGAGCATACAAAGTATGGGTTTTTTTATGACATCTTCACAAAGGCATAGCATATACAAACTCAGGCTTAGATTAGGACCAGTTATCATTTTACCCAGCAGACCATTCTCCTGGCTTCACCTGCTGGACTCCTCAGGTAGTTCTACCTTATTCATGCTCTTGAGGAACACTGGCCAGCATTCTCCTTTGCATCATTCCCAAAAGCAGGGAGAGCTGGGCAGGCTTTTGTCAGCAGCCACTGGACTGTTTTATGTGGAGAGACTTTTTGTAGCACTAGGCATACCACGCTGCCAAAAAAGTCTTAGTATCTTAGCAAAACAACTTTGGACTTAATCCCTATTTTATGTCCTTTCTTTAGCATGAGTAATTAACCATAGGAAAGCAAGATTCCATCCTAGATAAGGAGTAGATTCACTCCCCATGTCTTGTCACCGAGTGCTGCTAATGGCTTAGACAGAATGCACTTTGAAACTATTTGAGGACTCTGAAACATTAGTCATAGCAGACAGTTGGGAAGAATACCAGAACTTAATGTATTATCAAATGGGCAGTGTGCTTCCCAGTTTTCCCTCAGTGTCCCACATCCTATAAGCCCACACCCCATCAGTGGACAGCATACAAACAGCTCCAGGAAATGGCCTCTGGCTATGGCTCTGGTTATAGCGGGAGAAAGGGCTCCCAAGCTCAGGCAGAGGGGGGAAATCCCACGGTTGTGTTTTTCCTTTGTTTCCCTTGTGTCCAGCCATGGTGGTGGCGGAGGTAATGACAGTAGAGCCAATGAGGACTTGAGAAAAAACTGAAGTCTCAAGAGGGTGGATGCGGGTGGTTTGGTTTTGTTGTTGTTTGTTTTTTTAAATTTCTGCCTTCCTTCTGGTTGTAGCAGATATGGGTACAACAGTTCAGAAAATTCATACTAGACTATGGTAACTGAGGCTCTGGCTTTCTGGACAAAGGACAAAGAACGAGAGGATCAAGGAACCAGAGCACACAGGAGAGAAAACATAGAGGAATCCTCGAGGTGCTTGGGAAAGCAACTCCAAACAAAGGCTTTCAGAATCCTCCAAGGAACAGGTAACCTCCCAAGTGTCAGCTGGACACTGGGTGGTGCACACAGAAGACAGGTCTGAATAGGTTCGACAGTGGAGCTGACAGTAACCCCACAACCACAGAAGACTGGTCAGGACTTGCTGCCCAAACCCAGCCTGCCCGATTGACTTCTAAAGCAAAAATAACACCCTCCAGTGGATTCACACAAGACCTAGAGTTTCATAATACGATATTGAAATATCCAGGATGTGAGCCAAAATTAATTATATTATAAAGAACTGGAGAAATCTCAACCTGCATGGGAAAAGGCAAGCAACAGTTGCCACGGCTGGGGTAGCATAGACTTGGGGACATCCTATCAAAGACTTTAACTACGATAAAAGTGCTCTCAAAAGTCAGGGCAAACACTGTTGAAACTGAGGTAACTAAGGAAAGAGGGCAATCTCAGCAAAAGTAGTAGATGGATGGATGGATGGATGGATGGATAGATAGATAAGATAGATAGATGATACAGTAACAGAGTTCTTAAGATCCACAAAATAACAAAATGGGGGTGGCAGAGGTGTCAGTGTTCTTGGGGGGGGGAAGCTGTTGAAACAATCCAGTCCAGCCATTGGTGGTGGTGCACACCTTTAATCCCAGCACTGGGGAGGCAGAGGCAGATGGATCTCTGAGTTTTGAAGCAGCCTGGTCTACAGAGTGAGTTCCAGGACAGCCAAGACTACACAGAGAATCCCTGGCTTGAAAAACCAAAAAGGAAGGAAAGAAAGAAAAGAAAAAAAAAAGAAGAATGAATGCAGCGTAAACAAGAGAGGAGCTTTTGTAAGTAACAGCTCCCAGGGCTTGCTTGAGAACAGAAGATTTCATTGTCTGGGAGGGCCAGATGGAGAGGAAGTCTGCTATCCGACAACATTAGTAGAAAGACTGCCTAAAACCTCCTACACTTGATGGCCAAATGTATTTTAGCCTGAGAATAGAAGGTTAGTTTATTGTTCAAAATCAGTCCATGTAATCTCTCATATTAATTATCTACAGCAAAAACCTGTGTGATCAGGCTGAAGGCATGCCTCTGTCCGCAAAGGGCCTGCTTAGCATTCCTAAGGCCCTGAACTGCGTAAGCCAGGTGTGACGGACACCTGTTATCCCAGCACTTGGGAGGTGGAGGCAAAGAGATCAGCTCAGGGGCATCCTCGGCTACATAGGAAGTTTGAGGCCAGCCTAGGATATGTGGGATGCTATCTCGAGAATATTTTTTTAATTAAAGAAACAAACCAACTATAGACCCCATCAACTGATGAAGAAAGAGTAACAAATCCAGCCTCCATTTGTAAAGACACAGCTCACATAGGAACTTCTTGATGGGAGGGTAAATATGATCAAAACACATATGAACTTCTCAAAGAACAAAGTTTTGGTGTTTTTTGTTTGTTTATTTTTTTGTTTTTTAAAGAATGGAATGTCTTTAGCCTATCGTAGGGCACCTGCAAGGACCTACAGCCCACATGCCTGGAATCATGGTCCACTCCTAAAAGTTCCAGAAAGTGGGGAAGTGAGAAAAAGGATCTTACGGGATATAAGTTAGTAAGAAAGAAGTTAAAGTACTCTCATTGATCACACATAGAAAATCCCAGAGAATCTGCAAACTATCCCTGCAGAGTCCTAGAACGTTACCAGAGTTTAGCACAATACAGGACCCAAGGTCAAAACACAAAGGTTAATTGTGGTATTAAATACAGGCAATGAACTTAAAAAGTTTCTGTGAATGTCCTCCGATCAGAGTATTTACCATAGAAGTGAATCACTTACAGGACCATCTGTAAACACTTCCTCTCTCTCCTTTCCTTCCCACTCATCTCACACTGCAAACCACAAGCCCAGAGCCATCCTTGTCCTCCTCTCTACAGGAGATCCCCTCCCCCATACCCTTCAGAAAGCCTCATTCTCCCGCTTCCTCCTAGTACCACTGTCCAAGGTCCTGGCTCCTCTGCCCTGGACCAGTACCATTATTTGGTACTGGGTTGTCTGCTCCTCTCTTACCTCCCAGAGGACTTTCTCAGTGCCGCTGGGGCAGTCTTCTGGAACATAAAGCAGGTTGCTGTCTTACCAGTGTAAGCTCTCCAGGGACCTCAGCAGTGCGTGTTGAGTGCAGTCCTAACTGACTTAAAAAGCCCTGCTTATTTCTATGATTTCACTTCAGGGTCTGCCCCTCACTGCCCGCCAGTCCGCCTTGTGTGAGTAGAATTATATATTCACACTCTCACATCAATGGGAAGAGATTTCAAAGAACATAGCTGCCAAAATATAGCAATTAACTTTAGGTAATAGAAGGAAATGTCAAATAATTCCTGTTTCATTGTTTATGAGATTTTTCTTAACTTGGATTTTTGAAGTTAATTTTTTTTATTTTATCATTATTGTGTGAGGATGGATATGTGTGCCACTCGTGGTATGCCTGAGGAGTTCAGAAGACAACTTTCAAAGGATTGAACTCAGGTTGTAAGTTTTTGCATGGCAAGCCTTTTTACGCACTGAGCCATGTCCCCAGCCCTGATTTGGTTTTTTAATATTGAGTATGTGTTATTTTATGACTGAAAAAAACCTATTATTTTTGTCTGGAGAGGGGGACCTCATTTTGTTGAACATCTTAGTCCATTCATCTTTATAACAAAAATACCTTAGGCTGTGCAAGTTATAGACAAGACATTTATTCCGTGAGGTTTTGGTGGCCAGAGAGTTCAAGATCAAGGAGCCAGCACATTCACGAACTGGGGACAGCTCATTTGCCAAAGATGCTTCCCCTATTATGCATAGCAGAAGGTGCAGGCAGGATCCCGGGAGCCTGTTCTCTAAGGGTAGAGAATTGCTGCTGAGGGTAGAGCCCTCCATGACCTAATCACTTCGTAACAGCCCTGGCTCTTCATACCCCCATTTTGGGGGTTAACTTCCCTTATATGAATGTTGGGGGACACTAGGAACAAACTGCCTCCTGGGCCAGCTGCTCTCTTGCCACACGGTCACTTATAATCCCATAGCTGAATGAAGGTGGCCTTGCTGGGGGACAGAGGCTCACTTGATACCATGAGCAGGATTGAATTTAGTCCTGGTTTTCCCAGGACAGGCAGGAAGTGGGAGTAGTGAGATCTTCGCTCCAGTGGGAGTCGCTTGTGTCTATGTTGAGAGACTTGAGTCCAAAGAGTTTCCACTCCCCATCTGCCCCTCCTGACAGCACCACACCAGAGCCCAGCCCTGCTGTGCAGTCAGTCAGCCATAGGGGACTCTGTCCCAACAGAGGCATCTTGCCTCCTCCATACCAGCATACACATATCCAGTTGGGACTGGATTTTAGTTTGTGAATGTCTAAGTTACTTTGCTGGGTCAGTTAATTTTGTCTAGGTCAGTGGGATTCTCTGTGTTTGTTTTATAAAACTGCTTTCCTATTTTAGTTTGTCGTTGACAAATTGATCCCATGTTGTGGTTTATTTCCCCGGCTGGAGATGGTGTGGGAGTCGTTTGCACTTTGGGCAGCCCCTCTCAGCAACCCCCATTGGCTCCCACGATTCATGTGTGGCGCGGCTGGATCTTTGGACATCGCCTCTGAGGCAGGGAGGGGAGGGAACAGGACACAGTTGCTCTCCTGCAGCTGTCCTAAGATGAGCATCTGCTCTTCTCGTGTCCCTGGAGAGCCCGTGTGGACTGAGGAAGGGACAAGCAGCCTTGGAGTTGGGCCTGGGCTGGCTCAGCAGCTCAGCAGGTCCCTTAGTGGCTGGGGACCTCAGGCATATCGCATCCCCACTCTCATTCAGCCTCATCTGGAAAGTGATTCCTGGTTCTCGGGGTGTGAGGGGTAAATTGAAGGTGTCAATGACAGCCGCGAACAGTGGCCCCTCGGTCTACTCTTTCGCTCTGCGTGTTTGACTGCCGTTTGGACCTGCTGTCCTCTTCTTCCTCCCCGCAAGTCTGGACACAGTGTCTATGTTTAATGTAGCTTTAATGGAAGGCTGCACGGTGTTGCTTCTTTGGAAGCGAAAGATCTATTTTGGGTAAGGTCGCTCCTGAATCCATTTGCTGCTGCGCCTTTTGCACTTGGGAATTCATCATAGCTGAGCGACTGGAGCCAGTGACCTCGAGACAGAAGATGGGCGGAACTGCCTCTCGTGTGTGAGGGGTTTGCTTGCCTGGTGGACCATCCGGCCTGTATGTGTTTGCAATTTGGTGCATGGCACATGTGTTTAATCCCAGTACTCAGGAGGCAGAGGCAGGTGGATCTCTGAGTTCAAGTTCAACTTGGTCTGCATAGCCAGTTTCAGGCCAGCCAGGACTACACCGTGAGACCTTGTCTCAAAAAAAGAATTTCTTTTTTTTTTTTTTTTTTGGTTTTTCGAGACAGGGTTTCTCTGTTTAAC
The DNA here is from genome assembly GCA_907164525.1 of Lophiomys imhausi. Classification (NCBI taxonomy): domain Eukaryota; kingdom Metazoa; phylum Chordata; class Mammalia; order Rodentia; family Muridae; genus Lophiomys; species Lophiomys imhausi. The sequence goes on along the minus strand of CAJQZJ010001750.1, from coordinate 1,462,378 downwards.
AGCTCTGGCTGTCCTGGACTTGCTTTGTAGACCAGGCTGGCCTCGAACTTGCAAAGATCCGCCTGCCTCTGCCTCCCAAGTGCTGGGATTAAAGGCGTGCGCCACCACTGCCCGGCTTTAAGAATTTCTTTTTAATGTGAAGAATTGTGATTATCTGCTAGAACCAGTGGCTTTATATTCTCATGAAATACTGAACTTTATGTACCTCGCTAATGATCCCATAAACTGCTCCAGATGGGAGATCCAGTTGTCAGCAGCAGCCGTCACTTACTCAGCACTGGTTTCATATCAGCTGATGGGGAGGAGTGGTGGCCCTGTAGGATGAGAGAAGGAAGGGCTCACACAAGACTGACAGGGCTGCAGCATGTCAGGCTCTGTATCAGTTACTTTTCTATTGCTGCAATGAACCACCATGACCAAGGCAGCTTAGAGAAGGAGAGTTTATCTGGGCTAATGGTTCCAGAGCCCTTGATGGCAGAGCGGGAGCATGGGGCCTGGTGCAGAAGCTGGGGTCTCGTGTCTGGAACCGCGAGCAGGAAACAGAAACGGAACTTGAAATGGTGCAAGCCTTCACATTCCCGCTGCCACGCCTCCCACACAGCTCTAACAAGTGGGAACCTACTGCTAGAGCCATCAGTGCTATTAACTGGACTGCCAACTGAAGCCCCGTAGCTGAGGATGAGGCTTTGATGTCACCCCCATTTTCAGGAACTTTCATGAGGGTTTCCTGGTACCTAGAATAGGATCTTGCATAACATAATATTCCTGATTGTTTCCATTTCAGAACACAGGTAGAGAACATCTGCGTTCCATTTAAGATAAATGGGAGGGGGCTGGAGAGGTGGCTCAGAGGTTAAGAGCACTGGCTGTTCTTCCCAAGGTCCTGAGTTCAATTCCCAGCAACCACATGGTGGCTCACAGCCATCTACATTGAGATCTGCCCAGGCATATATGTAGAGCAAATACTGTATACATAATAAATAAACAAAAAATTAAAAAAAAGATAAATGGGAGGGCAGTTGTGGTATATGCACAAGACATTGGGAAATATTATTATTATTACTACTACTACTACTACTACAAACACAAAAGATTAAAACTGCCCATTAGCTTAGGTCATAAAAGCTAATTACATGGGTGGAAGGGGCTGGAGAGATGGCTCAGTAGTTAAGAGCACTGACTGTTCTTCCGAAGGACCTGGGTTCAAATCCCAGCATCCGCAGCAACCAGTTCACAACTGCCTGTACTCCAGCCTTGGGAATCTGTTGCCCTCTGAGCTCCTCATACATAGACGTACACATGTCATATAGAGAATTAATAATAAGAAGGATTTTTATAAAAGGTAATTACAGGGAACCTAAGGCAAGTAAGGTTAGTTGTTACGTCGTTCTCTTACGGGCATGTTAAGCAGGCTGAGTAAACAGTAAGATGGCATGCCAAGTCTTAATTGAACTTGAGGTGTATTATTAACTCGGCTATGAGGTCCAGCAAAACTTCAGGTTCTCTTAGAATGTAAGAGAGATTTACATGTGTCACCACCACTGATCTTGTGCTTTTTCTGAAACAAAACGACAGTGCTGACCTGAACTTGTCTCATTAACATTTCTTTATGGACACAACTGAAATGTGTTTGGTTTTCTTTTGCGGGGGTAGTGGGGTTATATGTTCCATTTTGAGACAAGATCTTACTGTGTAACTCTGGCTGTCCTGGAACTTCTGCTTACATCAGGTTGGCTTGAGCTCACAGAGGTCTGCTTACCTCCACCTCCTGAGTGGTAAGATTAAAGGCATGTACACATGACCACATCCAGAGAAATTTTACATTTTTTAAACGACAGAACCAATTCTTGACGAAGCAGTTTGTTTGTTTGCAGCATTGTAGATTGAAGGTAGGGCTTCCAGCATGTTAGGCAAGTCCTCTACCCCTAGCTACACCCCTGCCCAGCAGTTCTGACATTTATTAGGTTCCTCCTTGGGTGTACATCTTTCTAATATTCTGCACGATGAAGTGGGTGTGTGCCTGACACCCTTGCTGCGTACTGAGGATATAGGTTGTCTTCAGGAAAAGGCCCTTGTGTGATTGTCACTAGCCAAACTATCCATCTCTTGAGGAACACTGTTTTTACTTGAAAGAACAAAGGACAAACTTTGGATTTTAGAAACCTTAGAGTCTGGCAGACATCTCAGCAACCAGAGTAAGCACGCTGCACCAAGGAGCTGACAGTTTTGTTGCCAGTGATTAGATGTGCACATTCCCAGGGAAATTAATATTTTTGAAAAGGTACTTTCACTGGGCAGCCTCCCAGAACTTAACTTTTAATTAGAGTAGGATTGGGAGCTGGCCCAAGTGTAGACCTCCTCATGTATCATTTTCAGAAATGGCTGCTGCATGTTGGAAGGATGGTCTCTACCGGCTGGGTGTGGGGCTCTCTGCCCTTCAGTTGGTTCACAGTTAGTAACTGCTCTGTTCAAATCTTCTGAGTTCCCACTGGTTTGTGGTCTGATTTTTCAGTGGCTCATGCATTTCCCTGTATAACGACAACCGACCTTTCGTGTCTGCCCTTCTAGTTCTGTTAATTCTGCTCAGTGAAGGAAGGCGTTCCTTACTTGATTCATACACATAGTTTGCTCATGGCCTGCTTTTGTTTATGTCCAGTTTCTGAACCTTCCGGGAGTTTGTACAAATTCTCTAGGGGTCCCCCCCCAATACTTTATTTGAGTCTTACTGTGACTCAAAGGGTGCATATTTAATCCCTTTGTAGGATCCGTGAAAGTGCTAACAGCTTACTTCAAAGGCTTCCAGCATCTAAAAAAGCACTTTGTGCACCCACAGCTCGAACCTGATGCAGGTGCTGGAGAAGAGCAGAGCTTTGCATTACCCGGGCCACCTCCTGTCGGGAACAAGGCACAGGACGACACATGTGTACTTCTTTGTTGGAGGATTGTGTTTGGCTCCATTTTCTGGCCTCGCTGAGGCAGGAGGCCTAAGCCACCAGAAGACTAAACATTTTTCCTTCAGTATTTAGCTGCTGGCTTGCTGCTGTGATGTCTGGAAGGAGAAGGCTGCCCACTGCTGCCCACTGCTTGAAGCTATCAGTGCCTAAGAGCCTGGTAGACTCAGGCGTCCCAGAATCTCCTGACCTTAGGCAGATTTGTGCTCAGGGTGGTGAGACCTGGACCTTCCTGCCGACTACCCCAGAGACAAAATGTCCCCGAAGCATCAGTATGTTCAAAGTAGCATTTCCTTCATAGGAAGCCAGGAGCACCCGAATCCAAGAACCCATTTGTGTAAAATGTGAAGCTCTGGAAGCTCAGGGGGTCTTTGTGGAGGAGGTCAAAGTTCAGGCCCTTAGAAGTGATATGCTGACAAGTCAGGAGTTCTCAGAGGGAACCCCAAAGCAAAAATTAGAAATTGAAAATGGCAACACGAGGGAAATTAAAGAGAGAAGCGGACAGTTATGTCTAAGCTGAGTCATGGGGAGCCCTCAGTGGGTGAGTATCTGCAGCGTCCTCAGCTGGCTGGGCTGAGAGTCAGGAATGGCCTCAGTGAGGCCATCACTGGCTGCAGACCGGACCACCACTGCTGCACCGCCCACACTGCCCTCTCACCTCAAAGAAAGAGGACAAAGAATCCAGGTCCCAGGCTAGTCCTTGTGCTGTCCTGGTCACACCATTCATTCAGAATATTTATGGAACCCCTGTTTTGCGCCAAACCCTGTGATAGGTGCTGTGTTGGAGATACCTAGGTGAGCTCTGCCTTGTGTGTGTGTGTGTGTGTGTGTGTGTGTGTGTGTGTGTGTGTAAATTAGGGATGTTTAAGTATGAGCAGCAGCAGCAGGGCCTGAGTACCTTCAGAATGAAAAAAAAACAAAGTCAAGCACTCAGTCCCCAGGAATATGAAAGGGAACTCTGGGGATCTAGGTTGTAGGAATAAATGGTTTTTCTCCCTGGTGTCTGTAACTTAAGGGAGAAATAGCCGGGCGGTGGTGGCGCACGCCTTTAATCCCAGCACTTGGGAGGCAGAGGCAGGCGGGTCTTTGTGAGTTCGAGGCCAGCCTGGTCTACAAAGCGAGTCCAGGACAGCCAGAGATATTCAGAGAAACCCTGTCTCGAAAAACCAAAAAAAAAAAAAAACTTAAGGGAGAAATAGTATAGCACAAACCTCTCTTGTCAGGTGTCTGCCCTGGGACACTGATCCTGCTAACGATCTGCCACTTGCCTGCAGCCGAAAAGCAGTCCCCTGAAGGAAACCAAGAGACCTGTTAATAAAAGAGCGCAGACCAATGGATTTGTTCTCCAAGCCTACAAGCAAGCAATGGCTAGAAGGCAGCGAGGTGTGCGTGCGGGGCAAGTGCAGGGCACAGATGGGTGGTGTCTAGCTTACAGGTGGGATCGGAGAAGGCCGTACCCACCCCACATTAACAGGGCAGCCTGAGCAATATTATGTCTCAGTTTGCTTTCTCCTGCTGTGATGAAACACCAGGACCAAAGCAACTTGGGGAGGAAAGGGTTTATTTCAACTTACAGCTTGTAGTCTACCAATGAAGGGAATCAGGGCAGGAACCTGAGGCAGGAACTAAAGCAGAGGCCATGCAGGAGTGCTGTTCTCTGGCTTGCTCAGCCACTCAGGGACGGCACACCTACGGTGAGCAGGCCCCTCCCAGATCAACTCTTAATCCAGTATTGCCTCCCGGGTGCTCTAGTGGAGGCATTGTCTCAGTTGAGGCTCCATCTTCAGATGACCCTGTCTTACTGTCAGGTTGACAGAAAACGAAGCAGCACACTGCAGTTGTGAGAAAACCCAGAAGCCTCTTCACAGTACTTCTGGATTAGGAGAGGAGATGCGCCAGCCAGGCACTCTGAAATTACAAACCACAAAGGAAGAGTTCGACCATGTGAAAGAGAGTGAGACACAGCCTAGCAAGGGCAAGAGATGCCCTGGTAAGAAAAGGCTTTAAACCAGGCTTTGAAAAATACAGAAAATAACCAAATAAAAAGGCTAGGATACGTCTCAGGCAAGAGACACTCACTGTTAAAAAAACAAACAAACAAAAACCAAAAAAAACAGCAACACCAAAAATGATGTTGAAAGAACTCCTCACTCACTCAGCTGAAAGCTGAGTGTGGTAATGCATGCCTGTGATCTGAGCATTCGAGGAACTGACACAGGGGGACTGTGAGTGCAAAGCCAGCCTATTCTACATGGTGGGACCCTGCCTATCCCCTCTTTTGCTACCCTTCCCCCAGGAAAATTGAATGAAAGAAGGCCCAAATGGCCAGAATTTGGCACAGGGAAGAACATAGTGCAAGGTAGGGCTTAAAAGGAAGGGAAAGGCCACACCGTAGAATGATGGTTGTGCCTATAGCGTAGACATATGTGTATATGCATTGAGGGAGACAAAGGCATTACAGAGGACACACTGGTTCTGAGCAGAAAGGCTGCCCATCTGGGAGTGGCAGAAGACAACTCTAAGAAGACAAGTTGGACACCAGGCCTAGAGGCTTATTCCTGTAACTAAACTGAGTTATTATACTGAGTCAGGAGGATCTCAAGTTCAAAGCCAGCCTGGGCTATCTAGTGAGATCCCGTCTCAAAAAAGAAGACACATTAAGAGGTGGCAGCATATTCTACAGTGGTGAAAACAAGGCAAGAGCAATGGTGGCAGTTCAGGGAACAGGGTCTGTGTTGAGAAATAAAGGGTGAGCTGGGCATGGTGATGTATGCCTGTATCCCCAGTGGGAGACTGAGGCAAAAGGGTCGCGTGAATCTAGGAGTTTGAGGTCAGTGTGGGCAGCATAGTGAGACCACTTGGAAGGAAAGAGAATAATCGATGTGAAAAGGTCATGGGGAATACTCAAAATGAAGGGAAAAAAACATGTACAAGAATCTGGAGATGATAAGAAATATAAAATAGTTCCTTCTGGCCAGATCATAGAAGATGGAGGGAGTCTGGGAGAGATGGCACAGGGAACAAGATGACGGAATCAGGTAGGTCACTATAGACCAGGTCAGGAAAGATTTACAAACCAAGGGTTGGGATTTATCCCAGCATCAGTAAAGTCTGTGCAATGGCCTAAAAGCAGCTTGTGTTGTTTGTTTGTCATATAGAAAGATAGTTCTGGTTACAGCACAGAAAAACTGCCAGGAGGTTGGGAGACCAGTGGGAGGCGACTGGCACAATCCAGATGAGAAGTAAAGCTGTCACAGATCATAGAGAAGAAGCAATGGCTTTTGGAGACGGAAGTAAAGGAAATCGTTAACAGGCGTGGGATAAGAAAGTCATAATTGATGAGCTGGGTGACGTAAGGAGAGAGCAGGGTTCAGGGGTGCCTCTCGGGTTTCAAGCTTGTCAGATAGTGAATAGTGGTGCCAACTCATGGTGGTGAGGACCAGATACTGGGTGTGTGAGGGTGATAACAATGAGCTATGAGAGGCATCTTCAGGTGTCATCTTCACTGACTGGTCGGCAGTAGTAAGTAGGACTGGCCAGGGGGCAGCTGGCCTGGTGCTCATGAGAGATTGGTTAGGTGAAGTGGACATTCGTGCGCCATAAGTTGAGTGAAGCCTGGACTGCACCAGGAAAAAGTAAAGAGAGGAAAAATGACAGGAAAAAAAAAAACCACAAAAATTTGAAGCAAGGATGCTGGACTCTGACAAAAGAGAAAGCAACACACCTGAGCAGTTCCAGGCCACAGTGAAGGGAAGGAGAGCCAAGGGTCTTCTTACGGCGAGGAAGCAGTTGAGAAGTTGAGGAAGCAAGGCGGATTGCCCAACAGGAGAGGTCTGCACACAGAACAGTCTGGAGATATGCAGCAAGTCCCCCTGGGTTGCTTGGCTGATGTGTGGACACTGAGATTCCAGGAAACAGGAAAGAACCATGGAAAGAAATGTGCAGAACAATAAATACCTGGAGGCCACTCAGGGTTGGGGGTGATAGGGAAAGTTCATAGAACACAGAGCTTTCTGTAATATTACTCCAAAGGGTACCGCCTCCATGATGGGGCAGGAGCAGTGATGGTACAGAGTAAACTTCAGGACACTCTTGCCTCCAGCTGTAGCCCACAGAACTCACAAGCGAGCCTTGTCGAAGTGATTGAACTGTTTCTAAGAATTCAATTCTGCCTCTAAACAATTCAGGACTCCCCATATACCATGTTCTAACAAGATAGAAAGTCAAGATAGGGCTGGCCAGATGCTGCTAGATCATTCAGAGAAGCATGGAAACAAAATCCCGGAGGAGGAGGAGGGGGGGAAAAATCAGTAAAGGCACGCCTCAAGATGATGCAAATGTTAGTAATAGTGGACAAGGATGTTATAACATATTCCATATGTTCAAGAATGCAGAGAAAGCTTGGGAACATTAAGGAAAGGCATGGAAGATATAAAAGGAACTAAATATAAAAGGAATGGTGTCTGAGATGAGAAAATATACTGGCTGGCTCATCGACCAGTTAGATGCTGTAGAAAAAAAGAGGGACATGAACTCGGAGATGTATCAATAGAAACTATTCAAAATGAAATGGAGTGAAAAATAACTAGGAAAACAATGGGCAGAACATTATTGAAGCATGGGACTTCCAGCAGACTCATCTGTAACTGAAAAAGAGAAGGGGGGGGAAGAAAAATATTTGACTAAGTAAGAGCCAGGGTTGCTTAGGGTACCTTTTTTTTTTTCCTTCTTCTCTTTCCAAATTCAATTAAAACCCATAGACCCAAGACCCTCCACAAACCCCCCAAACCAAGAAAGGCTGTGAAACCAGAGTGGCACATCCCTTCTCTGTCTCCACACAGATGACCTGAGAGCAGAAGCAGGGCCCCTGAAGAGCCTCAGGCAAAGCAAGGCCTCACAGGGCAGACAGGCCTCAGGTCAGGCAAGAGGCGGAGGAGGAAAGCCAGGTGGTGAGAGCAGCCATTCCCAGGGAGCACTGTGAGCCAGATTCATGTAGGAGGTTGTCAGGGAAGATGAATGAGGAGAGAAAACAGGGCCTATGGCCCATTGTTTCTCAGAGATTCAGCTACTGCAAAAATTGCCAGAGAATGTTCTATCGCTTTGAGGGGCCTTTGCTTGAGGGGCCTTTGCTCAGGACGACACATACCTTCTGGTAAACCCCACTCACTCCCCACCGTGTGTGTGCCACGGAGACTTGCCGCTTCTACCAACTCCTTCTCCTCAATGTCTGAGATTTGAACAGGTGAAGAGCTGCTGCTAGCTTGACCCACACTCACCTCTTACTAGGAGTTTCCATATCAGGAACAGAGAGGATGAATGGCAATCCCATCTTCATAGTGATGTTAAAAATACTGCCTACCAGTTACTGCTGACCATATTGGAAAGTTTTGATGAAAACTCCTGTGGGGAGAGTAAAGCCAGCCCAGGGGAGGCCCAGTGGTCTGCTGTGGTACTAGCAGTACCCCAGAGGCCTCTGCAGTTGGTCTTCCCCACGGCTTGTGTATATGAACCCGAACTCATCCTATTGGGTTGAGGTGTGCGAGCCCAGCTTGCCTAGCATGGGTGAGGCTCTGGGCCCTTTGTCCTCAGTACCAGAGAAAACCAAAACAACAAATAAATAACTAGTCATGTAAATCACCATTTTCCTATGGCAGTACAGTTATGCAGGATACAGCACATGAAATAATCTTTATTTGGACTCTTTCTGTCCCCTTAATGTTCTCAGTGTACAGATTCAGTGAAGTTCTTGATATTTCTGAAGTAACAAAAACCCACGATCCCTTTGACTGGCAAGTCCAGAATTAGAGCATTCAGTCTTACATAATTCAGTTTATTCAGAGCTGTAGTTCTGAAGCCAGATGTGGTAATGTGTACCTTTAATCCCAGGACTCTGGAGGTAGAAGCAGATCTCTGAGTTTGAAGCCGGCCTGGTCTAGAGTAGCATGCTCCAGGCTAGCCAAGTGGGACCCTGTCTCAAAAACAAAACAAAACAAAATAAAACCCAGAGCTGTAGTTACTTCCTCTAACCTCTTTAAGCCTTGGCCTGTAGGAGCCTGGTTTAAGGAAGAGGAGGCCCACTGTCTGTCTTCTTTCTGCCCCCTTCCAATCCCTGGCTGCCCTTTCTGGCTTCCCTTGGATAGTTATAGAGAAGGGGTTCTCAACCTGTGGGTAGCGACCCTTTTTGGGGAGAATCAAACAACCTTTTCACAGGGATCGCCTAAGACCATCAGAAAACAGATATTTACAGTACAATTCATTACAGTAGCAAAATTATAGTTATGAAGTAGCAACAAAAATAATTTTATAGTTGGGGATCACCATAATGATGAGGAACTGTATTAAAGGGTCGCAGCATTAAGAGGGTTGAAAACCACTTCTCTAGAGGAAGAAAAGTTAAATCTGGGAAAGTGTTGCACTCTCTGGATCCAGCATGTGTTTAAAGTTGACTCTTGGGGTGTTCCTGTTGGCATTCAGCAAACTCCTGCTAATTGTGGGTACCACACCACACAGTCTTAATGTTCATTCCCACCACAGCTCCCAGGAATCTGGATGTCTACTCTTGCTTTCGGCCACTGAGGACCTATCTGTGAACCCTCTAGGCAGATGTTTTGGGGAAGCAACTAAAAGAGTATCCCCCTAGCTCACATATGCATCCCTGCAGCAGATTCTGAGAGTACAGGCTAGCCCCATGTAGCTCTTCTGCTGTGGCAGCCCACCTCACAGTGTTCTTAGACTTACCATATAGGAAGCCCCCCTTCTACAGGCAGCCCTCTGTGACTGCATTCCTTGAGGGGCATATGTTTTGTTCCTTGCCAGCCTGGAGTGGGAGACAAGACTACACATGTGGGGTTCATAAAAGTTCTCCTCAAAGGAGATTTTCAATCTGCCTCTTATTTCTGACAACTGACTTTCCTGTACTAAATGTGAGGAAGGACTTCAGCACTCTTTCTTTATGTATGAAATTCCTTACTTTAGGGGCTGGAGAGTTGACTTGGTGGTTACTAAGAGTGTTTGCTGCTCATGCAGAGGACCTGAGCTTGACTCTTTGCACCCACATTGGGTGGCTTACAACCACCTGTAACTCCAGCTCCAGAGATCTAATGTCCTCTTCTGGCCTCCTCAGCCACCTACACACATGTGTTCATATGGACACACAAACACATAGACACACACACACACACACATATACACACACATAAATTTAAGAAAAAGGAATTCATTACTTTAAAAGCTTTACTAAAATTTTCTTTTCACATTAGTTTATTTCTGTTTATGATTGTTGTGACCAAGTGATCTTGGTAAAAACAGCCAATGAAAATCCGTTGAGCATCTGCTTATCAGAAATCTAAGGCAATATGCTTACGGTTACCCTGCTGGCCAAATCCTGCCATAGGCATATTTTGTTTTCTGTACACAATCTATAAATTCTGTTTCTTCAGTCTACTACCCATGTTTATAGAGTGATGAATATTATCTTTAAAAAAAACAATGAACTGAATTCTCAGCTTAAAAAAATGATCAGAAGACACAGTAACTCAACAGAACTCAATTCCTAAGGACTGAAGAAAATTTTCTGAAATTTATGTCTCTGAGTAAAGACTAGGAAGGCCTTGGAAGGGACATTCTTTGGAAATGCAACTCTGGCTGGGGAGAGACTTGTTGCTTATACAAGTGTTGCTGTAGCTCACTAGCAGGTTGCTTCCCCAGCATGTTCAAACCTTGAGTTTTATTCCCAGCACTGGGTGGGGGGGGGGGGGCATGCTAGAAATGCAGCATTCTTATTTGTTTATTATAAAGCCCTCCTCCCCCCCCGTGTGTATTATAAGACAAAGCTCAAAATGACATTGGAAAATAATTATAATCATGGTTACTGTATAGTAAATATGTGTGAGGGGTGTGATGGTTAATTTTGACTGTTGTCTTAATGGGATTTAGAATAAACATGGAAGTCAACTTTTGGGCATATCTGAAACAAAGTTTTAAATTAGATTAATTGAGATAGGAAGACACACTCTAAGTTTGGACGCCACTATTCCATGGATGGAGTCCTAGACTGAATAAAAAGGAGAAAGCCACATGAGCAGAAGCCTTCCTTGTTCTCTGCTTCCTGACTATAGTGCAGCCGCATGAAACACTTGCCAGCAGGCTTCCTCACCACAGTGGACTGTACCTTGAACTAGGAACCAAAAGAAACCCTCACTTTCTAAAGTTGCTTTTGTCAGATATTTTCTCTTAACACTAAAGCAAATGCTAATGCAGGAGTTTTTTTTTTTTTTTAAGATACCTCAATACCATTCTACTTTGCTCACATTAAGAATTAAAGTAAGGGGGCTGGAGAGATGACTCAGGTTAAGAGCACTGGCTGCTCTTTCAGGGGACCTGAGTTCAATTCCCAGCACCCACATGGCAGCTCACAACTGCCTGTAACTCCTGTTCCAGGGGATCCAACACCCTCATACAGACACACATGCAAAACACCAATGTATTTTTAAAATAATAATAACAAAGAATTGAAGTAAACTCACATTAAGGATTGAATTAAATCACTGGCCATGGTAGGATATGCCTTTAATCCCAGCTCTTGGGAAGCAGAGACAGGAGGATCTCTGTGAGTTCAAGGGCAGCTTGGTATACAAATTAAGTTCCAGGACAGCCCGTATTGTTATACAGAGAAACCCCTGTCTCAAAAAACAAAACAAAACAAAAGATTTAAATTAAAGTGGTTCACACTTTAATCCCAGTACCCACAAGGCAGAGGCAGATGGATCTCTGAGTTTGAGGCCATCCTGGTCTACAGAGTGAGTTCCGGGACAGCCAGGGCTACTCAGATAAACCATGTTTTGAAAACAAAACAAAACAAAACAAAACCAACTAACCAACCAAACAACAACAACATAAAGGAATTAAAGTCAGTCAGAGCAAGCACTCTTCCACCGAGCTACATCCCCAGCCCTTTTAAAGTTTTATTTTGAAGTTTGGTCTTGCCAAATTGCCCAGGCTGGCCTTGAACTTACAATAGCAACCATCCTGCCTCAGCCTCCTGAGTGATCAGGATTATAGCTGTGTGCAGCTACGCCCAGCTTAGGTTTATTTTTGAGACACTTAGGTTTTATTTTTAGAGACAATTGGGATGAAGTGTTGACTCCAAAGGGTATTGCATTCTCCCTTTCCTCATCTGTGCTGTATTCTTGCTTGTCACCTGATGTTTGGGTTTCCAGCAAGAGAGAAGGCACACTCTAACTTCTGGAAGGGGTTCACTGTCGAGTGGTACACTGTGTGTTCTTAGGTCTGATAAGCAACAGCACAAAGGCTACCCTAGGCAGCCACCACCCGGGGACAATTGGCAAGTGTTGGGCAAGTCAGTGATGTTTCTTTTCCTAGAATGCCAGAATACAAGTGTTGAAAGAATATTCAACTTCGAAAGCAACTCTTTTTAATTGTGTTTTTAGTTTTTAGAATTGAAGCCTTTTTGTTTTTCTTGCTGGCTTTTGTAAGTTAACATATGAAGTGAAGTCCTGTCTCTGAATCAGAAAAAAAGACCAAACCAAAACAACAACAAAAAACTAGGATTATCTGAGGAAAACTTTGCTTACCGGGGGAATTCTCTTAGAACGAAAGCCTTCTGTTGCATTTTGTGACCTAGTTCATATTTTTAGTATTAAGAAGGTGTCTTCTCAAGCCGGGCAGTGGTGGCGCACGCCTTTAATCCCAGCACTTGGGAGGCAGAGGCAGGCGGATCTTTGCAAGTTCGAGGCCAGCCTGGTCTACAAAGTGAGTCCAGGACAGCCAGGGCTACACAGAGAAACCCTGTCTCGAAAAACCAAAAAAAAAAAAAACAAAAGAAGGTGTCTTCTCTCGGGTTGAGAGTAAGTGCATTTGCTGAGCAAGCATGAGAACCCAAGTTCAAATCCCACCACTCACATAAACAGCTAGATGTGCCCATGCATGCTCATAACCCTAGCACTGTGGGAGCAGAGACAGGAGGATTACTGTCACTTGCTGGACAGTAGCCTAGTTCCAATTTCAGTGAGAGACCTTGTCTCAAGGGAATAAGGTGGGGGTGATAGAGAAAAACACTAGATGTCCTCCTCAGGGCCCTATAGCCTGAATATCCCTCACATTCACACACACAAACACACACACACACACACACACACACACACACACACGCACACACTGACTTGTTCCTCCTGGCTTGCTCAGGTAGCTTTCTTTTATACAGCCTAAGGCACACTTGCCTAGGTATGGTACTGCCCACACTAGGCTGGATCCTCCTAGGTCATTTAAATAATTAGCAAAATGTTTCATAGGCCTGGCCACAGGCCGTTCTGATCAGGACAACCCCCAAATGAGGTGCCCTGAGATAACTCCGGGTTGTGTCAAGATGACAGCTGGTGCTAGGAGACTGGCTTATGGGACAAGTTCTGTGCTCAGAATTTCAAGGAACTGAAGATGGTTTCCAATATCTTTCTTCAGAGTCCAGTCTCTGATTTACCACATTTCAACCACCATGTTTTTACCAGAGAGCAATTCTGTACTAACATAGGACTGGATGACCCAGAAGATCTGGGAAATAGCTGCTTCTAAACCTGGCTCTTCAGACAAAATAAATGTGCAATAGATGTTCTGTGACTTAAATTTAATCATGGCACAGGTGTCTGCCTCTGTCCCCTGAAGCACTCAGGTGGTGTACTCTTTTCCAAGCACTGCCTGTCCCCATGGTGTAGATCTGGGAATGCAGCCTGCAGTGGCAGCAATGGCTTGCCATCAGTAACATTTCTTCTCTACTTTTCCTTTTCAGAGTACGATCGGCTGGGTTTCCTCCTGAAACTGGACTCCAAACTGTAAGTAGGGTCGGACATGCCCTAGCTCTGCGTAGACACCTGTGAGAGCTGGGGTCTGTCTTGACCCCTTTAGTTTTGGGGGTTACCCTCGGGCTTCTGTCCTCATGTTGTAAGCAGGATCTTCAAGCATGCTCCTGGGCAGGAAGGGGTGGTGGGTATACAGTGAGGCCTTACGTTAGGCTGGCTCTCTACAGAAGGCCACTGCAAGAGCTTGAGGGACTGGACAATACGGGAAGGGCTTTTCCGACAGAGTGGGAATGATGGAGAGACTGTCAAAGATGCCCTCCCACAAGGCCACCCTGTGCTCAAGTCTCCAACTTCTGCCCTTTGAGCTCCTGAGTTTCCTCTCACAGACAGACCTTTCCCTCTGGTCCTCAGGGGTTTGTAACCTGCGACAACACTGCTTTTTCTTGCTAGGCCACTTGGAATACCCCCAACATTACTTACTCTGTACACAAAATTGTCTCTTCTGTGCTTCCTTTGAATTTCTCTGTTGCCTGCCAGTTGTCTGGCTTTCCTGTAATAGTGTGATGATTATTAATTTATTAAGGGCGCAGGCTCAGAGCCATGCAAAGCTTGATTCAAATCCCAGATTGCCACTTTACTGGACTTGTGATCTTAAGCAAGCTCCTTAGCTACTTTAAGTCCATTTTGTCTATAAGATGACGACAGCATGCATACTTTACAAGTTGTTTTAAGGATTTAATTGAAGTGATTAACTCAGGAACTTTCGAGGACTGGATAGCCAATTCTCCAGCATTCTTTCTTGGTCTCTCTGGTGCCTAAACAGCATAGGTATGGGTTTGTTAGGTGTTCAACAACCCCTGAATGTTTGAATAGATGGGTGGGCGGGTGGTGGATAGATGGATGCATAGATGGGTGGGTGGGTGGGTGAATCGATGGGTGGGTGGGTGGATGGATAGATGGGTGGGTGGGTGAATGGATAGATGGGTAGGTGGGTGAATGGATAGATGGGTAGGTGGGTGGGTGAGTGGATAGATGGGTAGGTGGGTGGGTGAGTGGATAGATGGGTAGGTG
>CAJQZJ010001750.1:1388213-1445389 GCA_907164525.1 Lophiomys imhausi | reverse complement strand
GCCAGAGGAAAGCACTGCGGTTCGCTGCCAGTCTCCTCACTGGGGGGAGGAGCTAGGAACTCTCAAGCCTCAGTGTAAAATACCCCAGATTTGGCACCTGGCAAGAGCAAACCAAACCCTCTCTAGAAGTCAGTGTGAACTCCCAGCAAGTAACTGTTCAAGGAAACTGTTCACAGTAATGAGTGATGCGCAAGGAAACAACAAACCGTCACAGTAGTGAGGACCATGAAAAACACCGATGATGTGAGGAAGACAACCCTTAGAGATTTCTCAAGTTGGAATGACTAGTTATAAAACAGTTCTGTGTACCACATAAGATCAAACACTGCACATGGAATTAACAATTGTAAAATAGGGGTCTGGAGAGGTGACTCAGCAGTTAAGAGCACTGGCTGCTCTTCCAGAGGACCCGGGTTCAAATCCCAGCACCCACATGGCAGTTCACACCTGTCTATAATTGCCGGATGTGGTGGCACACGCCTTTAATCCCAGCACTCGGGAGGCAGAGACAGGCGGATCTCTGTGAGTTCAAGGCTAACCTGATCTACACAATGAGTCCAGGGTAGCCACGGATACACAGAGAAACCCTGTCTCAAAAAACAAAACAAGATCCTAGATTTAAAAAAATAAAGTGGGTTGGCAAAATGACTCAGCCAGTAAGGGTGCTTGCTGCTGAGCCTGCCGACCTGAGTTCAATCCCTGGAACCCCCATGGTACAAGTTGTCCTCTGATTTCCACACTCAGGCCATTGCATGCACTCACCTACCATAACCACCCTAATAGATAAACTTTAAAAATAAGAAATAATGATCTTCTAGAATTGAAAACTACAGTAGCCAAACTTTAAATCTTAATGGAAGGGGTTAGCTGCAGAGACAAGTGAAGACCATTAGTCAGCTAGAAGATAAGCCAGGTAGCAAAAATTTAAAGGTTTAGTGTTGCTCTTTTTCCTCCCTTCCTTTCTCCTCTACCTGCTCCCTCCTTCCCACCTGTGTATGTCTGTACCATGTCTGGAGATCAGAGGGAGATGTGGGGTGTCCTGCTCCATCACCCTCCACCTTATTCCTTGAGAGAGGACCATTCTGTCCTTGAACCTGCAAAGTCTAACATTGAGGGAGGCAATACGTTTTGGTAGCTAAAATCATAAATTGTGGATACCAGGTATGGTAGCACATACCTGTAATCTCTATACACAGAAGTCAAATGCATGCGGGGGATATCTCCAGCTCCAGGCCAACTTGAGCTACATAGCAGTTCAAGGCCAGCCTGGACTACAAGGAAAACCCCAAGAAACAAAACCAGGGCTGGAAAGATGGATGGCTCAGTAGGTAAAGGCAGTTGTTACCAAGCTTGCTGACCTGAGTTTGATCCTGAGGAACCACATGGTGGAAAGACAGAGAACTGACTCCTGCAAGTTGACCTCTGACCTCAAGTGCCCTACACACAACAAGTAAATAAATAGCAATCTAACTGAAAATTTTAAAATAAAACTAAAAAAGAGTCTCTGGAATCGGGCATGGGTTTTAAATGCCCATATCCAGATCTACATCTCATCAGCTCTAATCTTGGGCTTTTTTTTTTTTTTTTTTGGTTTTTCGAGACAAGGTTTCTCTGTGTAGCCCTGGCTGTCCTGGACTCACTTTATAGACCAGGCTGGCCTCGAACTCACAAAGATCCACCTGCCTCTGCCTCCCAAGTGCTGGGATTAAAGGCGTGCGCCACCACCGCCCGGCAATCTTGGGCTTTTATGTAATCACTAATATCAGATTCCCCTAAGAGTAGCCAAGAATGAGATCCAGCCCTATCCTGTATCTTTTTTTTTTTTTTTTTTTTGGTTTTTCGAGACAGGGTTTCTCTGTTTAACAGCTCTGGCTGTCCTGGACTCGCTTTGTAGACCAGGCTGGCCTCGAACTCGCAAAGATCCGCCTGCCTCTTCCTCCCAAGTGCTGGGATTAAAGGCGTGCACCACCGCCCGGCCCTATCCTGTATCTTTATTGAGGTCTTTTAAAGAATATAATTTATTTATTCTTTGTTTCATGTGTGTTGCTGTTTTGTCTGCATGTATGTCTGTGTGAGAGTATTGGATCTCTTAGAACTGGAGTTACAGTTACAGACAGTTGTGAGCTGCCATGTGGGTGCTGGGAACTGAACCCAGGCCCTCTGGAAGAGCAGCCAGTGCTCTTAACTACTGAGCCATCTCTCTTGTCCCTTTATGGGGTCTTTTATTGGCTTACCATGGGGGAAGACAGAACTTCTAAACAAGACCTGTACTTTCCTTGCCTCCTGGCCTATAATTGACTTCATCTTTACTTTTTTTTTTTTTTTTTGTTTTTTTGAGACAGGGTTTCTCTGTGTAACAGCTCTGACTGTCCTGGGCTCGCTTTGTAGACCAGGCTGGCCTCGAACTCACAGTGATCCGCCTGCCTCTGCCTCCCAAGTGCTGGGATTAAAGGCTGCGCCACCACGTCCGGCTAGCAAATACATCTTGACACCAACTATTTGGTTTGTGCATGGGATAAAACCAAAATGTCTAAGCCATATATATGCATAGCCATGTTACTTTAGTGACTCGGGTGGGCGGGGTAAACAACAGTAAAATGCATGTTTTGTTTTGTAAATAAGGGTGACATGTATACTGATGATTTGGACAGATGGTAGAGTATTAGGGGCATGCCAGACTTCCCCAGCTGTGTGGTACAGAGACAAAAAGTCCCCTTCACAGATGGCGGTAGAAGTGGCGTTTGCAGAGGAGACCTAGGTTACTGTGAGAACAGAAGGTAAAAAGAACCCTCACCGAGGAGACTGCAGACACAGAGAAGTTAAGGCCTAATGGAATTTATGGAACCTAGAGTAAGAAGCAAGGCGAGAAGTGTTAAACAAGGTTCACAGCGCAGTGAGTTGAAGACGAGAAAACTATCATGGATATCGTGGGGATTGCGAACAAGAATACGTGAGGTGTGGGGCCAGCAAGGTGCTGAGTGCTGTTGGCCACAAGGTTGCCCAAGAACTAATCCCACATGCCCTGAGTGTTGGACATTGTAGTGCTCCTAGGCACAGCCTACCTTCAGGAGTTCAAGTCTGGCCCCTGAGGAGGCTGTAGGTTGTCTGAGATGCTTGTGCCAGAGCTTGCTGCAAAGTCAAGAGCTGTGAAGAGCTCAGAGATAGACATCCCCCCGACAGCAGGAGGGTAAGCACTCCTCCTTCATTCAACAGAGACCTTGATAATTCATTGTACAATCGACAAAATGTTGTGGGGCTGGAAGAATGGCTCAGTGGTTAACAGCACTCGCTGTTCTTGCAGAGGTGTGGCATTCGATTCTTAGCACCCACATTCAGCTGCTCACAACCAGGCGTCACACCAGCTTCATGGGACCCATCACTCTCTTCTGGCATCCTTGGACACTTACATACATATCACACACATAAATAACAGAAATAAAATCTTTCTGAAATGTTGTAAACAGGGGCTGGAGAGCTGGCTCAGCGGTTCAGAGCACTGACTGCTCTTCAGAAGACCCAGGTTCAATTCCCAGCATCCACATAGTAGTTCACAACTGTCTGTAACTCCAAGATCTGACACACTCACACAGACACACATGCAGGCAAAGCCCCGATGCACATAAAATAAAAATTATTTTTAAAATGTTGTAAATAAGTCCCTATACCTATGAAGTAACATATGCCAAGGAGGAAAACAGTACAGTGAGAGAATGCTATGGAACACTTAAACATGTGTTGTGGGCAGTGCCAGCAGGACTCCCTGGGAAGGTGACATGTCAGCAAAGACTCAAAGAGGCAATGGAGAGGCCTCGTCCCAACCCCAAGGCAGAGCATTCCACAGGGAGCCCTAAGGAAATGTCAGTCTCAGGAATGTGACACCATGAGTCAAAAAGGTGCCTGCCAGTAGTCCTGGGAGACCAGCCATCTGGATGCCTTGGAAGAACCAGGTCCTGGTGCTGACATGTGTGGTTCCCGACCTCCCATGAGCCTTCTGGGGAAAGATTTGATTAAATGCTGGTTTTAATATCTTTTAGCTGGGTTTGGGTAGGTGTCCTTTGGAACCCATCTGATGCTCGGTGTGGTGTTCCATAGTTACCAGATGCTCAGGTTCGTAGGGCACTTAAATGCTCAGTCTAATTTCATGAAGAATTTCGTGCGAAGACAGAGGTATGAAGTCCCAAACCAGTGATTTTTTTTTTTTTAAATCCCGAGAGCCCCATGAAAACCAGGCCAGTTGAGAAAGGCTTTTTTGCATGGGTCAGTCTGAAGCGCTGCTGGAGGAAGCTGAGTGTGGCAGCATATGCCTGTTTTCCCAGCTTCTCTGATAGCCAAGACAGGAGGATGACATGTTATAAGGCCAGCCAGAGCTACATAGTTAGATCTGTCACAGCAGCAGCAACAGCAACAACAAAAACAAAAACAGATAAAAAGCATAGGACAAGAGGGGAATCGGGGAGCTGGAGGTAAATTTACTGATTCATATCAGCTGTGCCAAGTTCTTCCATATGGTTTGCAAGGGGAAGAGCATTTTATGCCCTGTGCCATGCTGGATATTTTGTGTCACCTCTTCCTATAACAATCACTGAGATGAGCTCATCCTCCTCACCTCATGTGTCCCCTGGCTTTGTGTGCCATCTGCTGATGTGTCCAAGGTTTGTACCATGCCCAGTCCTTCTCCCCGCACTCCAGAGTCATTGATCCAGACCCTACTTCCCTTGGCTGGTTTTTAGGCTTGTCGCAGTTCACATATCTAGAACCAGGCTTCCATATTCATAACCAGAAGCTTCTTATGTCAGAAAACAGCAGCTCCTTCCTTCCAGTTGCTTGAGTGAAATGGAGCATCATTTCTTTGACTCTGAAATAGACCCATCAGCAAACCTGGCTGGCTTTCCCTTAAGTACAGCATCCCAGATCCAGCCTGCTCCTGCCTGTGGACCGTCAGCATCCCAGAGCTAGCCTGCTCCTGCCTCTGGACTGTCAGCATCCCAGATCCAGCCTGCTCCTGCCTCTGGACCGTCAGCATCCCAGAGCTAGACTGCTCCTGTCTCTGGACCGTCAGCATCCCAGATCCAGCCTGCTTCTGCCTCTGGACCATCGCCCTGTCCAGATAGCCATTCCCCCACCGTGGCTGCTCCCCCCAGCTGCTCTGTGCTCTTACACTTGCTTCCCAGCATGCACTATGCTAGTCAGCTTTTTGGTGAACTTAAGAGGAGGAAGGATTTGTTCTTGCTCATGGTTTTAGAGGTTACTAGTCATCATTGCATGGCCGTGTCCCTTGTTGCCTGTGATAAGGCAGCACCTCATGGCAGCCCACACACAGTGAAACAGATGTCACCTTGTAGCAGCTGGAGAACAGAAAGGAAGGGGCTAGGACCCCAGCGTCCCCTTCAGGGACAAGTCCCAGGGGTCTAACATCCTTCCACTAGACCCTACCTCAAGTGGCATCACAAGGGAGCAGGCCTCCCACATAGCCTTGATCTCCACATAAAAACAAAGGTGACCTTGTTTAAAAAAAAAAAAAAAAAAGAGCATAGTAGAGTTGGGCAGTGGTGGCGCAGTCTTTAATCCCAGCACTCCAGAGGCAGAGGCAGGTAGATGTCTGAGTTCGAGGCCAGCCTAGTCTACAGAGCAAGTTCCAGGATAGCCACGGCTACAGGGCTACACAGAGAAACCCTGTCTCTTAAAAAAAAAGTGGGGGGGGGGCAAGGTAGATCTTGTGATCATACTTCCTGGATCAGGACCATCTAAATGTCACCTTGGTTCTCTTAGAGTGTGACTTGGATATCACAGGGCTCTTAAGGTCTAGAGTTGACCTGATTTCTTACTGCTTCCCTTCAGATTTATTATTCTATACTAGGGTCTGTATTTGGGTGCCTTAAATACCCCTTGCTGCCTCAGACTCTTGGCATTGTGCATTCCTTTGAGAGTAGCCAGACTGCTCTCTTCCTCGACATTTTCCACTCTTGGCCCTGAACTTCCCCTCTCTCTGTCTCCCTCCCCCCCCCCCTCCTTCCCTTCCTCCCTCCCTGCCTCCCTCTCTCTCTCTCTGGGAACTGAGTGTAGGTCTTTACCCATGCTGGGCAACTGCTGTATGGACCGACTGTGCCCCAACCCCTATTTTACTTTACGTACTGAGACACCGTCTCACTCCCTAGGTTTTAAACTTGGGCTCACTCTATCCTGCCTCCGGATATCTTGGTTTACAGACCTGTGCCCAAAAGGCCTGATTCCCTGGTCGTCGTCGTCACCGCGTCCTTCCCTCTGGAGTGCTCACCGCCTGTTGGATGCTCTGTACATTTTCCTGCTCGCTCTTTGTCTGCCTCCACCCGATTCTGAGAGCACGGGAGCTTTTTCCTGCTTCCTTCACGGCTGCTTCCTTACACCTGTTGCTTAGTAATTGCTCAATAAGTATTTGGTGCATGGATGAGTGAGTTGGTAGACAACCGTATGAAATACATGATATTTAAATGCTTTTAGTAATGAGGAAATGACAGGGGTGGAGAGAGGAAGCAATTTAGTCATTCAGACGATGACGTCTGCTCAAACTCAGATCTGACCTCCTCTGCCCAGCTCCGCTCCTCTTACGTCTTCACTTACATACCCTTAAGGAAAAAAAAAAACCCTTTCAGACTGGAGAGATGTGTCAACAGTTAAGAGCACCGACTGGTCTTCCTAAGGACCTGGGTTCAAATCGCAGCACCCACATGGCAGTTCAAAACTGTCTGTAATGGCTGGCCGTGGTGGCACACGTCTTTAATCCCAGCACTAGGGAGGCAGAGGCAGGCAGATCTCTGTGAGTTCAAGGCCAGCCTGGTCTATTGAGTGAGTATAGGACAGCCAGGGCTGTTACACAGAGAAACCTGTCTTGGGGGGGGGGCTTTCTATATTTTTCTAATTTATACTGTTAGTTTCTGGTCTAGTTTGCTTTAATGTTTCCATGACCGCTGTCCCTTGCTCTCCCAGCCTATGGTAAACCATTCTGCCCTCATATTAGATGCTACATGTGAGTGACATCATGCAGAGGAAATGCAGAATTCTTTCTCAACTGTGACTGCCATGCGCAGGGCACTGTTCTTTTGTGCCAGGGCAGCACAGCTTCAGGACCCAGCTAGGCTCCCTGCTTCATAACTGCTAGCCTGTCTCACAGTGTGTGAATACCTATGTGGCCAAGACCCAAAGAGTGAAACCCCCACTTTGCAGCTCCCAGGGATCTATTTGCAGTTCTTGGTCCTGACTGAGTACTGGAATCACCTGGGGATCACAAAAAAAATTTTACAGATTTCTACCTCCCCCCTCCTAGAGATTTGGAATTCATTGTTCAAGAGTGTAGCCTGGACAGTGGGTTTTAATCTTTCTGGGTAAGTCTAACATGCTGTCAAACTGAGAACAACTGCTCAAAATTCTACTTCCTGTCTGAGAAAGTCGCCACTTCCCAGGTGACTGTCACCAAGAATGCAATGATTCACGCCCAGGGTCAGACCACTCAAAGATACTGATTTAGTTAGTCAGATTCGGAGAGTCCTGTGTAAACAGTTCTCAGGCTATTCTGTGTTATTCTATTACGGCCAGGGTCAGACCCTTGGAGGGAGAGCTTCTAGCCTGTCACTGTAATCATGCCTGACTACAGACTAATCTATGCTGTAGGATCAGGATAAAGGACTTGCATTCGACATGTACAAAGAGCTCTTAAAACTCAACAGAAAGAAACCACCATTTAAAAAAGGGCAGAAGATCAGAACAGATATTTCACTAAAAAAAGATACACAGATGGGGCCTGGAGAGATGGCCGAGTAGTTAAGAGTGCTTGCTGCTCTCAAAGAGGACCAGAGTTTGACTCCCAGCACCCACATCAGGCACCTCACAACCACCATAACCCCAGCTCCTGGGGCTCTGACACCCTCTTCTGGCCTCCACAGGCATCTGTGCACATACAGACCTATGAACACACATAAGACAATTCTTAAAAAAAAAAAAAAAGACTTACAGATGTCAAATAAATATATGAGATAAGGGTATAAAAAGGAACTCACATTGTATGTCTTCAGTGAAGTAAAGATTAAACAGTGAGTCTAGGGGCTGGAGAGATGACTCAGCGGTTAAGAGCACTGGCTGTTCTTCCAAAAGATCCGGGTCCAAATCCCGGCACCCACATGGCAGTTCATAGCTGTCTAATTGGGAGGCAGAGGCAGGAGGATCTCTGTGAGTTCAAGGCTAGCCTGGTCTACAAAGTGAGTCAAGGACCGCCAAGGATACACAGAGAAAACCTGTCTTGAAAAAACAAACAAACAAAAAACAATGAGTCTATCACATACTCATTAGAGTGGCTTAAAAAAAAAAAAAAGAACCGCCTTTAATCCCAGCACTTGGGAGGCAGAGGCAGGCGGATTTCTGTGAGTTTATAGCTAGCCTGGCCTACAAAGTGAATCTAGGACAGCCAAGGACTATACAGAGAAACCCTGTCTTGAAAAACCAAAAACAAACAAATAAACAAAAAACAAAAAAACACCGAACCCTGACATTTTTCAATGCTGGAGGTGGGACAGAATTCTCACTTATGACTAGTGAGAATGCAAACTGTTCTGGCCTTGTCGGCAATGTTTGGCAAGACATCCTAAAGCCTTATATGGCCTAACAACAGTTGCAAATACACACTGGTCACCATCCTCCAGGGTAGTTACTCAGTTGAAAACTTAAATGCACACAAAAACTGCTCATAGCCGGGCGGTGGTGGCGCACGCCTTTAATCCCAGCACTTGGGAGGCAGAGGCAGGCGGATCTTTGTGAGTTCGAGGCCAGCCTGGTCTACAAAGCGAGTCCAGGACAGCCAGAGATATTCAGAGAAACCCTGTCTCGAAAAAAAACCAAAAAAAAAAAAAAAACTGCTCATTAATATTTACAGAGGAATACCCATGGTTTTGACAAGCCAGAAGCAAGGTGAACAACTGGTACATCCAGGCAGTGGAGTGTTTTTCAAGATGAAAAAGAAAGGGGCTGTCAATCCTCACAGACACATAAAGGGCCCTATCATGTGTTTGTGGATAAAGAAGCCAGGCTGAAGGCCTAAATACTGATTCTATGATTCTAATTATATGACATTCCAGAAAAGGCTAAACTGTGGGGGTAAATAGGATCCAATGACTCCAGGTGGGAAGGAAAAGAGAAAACTATGAATAAGTCTGTATTTGCCAAGACCCATAGAACAGTCATTAAGTCTGTATTTGCCAAGACCCATAGAACAGTCATTCTCAACCTGGGGGTCATGGTCCCTTTGGGGGTCACATATGAGACATCCTGCATATCAGATATTTATATTATAATTCATAATAGTAGCAAAATTGCAGTCATGAAGTAGCAATGAGGGGGCTGGAGAGATGGCTCAGCGGTTAAGAGCACTGCCTAGTGCTCTTCCAAAGGTCCTGAGTTCAATTCCCAGCAACCACATGGTGGCTCACAACCATCCACAATGTGATCTGGTGCTCTCTTCTGGCTGCAGGTGTATATGCAGATAGAGCACACATATGCATAAAATAAATAAAATACATCTTTAAAAAAAAAAGAAGTAGCAATGAAATAATTTTTTAGTTGGGGTCACCCCAACATGAGGAACTGATTTAAAGGGTTATGGCATTAGGAAAGTTGGAAACCACTGACTTAAAACCTTATAACACAAAAAGTGAATTCTAAGAAACTGTGGGCTTTAATAGAAATTATTGATCATGATTCATCAAATTACAACAAATGTACTATATTAATACAAGACATTAATAATGTAACAAATGGGGGAGGGTATGAACTCCATACTATTTGCTTAGCTTTTCTAAAAATCTAAAATTATTCATAAAAATAAAGTGCATTGCATTTTAATAATCATGTGGGGTGTAGATTCTCAGGAGAGCGTATGTTTACAATACAGGGGCCTTGGCTCATTCATCATCAAACCAAAATTGTGTGTGTGTGTGTGTGTGTGTGTGTGTGTGTAAAACCAAGAGCTTTGAAATCAGAAGACCTTCATATTAGTTTTTGTTTTGCTTTGTTTTGTTTTTCAAGACATAGTTTCTTTGTGTAGCCCTTGCTGTCCTGGAACTTTTCTCTGTAGACCAGTCTGACCTGGAACTCACAGAGGTACCCCTGCCTCTGCCTCTTGAGTGCTGGGCTTAAAGGTGTGTATCATCACCGCTTGGCTTTTTTTTTTTTTTTTTTAAAAAAGATTCTTTTTTTTTTTTTTTTTGGTTTTTTCGAGACAGGGTTTCTTTGTGTAGCTCTGGCTGTCCTGGACTCGCTTTGTAGACCAGGCTGGCCTCGAACTCACAGAGATCTGCCTGCCTCTGCCTCCCAAGTGCTGGGATTAAAGGCGTGCGCCACCACCGCCCGGCAATAAGATTCTTTAAAAAGATTTATTTATTTTTATATGCATTGGTGTTTTGTCTGTGTGTTTGTCTGTATGAGGGTGCCAGATCTCCTGGTATTGAGGTTACAGACAGCTGTGAACTGTCATGTGGGTGCTAGGAATTGAACCCGGGTCCTTTGCAAGAGCAGCCAGTGCTCTTAAACACTGAGCCATCTCTCCAGCCCCCTTAGGTATGTTTCTATTGCTGTGATAAAATGCCATGACCAAGGCAACTTACAAAAGAAAGAGTTTACTAAGCTTACAGTTCCAGAGGGTTAGAGTCCATGATTGCAAAACAGAAGTGTAGTATCTGGAATAGCTGAGAGCTCATGCCCTGATCTGCAACCAGGAGGCAAAGAGGGTACTCTAGGAATGGCTGGAGTCTTTTGAAAGTTCAAACTGCAGCCCCAGTGACACACCTCCTCCAATAAGGCCACACTTAATCCTTCCCAGACAGTTCGTTCCACCAACTGAGGACCTGTTGGGGCTATCTCATTTAAACCATCACACTCCATTCCCTTGTCCTCATAGGCTCATGGCTATATCACAATACAAAATGCTTTTAGTACACCTTTAGAAGTCCCCATAGTCCTTCAGTCTCAGCGCTGTTTAAAAGTCCAAATCTCTTAATTCCAGCACTGGGGAGGCAGAAGCAGGCAGATCTCTATGAGCTTGAGGCCAGCCTAGTCTACAAAATGAGTCTAGTACAGCCATGGCTTGGTACACAGAGAAAGGAAACCCTGTCTCGAAAAACCAAAAAAAGTTAAAAGTTCAATATTTCTTCTAAGTCCCAAAGCACTCTCTTAATTGTAACCCCTTATAAATGTTTCTTAAAAGCAAATTACATAATTCCAAAGTACACTGGCACAAAATATACATTACCATTCCAAAGGGAAGGAATCAGGACATATCGAGGAAATAAAGGTTCAAAGACTGAAACCCAGCAGGGCAAACTCCATATCACCACAGCCTTATATTCCCATCTTCCTCCTGCTCTTCCCCAGTTGAATGTCTATATTTCCTTATTCATAAAATGATGTTATCTACCAGTCACACAGAGTGATTGGAGACTCAACAATAATGTAAAACGAAATCAAACCCAACCCCCTGGTGTTGCTCAATGGTTGCTCATTGCATTCCTTCAGCATCCATTGATTTGCTTCTCCAAATAGCTGACAGTAAAGTTTCCTTACTCTTGGTAACCAATGTCACCCCTTCATGCAGGCCTGCTCGCTGCTCTGTTGGGCTGTTGCAGGCATGGCTCTGCTTGTGAGTCTTCCCATACAAAATGCTTCCCAGTAGCAGAACCATGGTCTGTCCTCAGACCTCACTCCATCAGTTCTGGTGGAGCAGTGGTTCCCTGGGCATTTCCTGAGGTTCTCTCTCTCTCTCTCTGCCTTTGTATATATTGTGTCCCCTGCTAAGAACGCCCTTCTGCCCTCCCAATTCCCTAGGATAATTGCCTCATTTCCCCACACTCTGTGAATGACTCTGCTTGTGTTCATCCTTGAAGGCTTTTTTGTTTTGTTTTGTTTTTAATTTACCTTCTTGCCTTTGGGTTACAAGCTTCTTGAGAGCAGGATCCAACATGGAAGCACCAATCTCGAGTGTTGTACTTCTGAGGCAGCCTCTCCAGAGCACCTTGAGTGTAGGGGTCATAAGCATGCCCACTGAGGGCCCTCTCCAAGCAGAGTGATCTTTAAGAGCCCTCATTTTATTTTTAAAGTTCTGTGCTCGATTCTATAATACATATGTGTTGTTCTGGTATGGTCTTCTTCATTGAGTTTATTTAAATATGTGAGTGTTTGCTTCCATGTACATATGTGAGCCATGTTTGTGCCTGGTGCCTGAAGAGGTCAGAAGAGGGTGTTGGATCCCCTGGTACTGGAGTTATAGATGGTTGCAATCCTCCATGTGGGTGCTAGGAATCAGATCCGGGTCTTCTGGATGAGCAGCCAGTACTCTTAACTGCTGAGCCATCTCTCCAGTCCTCTCAAGTATATTTATCACTCTAATAAATATACCCACTTTGAGAAGACAGGACCTAGTGGATTTAGGGACAGTACTGTCTAGAAATGATAAGGGTACGCCTAACCCTGCCTAGGAAAATCAGACACACAAGTCTGTAACTGACGTTGGCTATTTTGTGGGTTTATTACTTCCTTCCACCCTTCTTCACCTTTCAGCCCCCCAACACTAGATGGGAGAGAAGAAAGGAAAGAGGTGAAAGGGAGCAACATTATCATTAGATTACTTCCTGCTGATTAGGGGCACTGAGTTCCTTGGGGCAAGTTTGATCTTCACTGTCAGGATGTCTAATTTCTTCTCACTTCTTTGCACAAGCCTACCTAACAACCACAACAGTCCTCAACCAACAGCATCCAACCACCAACCAGCCAACCACACTGATTGGGACTCTAGCTTTTATACATCCTCTGGAAAGTTCCCAGAATTCCAAACATCACATAATCACAGAAACTATGTGCAGCTGTCAAAACCACACCCCTGCTAGAGCACGAGGCAAATCACAGTCGGCTGCTATGGATAATCTGAAGCAGCCCTGTGCCCCCACACCCCTGGGATTAAAATGAAACCATATTCTTTTTTTTTTTTTTTTTTTTGGTTTTTCGAGACAGGGTTTCTCTGAATATCTCTGGCTGTCCTGGACTCGCTTTGTAGACCAGGCTGGCCTCGAACTCACAAAGATCCGCCTGCCTCTGCCTCCCAAGTGCTGGGATTAAAGGCGTGCGCCACCACCGCCCGGCAAAACCATGTTCTTATAATCTGTGTTTTTTATAGAAGCCAAAACTCAAAACTTCTCGCTATACAAGTCTTTCCTGTGACTTTCAGTAGGAGTCTGTTGATACTGGGCCCTTCTGTGGTACTCACATAGATGCTGGGGCACCAGCAGAGGACAAGCCTGTGCGTGCAAATGTTGGCCTTATTCCTATCAAGCAGACCTTTGGAGCTGGAAAGTGGGTTAGAGAGAAGAATTTGGGTGACCAAAGTGGGAGGAACAGTTATTTTCCTCTAAATTAGTGTAACTCCGATCATCCAGATGGGGCTAGGCTAGGGAAGGCAGAAGTCATAGGTTACCAGAATGGGAGCCATGACTGACGGGTAACTTCCCATCAGCCCTCTGACTCTTATTTTAAGACCCACACAAACCACGTAGGAGACCTTGTTACTTGAAGTCTAGTCTTCTTTCCTTAAGATTAGGTGGTGCCCAGCCGGTTCCCATTGCAACCAACACTGTCATCAACTAATGTGCTGAACCACATTTACAGCTATCCTGGGATGCACATGGCCGGGGGCCACAAGCTGACACATATACTTACGTAAGTGTTCTTTCTTCCGAAGAAATCGAGGAACTTGATGAAATCGGGAGTCAGCTCAGGGGTTCCTGCAGAGGACTCAGGTTCAGTTCCCATCAGCAACTGGTAGTTCACAGACATCTGTATGCAGCTCCAGTTCCTAGGGATCCAACAACCTTGTCTGACCTCCATGGACATCACACACACCCACACACACCCATGCACAGACATGCATGTAGGCAGAACACTCACACACATAAAATAAAATAAACAAATCTTTGAAAAAATATTTTTTAATGAAAACCGCAGGGGCTGGTGAGGTGGTTCGGCAGGTAAAGGTCCTCACCACTAAGCCTGATGACCTGAGTTCAGTCTCTAGGACTGACATGGCAGGAGAGAACAGACGGACTCCTGCAAGTTTTCCTCTGGCTTTCATACACATGCTGTACACACACACTAAATAAGTAAGCACACTTACCCTGGAGTAGAGCTGCTCTCCATGCATGCGAAGCTCCGGCTGCTTGAACAAACCAGTTGCTGGGACCATGTGAGATGGGCTGGGCTTTTGGTGGGGGCTGGGTTTTGTGTTTTTGTTTTTGCCAGGTATCTCTCTCTAGATGGCAGGTAGGGATGCTTAACGTATATGTTTGCTATCTAGTCATCACAGAGATTCTTCCCTGCATTCCAGTCCAGGAACTCGCCCTTTCTGGTGTTTGTTGTCAGGTACATCACCTACCCTACCTGTTGCAGGAAATAGCTGACAGTGTGGCAGTTCCTCAAAGCTCTGTGTCTTTTTGGAGCCTGTTTTGCAGACACAGTGCTGGACCATTTGCTTCAGCCGATGATGTCACTGCTCAGGGTTACCCTTCCTGCCATGACTCCCACAGGTGGTGACTGCTTTGCCATTGATGACCACAAATGCCACTGTCACCCAGAGCATGCATGGAAAATACGAGTGGAAATGGGGTTTTTTGTTTCTCTGGCTGTGTTAAGGTCATCATTTGAAATTTTGAGTGATAACAAGAGAACAACACATCTTCCAACCGCATCTCCTCCTGAACTCTTGCAGCCCCGCTTGCCTGGGCCAAGCTAGATTAGATCACAGATCCGCTGCTGGGTACTTGGCTCACACTCAATGTGTTAATTCCCTTGCTCTTTTCACTACCACCCAGAAAGAGGGTGTGTTTATATTTTTAAAGAATCGAAGTGTGGAAACAAGACTGAGCTGGAGCCGTCGCAGCAGGCCCTTGGTGGGGCTTCTGTGAGACTGTCTGTGTAGCACTGGCCAACACTCCCCCGCGTGGGGGGGGGGGGGCGTGTGGAGCACACACCCAGTCAGGGAGAAGACAATGGCCAAGCCGCCAGATGAGGTTAGACTATAGTAATGTCAGCTTCAGAACCCTTCCCCCCCCAATTAAACAGGAGCGCAGACAAAAGCTGTTAGAGAAATCCCTGTCTCTGCTGGAGGCCGCAGAGAGCAAATAGTCTATTACAGCCAGGGTGGTGTGGGTCGACACCACCCTGAACCTGTGGCTACAGGAAGAAACTGAGGACAACTCAAGGACAGCCAACTCAGGCACTCCCGTACTCCCTGTGGAGGGCCTAACAAGGTTGGAGGAGCCACAGTCAGAAGAGGCAGTGGACGCCCTAGAGTTCCTAGCATCAGAGAGAGCTTAAGAGAGGAGGAGACAGAGACACAAGACTGAGACTGGGGAGAAAAAGGTTCATCTTGGTGCCTGAGAGAAGCTGTCATGGCATTAAGTTATTTTCTTACATGAGGGCTGTTTTAGGAGAAAAATTCAAATGGCAATGTTTAATAATCAAATAAGATGACTAGAGCTAAACAAAAGTACTTCTACCATTTCCTGGTCTCATTGTTGTCCTAGAAGTAGCTCTAGTAATTGGAGAAGCAGATCTTCAGGAAGGGAAAAAGTCAGAACTGAGGAAGCCAGCCGTGATGGAGGGCGCCGTGTGCTGAGGGTCTCCGCATCCCCAACGCCGCCGGGTGGCTGGCTCTGGCTGAGTGGTCAGGCAGTGGGTTAGGTGTTACATGCCCTGGCTTCTCTCATAACTAGTGCCCGGTCCTCTGTGAAGTAGTTCTAGAAATTAGTCTGTTGATTACAAAAGTCCATCACTGATCTGTAGAGTTCTTGAGATTAACCCTCAAGCTTTTTGCCCCAACCTTCCCCCCATCTCCCCCACCCTTGCACTAATTAGCATTGCAGGTCAGAGTGACTAACTGAGCTTCGTACTTCTGTGCTCTATGCCATATGTTCTGTGTTAAATGACAGGACATTTCTCTCCTTTTATTAGCATATGTTGATTGTACAAAATAATGGGTTTCGTGGTGGTGGCATTTTCTTGTATGCATATAATTTTCTTTTACTATATTCACCCCCTACTCCCCTCTAGTCCTCTTCCTCTTCCCAAATTAGGACAAAAAGTTGTTTCAGTGAATGTGAAACAACTTTTTCATGTCTCTGGTCTTTGCAGGCACTTGCCCTTACATGCACATACCACACACACACACACACATTTCTAATTAAAAAAAAAAAAAAAAAAACCTTACAGTTCAGTAACACAATCTAAAAGACACAGCTTGCTAAGTGATACTGCCAGGATAAAAATCCAAACAGAGACTCCATTATTTGTTGAGTGGGTGAATGAGGGCAAGAAAGGGAAGGAGGTGGGGCTGAGAGAGAGAGTTTGAAAAGAAGTGAGCTAGCTAGGATGAAGGTGCTCGAAGGCATGTGGAGACCACTAGAGGAATTGGTTCTGTTTCCTAAAGGATGCTTAAACTCACTGGGTGCCACTGGCTAGGGCAGGTCAGGGCACTTCCTTCCCCCTCCCACCCTCCCTAGGACACTATTCCTGCAACTGTCCTATCTCTGAAGCATCAGGAGTTTTTCTTATTCTAGTCAGTGTATGAAAGTGCTAAAATGTTTATCCTCAGAACAACAATGAAAACATATCACCACCTTCACCTTGTTCTCTTCTAGGCATTTCTATATCCCTTTATAGCAAACTCCTCAAAATAGTCTCTGTTCTGACTCTAGATCTTCCGTTGCTTCTCTTGAATCCAGTGGAATCTGAGTTGCACACACCTAATCCCCACCACACACACCCACAGCCCCCCATACATACATATACTCCCACCCACACCCAACAGTGAAGCAGCTCCCAGGGATGTCAGCCATGGCCTGCAGGTTGCCCAGTTCGGTCCTCCAGCCCCGGTCTCACCTGACCATCCTCCCCTATGTTTGACGCCACTGGCCCCTGTGGGACATCATACTCTCTCCTGATTATTTTTGCCCTTTTTTTTTTTTTTTGAGACTGGCATCAGACTTGTGGCAGTCCTCCTGCCTCAGCCTCCTGGGAACTGGGATTATAGGCTTGAGCTCCCTTGCCTGTCTCCTGGTTAGTTTTCTGTCTCCACCTATTGCTCCTTCCCAGTGCTTCTTGTCTCCCAAATGTTGGCAATACACCATCAGCCAGGCAAAGCACTTGAATGGTGCTTGAGATGACAGCCAGCCCTCCACTCCCCAGCCATGCTTCTCACCCAGCATCCTCACCACATCCCAGGGATCAGAGGCTAAGGGTGGGATTTTCCATCCCTTTGCTCCCTTGTCAGTGTTCTCCGTGGAAGCTTCTGATTCCAGATGTAGCTTTCTTCCCATTCACTACCCAACATTTGGCCTGCTTCCCGAAACTCGGCCCTTCTGAGCAAAGTGGGGGAGTGAAAGTTGGGTTTTCTTTTGGGTTTCAGTCTGGTCATCTGGGCTTCCTTCGAAGAGCGTGTGGTTTACACTCTTCACCCCAGGGGCTTCTTAGTCACGTTCGCGGCACAATGGGTACTCTCAGTGGGTCCAGTGCTCTGTCTTCCACAGTGAAAGGCCAGCTGTACAGTAGGAGAAGAACAAGGGCGGAAGGATTTGATCAGACATCTGGGGGCCTCCTGGCATTTGGAGCGGGTGCCTAGAGAAACTAACTGTTCTGGCCCCAGGGAGCTGGCAACATTAATCTTAGTGGGTTTGACCGCTGTCTGCCCCAGAGGTCTCAGCCTGCTGTATGACTCAGAATCCTCAACACTCCCCCTATTCTTCTTTCACTGGGAGATTCTGGAGGCCCTTTCTAAGGCATTTTAATTTGGTAATAACTAACATGCCCCACTATCCCCAGGCTTGGTTTCTAGATGAATTGGTTGGCATCCACCATTCCTGATACTCCACCACCTTGCACACCTAGGAAAAGCAGACTCTTGCCCGCCCTGCCCTTCTCCCACTTCTTTGCACCCCACTTGGCCATCTCCTCTCTAGCCTGGATGACCCTACCTCAGGAGTCTTGGGCTGTCCACTAGTCATTCTTCAGGTACCTTCCAAGGACTGAGAGCTTGATCTGGGGAGAGGAAAGATGTGGTCAGAGATTCATCTTCTCTTGAGCATTTTATTCTACAATGGACTGTGTTATGAATGGCCACTGACATCTGTCTTTCCACTTCTTTGTAAACTTTCTGGAATTCAGAAAGACCACAGACACTCAAGTTGGACAACCTTGAGGGTGGAGGGTTCTGGAGACATGGAATGAAGGCACTCAAAATGCCACAGCGCTGTGTACATACTTTCTTTTTTTTTTTTTGGTTTTTCGAGACAGGGTTTCTCTGAATATCTCTGGCTGTCCTGGACTCGCTTTGTAGACCAGGCTGGCCTCGAACTCACAAAGATCCACCTGCCTCTGCCTCCCAAGTGCTGGGATTAAAGGCGTGCGCCACCACCGCCCGGCTTTAGTACATACTTTCAAAGAGCCAGGCGAGGCCTTCTTGACCCTCGTTTCTATCCATATCCGGGCATGCCAATTGCTCCTACTGGGCCTGGGCTCCAGGCCAACCTCTGTGATCATGTCGCTGGTAGTGTCACGTCAGTATCCCTGACGCGAGCAGATGTGGCTGCATGGGCTTGGGTTTGGCTCTTCATCTTTCTAAGCCCCAAGCATCTATGTGGGGTGCACAGTGCACACTTCTTGGGCTGATGAGAGGAGGAACTGTTAGTCACTGTACTTCGTCCAGAAGCTTCCAGTAAGTTCTGTAATTACACTGACGTCTTATATTTCATTTCCAAAATTCAGTTGTTTACATAGGGAAACCCAGTTTTTCTCCTGTTAGAACCTTTGACTTTGTTTTGTTTATCAAATAAAGTTCACTTTGCATTCGCATCTCATTTGAATCTTCATTGGTAGGAAAGGCTTAAAAATATAGATCTCTAATGTCCTGTACATGAGGCCCTTGACTAGACCTCAGGGGTGAATTGGACTTGACACCCAGCAGATGATGCATCTTCATTCCTGGCTGTCCAGCAGACACACACCCCTACACTTCAGTCCCTGGGGGGGGCCATGCTGAGAGCCAGCATGCTGTTGAGCCACACCCAGAGGGGCAGCTATGCACCAGAGAATTGCCTGCTGTGTGTGGGGGGAGTGGGGGTAGACCGAGGTCGGGGTAATCCAAACTGGCGGTGACATAGCTCTCAGTGCCTCTGGTCCTGGAGTTCACCGGGTCATTTACTGAAGATGTCCTGATGTTTTCCAGGCCGCACAGGCCAGAGCTGTGGTGGAGGGTGGCGACTCCAGCACCACACTGAACATGTCAACATCTGGAAACCTGATGCTGTAGGATGATACAGTTATAGTCGCGTGGCAAAGACAAGGCCAGGACACAGCCCTCCAGGCCGTGCTTGCAGCCTCTACCCTGTAGCTTCCTGACATTTCCTTGCCTTCAGATCACAGTGTAGGGAGGTTGTCGGCATCATTTTGGTTTTCAAAAGAAGGAAAAATTGATAGTGGTCTCTGTGCAAAGTGGGGCAGAGTTCTGATCTCAAGACTGCTTGCTGGAGTGAGGGACAGTTCTATGGTGGGGCAGTGCAGCAGGAGTGTGATGGTGGTTTTGGGAGACTGCAGAGCAGAGAGACAGACGGCTCAGGCTGTGGTCAGGGAATCTCTCCTGTGAAGACCACCTCCCAGTTCAGTTTTGAAGGGCCTGCCATTCTCCAAGAGGAAAACCAGGGGAAGGTCAGTAAGGGAGCCATCAGTAGCTCACATTTCCTCATGTCTGTGTTAAGGCCACTGTCAATGTCCCTAACGGGCAGTGGTGGACACATAGGATTGTGCCAGGAAGCTGAAAAGGCCAGGCCTCTGCATGTGTCCAGGCCTTAGTAGCTGTGTCCAGAAGCGCCCCAAGCACTGCCTGCCCAGCCATGGAGCCGTTTTGGTGATCAGGCTTACTACAAAGAATCTGTGAAACAAAACCAAGGGTGTACCTCTTATGGAGGCCATTGAGGGAACATTTTTTTTTGGGGGGGTATCTAATTCTCTTAGGAACTTGGTGAGTTTCATCCCTAAACCTTGATGTAGAAAGAGCACTTTATTCCATGTGTTTCAGCCCCTGCAGCTCCTGGTGATTTGAGAATCGAACCCACTTCTCTGTGCCCAGCTCTGACTTTCTTTGTCTCCCACAGGCCTGCTGAGCTAGCCACCAAGTACGCAAACTTTTCCGAGGGAGCTTGCAAACCTGGCTACGCCTCAGCCCTGATGACCGCCATCTTCCCCAGGTAAGTGGTCCTTTCCCTGGATGGTGAGAACTATGGCTCAACATCGTGGAACGTCCAGGTGAGCAGGGCCTTCTCCCCAGGAAGTTAAGACTCAGCTGTAAGTCCCCTCCCTGTCCAGAGGCCCACTGGTGCCAGGGGAAGGGCTTTGCTTTCGTTGGTTCCACCCCACCCATTCTGCTCTTGGCCCATTCTGCTCGTCACATTCGGCCTCTAAGTGTTGTGCCCGGCCTTGCATTGTATTTAGAGGGGGGGAGGAGAGGTAGAATGTGCATGGCTGGCCCCTGGAAGCCAGAAGCCCAGGCCACCAAGCAAAGCATTGACACTTCTGGTTCTGGAATCACCAGTTAAGCCAAGCTGGATCCCCCTGGCTGGCCTTGGAGACACAGCCAAATTAAGCAAGAATGATGAATGCTTCCTGAAGCTGTCTGGATTTTGGCACCTTACCACGCTGTCCATTTTGCATCCTGGGCTGCCTGACCTGAAAGCATCTGTGCCCAGTGTAGGAAGTTTGGTTTACCAAATACCTTCATCAGGGCTTGATGGGGAATAGAGGCTGAACAGCTTGCCCTGTCTCCAAGCAATAGAGATGTCAGTATCATTTTTGTGCATTCAAAGAGTGACCTGGGGTAAAGGAAGGGCCTCTGGACATCGCGGTGCAGCGCACTGTGGAGTGCTGAGGCAGCTCTGATCCCCAAGGGAAGGACTTGCCTCCCATCCTTAGGAGCCCAAGCTCAGGACATACAATGTGTTTGCAGAGGGATGCTGAGAAGCAGCAGCTGGCACCAAAGCATATCCAGGGTCTTCTCTTGTCCATTGTGAGCCGTTCTGTCTAGCTCCCCGTGAAAAGCAGGGGCTGAAGTAGCCGCTGCTCAGACGAATTCTCTCAGTCTGCCTTCTGAACTGCCTCCCACTGTTTGCATCCTCTAGCTGCTACTGAATTCCCCCAAAGTGTGAAGCACAGCATTCTGTATTCTCACACAAGCTGCATGGCTGACTGCATCCCCTAGCCAGACGCTGTGAGGTTTCCTTGACCTGGACTTAGGTTTCTTATACTTTTCTAATTGACAGTAATGCAAACATGTGTGTGTGTGTGTGTGTATACATGTGGTAAGGGATGTGACTCTTAATCCCTTCCAGAGATAGCCATTATCATTACATATGGAAATATGTTTTATTGTCCTGTAGTTTACTCTTTACTTCTAAAAGTTATGTTGGAGATTATGGTATTACTATGATACATGGTTCCATTTTTTTTTTTTAGATGTTTTCTTTTACCTGGGGGATGCTGAGGACAAAACCCAAGGTCTGCCCCTAAACTATTCACTCAGTACCGGCATATCTTTTTTTTTTTTTTTTTTTTTTTTTTTTGAGACAAGGTTTTACTTTGTAACCCCAGCTGTTCTGGAGCTTGCTACATAGTTCGGGCTGGCCTTGAACTCACAGAGGTCTTCCTGCCTCTGCTTCCCAAGTGTTAAAACCCATATTGTTTTAGAAATTATTGCATAATATATAATTGTATGGATATCATAATTTTGTTAAAAATAAGGTTTGTGGACGTTTAATTTATGTACACTAAAATTTGCCTTTCAGTAGCATTCTAAACTTTGACAAATGTGACTCTGTGTGAATACAGCAATCAGTCACACATTCTCATCTCCCCCAGATTCCCCATGTTGCTTTTCGGTGAGCCCCTGTCTCACCCTCATCCTCTGGCAACCACTGACCTACTTTCTAGTGTTTCTAGAACATCATGTGAATGGCATCCTAGTGTGTAGCTTTTAGAGGTGGCTTCTCACACCTGGTGTAACGTATTCACAGTCTGTGCATCTGGTGTATGTACTGGTTGTTTTCCCCTTCTTGTTGCTCAGTAGTGTTCCATTATAGAGCTGTGACACTTCCGTTCACTTGGAAATCAAAGACATGTAAGGTAATTCCATCTTGAGGCAATTATAAAGAAAGCCACCCAAGCACTGGGGCGTGGTTTAAGGGGGGAGACAAAGCCATTAAAACACAGAATATGGGTTTCGTACGAATACATATGTTCACCTTTCATAGTGAATACTTGGAAGTACAATGCCTGGGTCCAACATCATATGTGTGGCTCACTTGCAAGAAACTGCCAAGCTGTCTTTCAGTGTGATTGTACCAGTTTTCTTTCCACCAGCACTGTCTGACAGTCCCAACTGCTGGGTGTCCGTCCCTGGGCCTGGGAGATGGGGTGGGGTGGAAATTTGTTATTTTCTGGATGCCTTTACAGGGCAGAAATTTTTCATATTGATGGAGTCCAACTCATCACCTTTTTTCTTTTGTGTATTGTACTTTGGGTGTTATATATAAGAAGCATTTTTCAACCACAAGTCAGAAAGGGTTTTTTTCTTGTTCTAGAATAGTTATGGGTTTAGCTGTCCCATTTAAGCCTCTGACCTGTTTAGAGTTTGTGTATATATATATTTACATATATATATTTCTTTATTTACATATAGGTGTTATTACAATAGTGTTGGTGACCTCCTCTGCATACACACATGTACATGCAAACGCACTCACGCGCATGCACACACGCATGCACTGAATTACCTGTCCACACCACACTCATTGAGAATCAGCTGGCACACGCAAGGCTGTTTCGCTCATCTTTGTCTGTCCTTGCGTCAATGTCACACACAGCTTCACAGTTGTATCTTCTGTTACTAAAGACAGTTTCATTTCATCCTTTCTGGTATAGTAGCCTTTCCTTTTTACTTTCTCTTACTTATTATCATTGTGTGTGTGACGGGGTAGGACATTCCATAGCCCGCATGTGGAGGTCAGAGGAGAACTTTGGAGTAGTAACCAGGGCAGAGACCTAAAAAATATAATAAAGGTACAGATATGTATTTTTTTTTCTAACTTCCCTTAATGACTTTTCTTTGACACATGAGCTCTTTGAAAGTGTTTTGCTTAATTCCTGGTTGTCTGGGGTTGTGTGTGTGGAATCAAAATGTACTTTCCATGATTTTGATACTTGGAGTGACTGAGAGCTGAGTCATGGGGTGAAATCTGGTCCCTCTTGGTGACTGTTTTGAGAAGAGAATATTTGCTCTTACTGGGTACTCTACAAGTGACGATCAGATAAGACTGGTTGATAGTGTTTGTCAAACTGCCACATCTTTACTAATTTTCTATCCACTTAATTCTGACAGGAGTGTTGAAATCTTCATTCGTCAGTTTTTGCTTCATTCAATTTGAAGCTCTGTTATTTGGTTCTTATGTACTTACGGTTATCACATCACATTTCTAGATTTCTAGATTCTGTTGTTATTTTGTTTTTTTTTTTTTTACTAATAATAAATCTTTGTAAAGTTTTCCTATGTGATGTCATCATTGTAATTGCTCCACTTGATTAAAATTAGTTCCATAGACTCATTTGCCCCATCCATATATACATATATATGTATATGTAATATATATATATATATATGAGAGAGAAGGAGTATTATTTTGTTTGCTCTTGAGCTGTTGCTTGTATGGTGGGTCAACAATTCATCCTTGCTTTTAATCTGTTGGTGTCTTTATGTCTTCATATTTAAGATGGGTTTTTTGTAGACAGCACATAGTTGAGCCTTGCTTTTTAATACAATATGACAATGTCTATCTTTTATTGGAATGCTTCTAAAATTATATGCCTTTTATATACGTCATCAATATGGTTGTGTCTAAATCAATTACATTACCATTAGTTTCCTGTTTGTTTCTTTCTTTTTGTGCCTCCTTTTGGACTAATTACATACTATGATTTCATTTTACCTTCATTATTGGCTTAATAGCTGTATTTCTTTGTTTTGTTTTTAATAGATATTTTGCATTTTATAAGGTACATTTTAAATTTGTAATTATTTTCCAATAACATTCATATAGAATGTACCAACCTTGTGTGATACTATTTTTTCTATTCTTTGTGCTATTTTCTCATGCATTTTACTTCTATTTATCACACAGCCACAGTATTGTTTCATTTATTTCTCCTCGACACACACATATACACATAATTTTAAAAATAGGATTTTTAAATGTACAAAGAACTCTTAAAATTTTTGTAATTATACAAAGAACTAAAAAAAAGAGCTATTTTGTTTTATAATAAAGAACTTACATAGGCACCTCTCAAAGGAAGATATACAAATGGCCAAGACACGTATGATGTTCAGTGTCACTGATTGGAGAAATGAAAAGCAGAAACACAACATGCAACCTTATACACATAGCTACTGTCCAAAAAAAAAAAAAAAAAAAAACAGAAGACAGCAAGAGCTTGTAAGGTATAGAGAAATTAGAATGGTGCAGCTACTGTGGGAAACAACGTGGTCATTCCTAAAATCATTAGACTAGGATTGGCATGTGATCTAGCAGCTCTTCTTTTGGTGGTATAGCCAGAGTAACTGAAGTCAGAGACTCAAGTATCTGTACACTCAGGGTCAACAGAGTCATTGTTCATAATTGCCTAAAGCTAAAAGCAACCCAGGTGCCCACCAGCAGATGAAAGGAAAACAAATTTGGACAGTGAGGTGTTTTTTTCAGCAGGAAAAGGAAGCAACTGTGACTCATTGTGAACCCCCCACCCCCAAGACGTTACACCCAGTGCACTAAGCCAGTCACAAATGGACAGACGCTGGTGATTCCAGTAACATTCAATAAATACGTATTTCCATCTGCTGACTGAAAAACCTCTTTTAACTTTGTGTGTATGTATGTGTGTGGGTACACATATGGATCTGTGTGTGTGCTTGTGTGTACATGCATGTGTGTGACTGTGTGTGCATGTGCACACAGATCTGGTGGCGTATGAAGTCCTTCCGTTTGTCTGAGAAGGTCTTTGTTATACTTTTGCCTTGGAAGTTTTCCTGGCTGGATAACAACTCTTCCCACACCCACACCTCCTTGTAGGACTTTAAACACTCCAGTTTTTTTTTTTGTTTGTTTGTTTGTTTTTCACTACTACTTGTGATTTTATTGAATTACTTAGCAAGCACTTGTTTAGGGCTTACAATTTTCTTTATTTAAAACTTGCATAATTTCTTCCAAAAAGCTTTCTCTTCTGTATTCTTTCAGAGAAGCACTTGTATTTTCTTCTGCTGTTTTTTCAGATTTTTCTCTTTATCAGTTGTGTTTAATATGTTCTTTATTTTGCTTAAGGTTCTATGAATTCATACTTTTGTTTGTTTTATCTGATTTTTTTCCTTTTGTAACATCTATAACTAACTTTAAGCCACATTATTTGTAATTGTCAAAAGATAGAAACAATCCAAGCACACATTTTGTGTATTTTTTTAATTTTATGTTTTTAATTTCTGTGAGTTCCTTTAGGTCTTTTTATATCTTCTCTCTCATTCCTTTATATATCCATGTTTGTAGTAACTCTGTGATGGGCTGAATGAGAATGGCTTCCCTAAACTCATATATTTGAATACTTGGTACCCAGTTTGTGGAACTGTTTGGGAAGAGTTAGAAGGTGTGGCCTTATTAGAGGAGGTATGTCATTGGAGGTGAGTTTTGGGGTTTCAAAAGTCCTTGCCACTTGCAGTTAGCACTCTTTCTTTCAGCTTTCTGTTTGAGGATCAGACACAAGCCCTCAGCCTCATGCCTGCCTGTGTCAAGTTCCCCGCCCTAATGGCCATAAACTCTAACTCTCTGCAATGTAAGCCCCAAATAAAAGGTTTCTTCTGTAAGTTGCCTTGGTCATGGTGTCTTATCACAGCAATAGAAAATTAACTGAGGCAAGCTGTTTTAATGTTCTTGTCTGCTAACTCTGGAATGGTTTCTACTGATGCACATTTTTCTGGTTCTCTACCTGGTGATTTTTATTGGACATAATAGGTTTTTACACTTTTCTGTGCTAAATTTTGTTGTGTTTCTTTAAATGGCACTGGATTTTGGTACGTGTAGCTAAGTTACTTGGAGACAGCAGTAGCCCTTTAGGCTTGCTTTAGCAAGGTTAGCAGGTCCTGATCAGTCTTTTCTAGAGCCATTTGTCGTTCTGGTGCAGTGCCCTCCTGAGAGCACTGCTGAAGCCTACCTTAGCAAGTTCTTCTACTCTCGCTGATGCAGTCCCACTCTGACTTATGTGAATAGAAACAGTTCCTAGTCTGGTATGAACACTAGAATTGTTTTTAACTTCTCCCTGGTGGTTCTTAGCCTCTGAGTCTCCTCTCAGGTGTGCACAGCTCAGTATTTGACCAAAGGTTTTGGAGGTACCCTTTGCAGATAGATCTTCAGAGCCTTCTGTGCTTCTGTCTCATCTAAAGCAGTTTGCCCTGCATCCGCTCTGTAGCCTTCCTAAATGGTGATGTGTTTGCTCAACTCAGAAAAACCTCCAAGCTCAGTTTGGATTCCCATCCTCACTGCAGGTTGGACACTGTCAGGTCAGCATGCAGTGAATTGGGCTCTGTGGGGCTCACTGTATTTATTTCTGAAGATCATTGTTTCATAAGTTTTCCTAGTTGTTAAGTTTAGAAGATAAAACTTGTCCCCATATTCCATGATAGCTAAAAGCAATTGTTCTGTCTGATTGTTTTAAAACAGGGTCTCATATAGCACAGTTGACATAGAACTGATCATGTAGCTGAGGCTGGCCTTGAAGTCTTTTTTTTTTTTTTTTTTAAAGATTTATTTATTATGTGTACAGTGTTCTGTCTGCAGGTATATCTGCAGGCCAGAAGAGGGCACCAGATTACATTATGGATGGTTATGAGCCACCATGTGGTTGCTGGGAATTGAACTCATGACCTCTGGAAGAGCAGCCAGTGCTCTTAACCGCTGAGCCATCTCTCCAGCCCCTTGGCCTTGAAGTCTTAACCCACCTTCCATGTGCTGGGATGACAGGCAGGCACCACCATCCCTGACTGCTCTCATCTTTTCTTACATAGCATTCCATCATGTAGGTGTTCCATATTTTAATTAAGCAGTTCCCTTTTGATGGACGGTTTCCAAACTTCGCTCTTAAAAATATTACTTTATGGATAACCTTTTGTGTACGTCATTTCTCACACAAGCAAGAAAGATTATGTAAAGCCAGGCATGGTGGCGCACGCCTTTAATCCCAGCACTTGGGAGGCAGAGGCAGGCGGATCTCTGAATTCAAGGCCAGCCTGGTCTGCAAAGTGAGTCCAGGACAGCCAGGGTTACACAGAGAAACCCTGTCTCGAAAAACCAAAAAAAAAAAAGAAAGATTATGTAGAATAAAGTGCTATTTCCAGATCAAACATTGTAAGCATTTTTAATTTTGGAAGTTATCTACAAGTTGCCTTCCTTAGAGGTTTTTAAAATTTGCATACATGTGCTTTAGTTTCTGGTGATACTTTCTGTCCTAGTTACTTGTCTTGTTTCTGTGACAGAATACCCAAGAAAAGCAATAGAAGGACAGAGGGTTTATTCTGCTCTACAGTTGGGGAGGATCTCTCCCAGCATAGCTGGGAAGGCATGGCAGCAGGAGAGTGAGGCACTGAGCATATTGTACCTACAGTCCAGAAGCAGAGAACTTAGGCTAGCCCCAGTTCCCTTTCTCCTTTCTCCAGTCCAGGCCCCAGTCCATGAATTGTATCATTCATGCATAGTAGGTCTTCACACCTCACTTAACTTAATCTGGATTAACCCAGAGATGCCCTGAGATTTGTTTCCACAGGGATCCTGAATCTCCTCAAGTTGGCAGTAAGATCATGCCATATGTGGTGGCACAGCCTTTAATCCCAGCACTTGGGAGGCAGAGGCAGGCGGATCTCTGTGAGTTCAAGGCCAGACTGGTCTACAAAGTGAGTTCAGGATAGCCAGGGATACACAGAGAAACCTTGTCTTGAAAAACTTAAAAAGAAAAAAGTGAAAAACCTACTTTCAGTTAAAAAAAAATAGTGAAACAGAGATGATACTAGATAGTTGGTGGATCCTGTATTTCAACCTGATTCCTGGAGTGAAGCTGAATTAATTCAGTACTCTACAGGGACCAGAACTAGGTTTGAGCTTGTGTTTCTGGTGTGGACTTTTTCATGCTTGAGCCTGGCTGTGCAACAGGGGACATCTGCATTCCTCCTTTATGTGACATGGGAAAAGCATCTACCAAGAACACAGTTGCAAGCTGGGCGTGGTGGCACACACCTTTAATCCCAGCACTTGGGAGGCAGAGGCCGGTCTCTGAGTTCAAGGCCATCCTGTTCTACAAAGCAAGTCCAGGACAGTCAGGCCTGTTACACAGA
The DNA here is from genome assembly GCA_907164525.1 of Lophiomys imhausi. Taxonomy (NCBI): domain Eukaryota; kingdom Metazoa; phylum Chordata; class Mammalia; order Rodentia; family Muridae; genus Lophiomys; species Lophiomys imhausi. Next base: position 1,416,867 of record CAJQZJ010001750.1, on the reverse strand, counting down.
GAAACCCTGTCTTGAAATACCAAAAAAAAAAAAAAAAAGAAAGAAAGAAAAGAAAAAAAAAAGAATGCATTTTCAGTTGAGGCTACATTTGGAGTGCAATCGCAAAAACCAAAAAATAAAAAAACCTTCCAAAACACCATTGAATTTATTTTATGATGGCCAGTTTGTACACCCAGTGAGACTCTGTTGGAGAAAACTAATTTTTCCTTTGTGACCAGTTGTCAGTTGGAGACAGCTTCTGGGTTAGGGTGGCGGCTTATGTCCACTTCCCCTCTCAACACTGGGTCTCCATCGAGCTCAGACCCGCCCGTGCAGACCCTTGTGCGTGCTGCCGCAGTGTCCATGAGTTCATATGTTGGTCCTACTGTGTTTAGAAGGTCTTGTTTCCTTGTTGTCCTCCATCCTCTCTGGTTTGTTGTTGTTTTGTGTTTTGGTTTTTTTGAGACAGGGTTTCTTTGTGTAGCCCTGGCTATCCTGGAACTCACTCTGTAGACCAGGCTGGCCTTGAACACAGAAATCAGTCTGCCGCTGCCTCTTAAGTGCTGAGATTAAAGGCGTGCACCACCAAGCCCAGCCATTATAGACAGTTTCAAACGGCCATGTGAGTGCTGGGATTTGAACCTAGGTCCTTTAGAACAGCCAGTGCTCTTAACCATTGAGCTGTCTCTCCAGCCCCAGATGGAATCTTCCACACATCATCTCTTTAGCTCCATCAGCATTTGACCTTCATTTTAAGGGGTCTGTAGATATTACAGGGATTTCACAGTACCCATGGTGCAGAAGACCCTGCCTCTTCTACCAGCACACCAAAACTGAAAGTTTGTGAAAGGTAAACAGCATCAGAAAAGATCTGTGTGTGTGTGTATGTATGTGCACACATGAGCATTCGTACATTTGTGATCAGATATTAACTTCTTCTCTCCAGAGATTGAGAGTCCTGAGTTGCCAAACTGGCCACCATATATAAAAGCCATGGCATTCAGGCTGGAGAAGTGGCTCAGTGACTAAGAAAGAACACCCGGTGGTCTTGCAAAGGACCTGAGTTTGATTCCCAGCACCCACATAAGGAAGCTGGCAATTGCCTGGATCTTCACCTTCAGGGAGCTGACACTCATCTGGATGTGAGAACTGTTTGCACGGTTACTCTCTTGCACCCTCTTAGTGAAGAACTGCAAAATTCTTCTGGAATTTTATTACATCTGGAAAATTATTACATCTTTTGTGCACACTGCATTGAAAAGACATGAGTGCTGGAAAGTGTCCTTGTCCTTTTGACTTTCTCGTATAGTAGGCTGTGTGAACTTGGAAGTCTGAGCATTGCTGCCCACATAAGTCAAAAAAGTGAAATCAGATGATATCTCCTGGGGCTCTATAAATGTTAAATCATTCCAGTAAGCTGGACACTTAGCAAGTGAGTTCCATTTGCCAGTGACTTTCATTATAATTAGATGAGTTTGGAGGTTTTGTTATTGTTTTGTTTATTTTACGATCTGGGAAATACACTTCTCAGAGTAGGTCACAATAAATACTTTAAGTGAGGAAAAAATTATAATTCATTTGAATACATCACTTAGAACCATAGTTGATATTCCACATTCCTAGCAATTCTTTTTTTTTTTTTTTTTTGGTTTTTCGAGACAGGGTTTCTCTGTGTATCCTTGGCTGTCCTGGACTCACTTTGTAGACCAGGCTGGCCTCGAACTCACAAAGATCCGCCTACCTCTGCCTCCCAAGTGCTGGGATTAAAGGCGTGCGCCACCACCGCCCGGCCCCTAGCAATTCTTTATGCATACATATGAGTAGCTCTTTTGCATGTTGGAAGAAGATCTGATTAAGTTAATCGAGTATCATACCTTTAAAAGATGTATTATTTGTGTGTGTGTGTGTGTGTGTATGTGTGTATGTATTTGCCCAAGGAGGCCAGATGAGTGTCAGCTCCCTGAAGGTGAAGATCCAGGCAATTGCCAGCTTCCTTATGTGGGTGCTGGGAATCAAACTCAGGTCCTTTGCAAGACCACCGGGTGTTCTTTCTTAGTCACTGAGCCACTTCTCCAGCCTGAATGCCATGGCTTTTATATATGGTGGCCAGTTTGGCAACTCAGTATTGAGTGCCATCCCCAGGCAAAGCCAGCAGATTCAGCAGAAAACAGACCACTGTCCTATGGTGCAGAGTGAAAGCCACAGCCACCAATGGCTCTGTGCTAAGAATCTTTACCATGTCTCTGTTTTGGTCCTGTCAACGACTTTAATGGTGTGGATCTGACTTAATAGTCCAGCTTTAGTCCAAAGAAGTGGAGGTACAGAGAAGTCGAGGAACTTGTCTGAAGTCAGAGATAAGGAAAGATGAGAGCTGTTCCGGTGCTTTGTTTTGTTTTAAAAAGAGGCCTCATTCTGTAACCCGTGCCATTCTGAACTTCACTGAGTGGCCCAGGCAGACCTTGAACTCATGGCAATCCTCCTGTGGTAGCCTGTCAAGTGCTAGAATTTACAGACATGAGCCTTCACTTCTGGTTGAAACTGGGTTTTGTATCCACATATTCTGGCTGCAGAGCATGCATGCCTAACCACTGCATTCTGCCTCCTGTCACAGCCATAGTAGACAGATGGCTAGTGGGCTGGGTACAGATGTTACCAGATGCTTGCTGATGCCTGCTGAGGCAGTGGTGGAATTATGCAGCTCTGCAGGGGAAAATCATGCCCTTTTGAGACACACTTTGCTTTAGGATGGCTAAGTATTGTGATTCTTGAACTGCCAAGCCACTTGGTCCAAGCTGGCTGCATTCCCTAGAGAACAAGGGTGGCCATCCACAGCCTGCAGAGTTCTCTGGGGCAGGAAGTCTGGAGCCAACATAGTCCCTGCTGCCTGTTTTAGGACCCTTGCGTGAGAAGGTGTAGGAGGCCTGTTGCACTGCCCTGGGGGCTCTAAAAGCTTGTGGGCTCCTAGCCAGGGCAGCTGAGTAGCTGGTATCCCCACATTCCAAAGCACTTTTCTCTCTGCCCAAGGATCCTGAGACTTTTATCTCTGCAACTCCCGGGAAGGTGTGGTGAGGCTGAGGGGCATGGGCTCTGTCGGTCCCATACTATAAATCACAAGAAGTGGAGTCTTCTTCCTCACTTGAGTAGATCTCTGTTCTTCAGAGGAAGGCGCCCAGCCCCCACCCTGCCAGGAGTGTGATAAGGACTTCCTGTCTGTCCCCCCTCCCCATATCCCCCTAACTCTGAATCTGGGTTGTCTGGCGTCTTTCTCAGATCATCAAAAACCCCTCGCAGCCAAATGCACAAAACTGCCGGCCTGCTTTTTTCATGGTGATCCTCCCAGTGCTTAGAAACTCTGATTTGTCCCCTCCCTCCTCTGACTCTCTGGGGAGCCCTTCTCAGCCTCTACTGCAGGCACCCTCTCTTCTGTCTTCTTAGCCCACAGTTTCTGCTAACATATTTAGCTGACAACTCTCCAACCAGAAGACTCAACTTTCTGAGGGACAGCTCCACTTGGATGGCTCAAGATCGTCTCAAACCCACTGTCCCCCAAATTTCAAATACACCGAATCAGACTACGTCACAGATTTCAGTAGATGACACTGCTGTCCACTCTCATCTGAGCAAAACATCGGAGTCTTCCTCCTTCCCAAAACTACAGAATCTCTTCTCTGAAGTCAGGTCTTCCAACCTCTCCCACTGCTGGGAAATGTGGGTCTTCATTCTGTTGTGCTGTGTTCCGGTTTCTCCTGTCCCTTGCTGGCTGTGTGCTGTCACTGTTTATTCCTCTGTTCCTTCCACTGGGCGCCACACACTTTTATAGACCCTGGTGACAAACCCTCTACTACAGTCATACACATTGGAAGTCACAGTTAGTGAACCCACTGCAAGCCAGCCACAATGCTGAACACCATTCTTGACCTCACCCTCTACAAAGCAACCCTACTCTAAGTGCTCTTAGGCCCATTTTGTTTGGTTTTTCGAGACAGGGTTTCTCTGTGTTACAGCTCTGACTGTCCTGGACTCACTTTGTAGACCAGGCTGGCCTCGAACTCACAGAGATCCGCCTGCCTCTGCCTGCCTCGAACTCACAAAGATCCGCCTGCCTCTGCCTCCCAAGTGCTGGGATTAAAGGCGTGCGCCACCACCGCCTGGCTCTTAGGCCCATTTTTATAGATGGGAAATTTGTCACTTGCCCAAGGTTAACAGTAGCACAGAGCCAGGACCAAATTCAGCAACCCCACCCTATATCTTTATTTTGGGGCTCTGAACTGTCCACCTTTTGGGAGAATGAAAATACCTTTTGTTTGGAGGGTGCATTCAGTGTTTTTGATCAGTTTCCCTCTGCAGCAAAGCCCTCGGGTGCTTCCCTCCAAAAAGAGCAGGGGCATGCTGAGTTCAGATCCCTCCACAGGGTGTAGGAAGCTGCCTGAAGGACTGACTGACTGGCACCTGTCCTTGACCCTCAGGCTTGAACTGCCTGCCACCTGTGTCTGGTTGGCTTCTTGGCCGTCCACTTTCCCACTGTCCCCTGATGTTCTTTAGCATCCAGTGTTCTGGCCATCTCTGAAAACCAATCCACCTACTGTTTTCAAACTCTACCCTTGTAGTAACTCATATGCCATCTATCACCGTGCAAGGCCCCTAAAGCTACACGTCCAGGGCCTTCCTCCTTGCTCCATCCTCCGGCCTTCACAGGTGGGACTTCAGTAGATGGCCAGAGCTGTGGGTTGTTTGTTCATTTTATTTGGGGGGGGTCTCCTTTCTTAGAGGCCTGGAGACCCATACAGTTTTGCATGGTACTTACTATTGACCCCGCTGTGTGCTCTCTCTGGTTGTGAATTTGTGTGCCGGGCCTCTATCTTGTGACCTTTGCCAAAGCAGAGAGTATCTTCTCTCCTGCTGCCACAAGCAAGAAGGCAGATGCGTGTAGTAAGTATAACAAAAGTTATATCTTGTTATTGCTAAGGGTCAACATCACACAAGGCTCCCACTCTAATTCCTCACTATGGTCCCCAAGGCTGCTCACCTGTGCGATGTATCTTAGCTGAAGGTCATGTCCAGTCTCTAACAGAGGCCTCTGGTTCGAGGGTCAGGACCCTGAAGGAGACCGTCCAGCCACAGGGCAGATCAAGGTAGCGTTTCTCCAGCTGTGCAGAGCAGACCATGGCATTTGGTCTCTGCTCATACACTGTGCAGCTGGCGTCATGGGGTCCCAGGACTGTGTCTGGCTATCTTGAGTAAAGTGGTGTTGCTGGGTTCTGGTTCTCAGGTGCAGCCTTGGGCGTCTTGGGGACCCTGGCTAGGGTGTTTTTACATGTCTCAAAGGTACTTCTTACTGTGCTCATTATACCTGCCCCAGGTCAGGGCCTGAGGTGCTCCAGCTTACCCTCCTGTAACTTCCACCTGAGGGTCTGGAAGGCAGCAGCCTCAGCAGGATGCCCCAGACGGATTATCAGTCATCTTTGAGTCCGTCATGGTATATCACGGGATGAAAAAGCGATATGAATCGGTCCACATCACAGTTTTCTACAAACAGACTAAAGTTTTTGGAAACGTTCTTAGCAATTACAGAGAGTTTATGCTGATGAATCTAATAATTTTGAGATGGGGCTTGTGTTTTCGATGGGAGTTTAATTTCCCTAGTGGTTCTTTCTTTTTGTAAAGAGCAGAAACAGTTGGACCTTCACAGACCTTGAGAAGCACTGGAGGGTGCTGAGAAGACCACCGGCTCTGGAAGAGGGCGGCACAGTGAGGGTGTCCCACACTGTTCAGAACCTCCCTAACCCTTCTGCCAACACAGGGACCGAGGACAGCCCTTTAGCCAGAGGGAGGAGAGGTTGGTCTGTAACCCAGCTGTGGTAGGAAGTTTGGGGCTTCAATAGGAAGACCAGACTCGCTGCCAAAGGCAGCTTCTTTCTCAGCAGACCCAGCTTGGGACTCCCAGTCACCGGATAGCAGGAGCCCCGGGGGATCTTACCAGCCCAGCTCAGCCCCTGGTTCGAGCAAGCAGGCGGGCTGCATTCCTGTGGTATTTGAAGACTGATCTCGTCAGATTAGCAGCTTTGCTTGTTTTGGTTCAGGTACAAGATCCCCACGTGGGGAGCTCTGCTGCTAGTGAGGAGTGAAAGCTGCTGAAAGCAAGAGTGTGATTGCCGGTATCCAGACCGCTGCGCTCCAGGGCTCTGCAGAGGGAGGGCTCAAGTCTCAGTTCCACCCCCTACACAAGTCCTGGGGGGGAAAGGAGGATGTCTGCTCCCAGAGGTGGAGGTCGCTGTGTGACTGACCTCCACAAATGGTCAGAGCTAGAGCAGAGAAGCCTGGCCTAGGACCCCCTCCTCCCTAGTGGAGGCAGGACTGTAGCCCGTGCTGGCCTAGCCTGGAAACCTTGCTCGGGCTCTGCAGGTAAAGGAGCTGGGCTTAATGGCTTACATCTGTAATTCTAGCACTTGGGAGACTGAGGCAAGAGGGTTGGTTGTTGACCGTTCAGGGCCAGCCTAGGCTACATAGTGAATGCTAGGCCAGCCTGGACAGTCTCAGAACCCTATCAATTAACTAATTAACTAATTAATTAAAAAGAAGTATCCAGGGGGCAGCGTCTGGTGGGGAAGATCCCTGACAGCATCATGAAATACAGGGTCAAGCTTTCAGTCAGTCTGTGCCTCTTGTGTGGGAACAGACCCCATCCCCCTCTCCCTCCCCACCCCAGTTCTGAGGACTCAGATAGGGTTTCCTGTAGCCGAGAACAACTTGACGTAGTTGGAAGACAGACATCGTCACTATGCTGTTCAACCCTCCAGATAGAACATCTGGGCTCAAGGCCAGCTGCAGAGCTCACCCCAAGAAGCAGGCACCCGGTGGGGCAGGACCACCGAAGGAGTAAGGCATTTGCCTGGGGCCTGGGCTCAGAAGTCATCTGGTGGGGTAGGGGGTGGCTAGGCCAGTGCCTGATATTGCCAGTGGCCCTGACCTTTTGCCTCCAATGTAACTGTGAGCACCAAGCTTCTGGCCGAATAAAAGGCCGTTGCCACCTCAGTCTCCATCCCTCCATCCTCCCCCATGCACTTCACCAGGTCCAGCCAATGGGCTTAAATATAGAACTTTGTTTGGGATATGTTCCACCTCAGAGTGCTTCTGGCCAGCACCTGTCCATGCCTTTGTGCCTGACTCAGAGATCGTTACATACACAGGTGCCCCTGATAGCCAGTGAGCATGTCTCCATTTCTCCCCTGCCCTGGAGGTAAGAGGCAATGAGAATGACCACTAGTCAGAGAAGGTACCATGAGCCCATGGGGTTCCTTGAGGAAAAGAACAGTGATCTTTGCAGTCAGGAGCTGCCCCGGTGGTTCTGCTAACTCTGCTTGTTGCCAGTCTTATTCAGGGAGAATGAAGAAAAATGCAGGAACGGAGCACAGGATGCCGTGGTGCCCTGGACCATGTTGGGAAGTCTGCTGTCAGGGAGGTCAGGCTCCTACCAGCTCTGTCTGCAGCTGCTTCACAAAAACTCATTGTTTTGCCGTCTCTGTTAGGGGAGAACTTGGGCTTAGGGTCTGCAGGAGCCCAAGCAGAGTCTGCACAAGGCGGGTCCGGGAGAAGAGGGCAAGCCTGGTTGTCTCCTCTCTGGCCCTAGTCCCTACAGGGCTCCTCAGCACAGGAGAATTTGCCAGAGGAAGAAAAGGAAAGACCAGCCAGTCACGGCCACAGAATCCCAGAGGCAATCTCTGTAAGCAGTGGTCATTTTGTCTAGCCATGAGTCCCTTTGGAGGCAGGGCTTGGTGGCTGGATATTCAAAGGGTCACCTGGGACCCTAGGTTACAACAATTGCAGATACCATGTTGCCCCCAGCTAGAGAATATTCACACCTCCCCCTGGGGGAGGGGGGGAACCATGGCTGGGTTAGTTCCTGGGTACATCTCACACCTTCTCTGAGGGTGGACTTGGGTTTGGAGGGGCTACTTGAGCTTGGTAGCTGAGCAGAGGTAATCTGGCTGTGCCCAGATTGTCTCTTGGCACTGTAATGAAGTTGCTCAAGGTGGGGGAAGGGCATCTCTGCCCCATGACCTCACCATGGGGTCATTGACCTTTGTGGGTAGCAACCCATGCCAGTACCCTGTCCAGGCTCACAGTGGCTCATTATGTTGTCCTAGCAAAGACTGAATGAAGCTGGGGCCTCTGCTCTCTCAGTCCACACAGGGAAAAGAGATGAAGGTCTGGAGCCAGGCAAATTTCAGCCCGGCTTCACCACTTTCCTAGCTCCGTGACACTGTGAAGGTGTCTTACTCAAGCTGAGCTCCAGCCTTATCTGCAAGAGCGGGGACAGCAGTCCTCACCACCTGGGCAGTTGCCATCATGACCATAATTCATGGCCTGCAGACAGGGGCAGGAAGTGCTGTTGCTACTCTGCCCTCCCCTCCCCCCACCTCCCTCCACTCTACATGTGCCTCCCGGACTATATTCTAGGCGGGTGCTGTCAGGACTTGTGTGGACTGTACATACAATCCCAGGTGATTGGCATTTGTTGATACAGGAATGCTGCACATAGCAGGAAGGTGGCTGTTGGCATCTTCAGTCACACAGGATGCAACTGATAACTTATAATTTAGGTTTTTTTAAGCCTTTTGACCACTTGACAGAGCTGTCACCAGAGAGTGATGTCTCCAGGTACCTAACCTCCGGGCACTGCCCTGGAAACCCCTCTTTTATACCTGCCCACACACTGTGCATGCCACTCCTCAGCAGGGGCTGCCTCCCAGTCTTGTCCCTAAGACATTGATGTAAAACTGAAAATGTGGGGACTTGGCTGAGCACCCCACCCTGGCCCTGGATTAGCTGCTGAGTGAGGAGGGCCCCTTAAGAGACCTCAGTCCTGCCTGGGATGGAGGCTGATGCACAGTAGCTCTGCAGGCTTTCTATATCAGGACTCAAAGGATGACAGCTTTGGAGCCTCAGAAAAAGCAGCTTGAGGGTGACTTGGTGTAATCAGGACGATAGACACACAGTGCATCTAAAGAGATTCCTCTGAGCCTGTCTTGGCGAACTCACCAAGCTGCGCCCAAACAAAAGGCTGTTGACATTTCTTCTGGACAAGTCATGAAAAGCTCCAGATTAAGGGTGAGCTATCTCTGTTTCTGCAATTCCAAGGCCATAAAGAATGAAAATGGAGCCAGGTGTGGTGATGTATGTCTGTAATCTCAGCATTTAGGAGCCTGATGCAGGACAGTTGCCAGGAGTTCAAGGCCAGCTTGTGCTACATAGCAAGACCCTCGCTGAAAATGCCAAAAGAAAGATGAGGGAGCAGGAGGGAGGTGGAGCAGGGAAAGGGTAGCTTATTAATTCAGTGTTGCCCCTAGCATTGGGCTCCTGTCTGCATAACATGTGGGCTTAATTCTGGGAGCTTCCTGCAGCGTATGCCCTGGACCTAAGAGAAAACTTCCTTGCCTCAACCTCTGTGGGAAGCAGAACTCAGCCTCCACTCAGATCTGCACCTCCAAGAATTCAATCTTGCCCCTGCCCAAGGTGACTCTGTCTCCTCCCTAGCCCCTAAGTCCTCTGCAAGGCCTTAGTAGAGCTCTAGGGACAGTAACAAAGGTTGTTGCCTCCCAAGAGCTGCTGTGAGTGGGTGGTGTGGTAGTGTGGAGTGCAGGGACAGTGGGCCGAGCTTCCCTAAGACCATCTCACTAACCTGCATGCAGAAGTCTTCCTAGAAAAGGTTAGAGCTCTGCTTGCTGCTGGGGGGAAATTAGAAATCAGCCAGGAGCCCGGCAGGCACCACTTACACCATGAACTCCAAAAGCATTTGATGGCCTCCAGAGCCAAAGGGCAGTTTGGAGATAGGGGCTGGGGTTTGTGCATGTAATCCTAGCACTTAGAAGCCTAAGACAAGAGAATGGCAAGGTCAAGGCTAACTCAGCTACATAGTCAGGACCTGGTGAGAATAAATGAATGAGTGCTGTAGGGGGAGCTCCCAGGTTTCCACACTGTTGGCCACAGAGAGTAAACCCAGCTAACGTTTTGCCCACTAAAACCCAGGTACCGATTGCACAGTGTTATGGTCAGATTCTGCCACCAATACTCCTGTGACTGGCAGAGCAGATGTTCTCAGCAGTTCAGCTGGCCCAGCCCATGAGCCAACCTGATGACGATGCCCACTCTTCTACCCTCCCTAGACTAGGAAGTACCTGAGCAGCTCACCTGATTGGCTTGGTTGGCAGGCTTACACCAGTCCCAGCAAGAGTCATGTGTCCTCAACTACCCTCCTGTTGTTACAAAAGTAACCAAAAAGTGCCACCTGCCCATCCTCAGCCTCTTTTTTTGTCTTGTTTTGTTTTTTGAGACAGGATTTTTCTGTGTAACAGTCCTGGCTGTCTCTTTGTTGACCAGGCTGGCCTTGAACTCATAGAGATCCACCTGTCTCTGCTTTCTGCCCTCTGAGTGGTGGATGTGCCACCACACATGGCTGCTCCTCAGGCTCTTTTTTTTTTTTTTTTTTTTTTTTTTTTTTGGTTTTTCGAGACAGGGTTTCTCTGTGTAGCCCTGGCTGTCCTGGACTTGCTTTGTAGACCAGGCTGGCCTCGAACTCACAAAGATCCGCCTGCCTCTGCCTCCCAAGTGCTGGGATTAAAGGCGTGCGCCACCACCGCCCGGCTCTCAGGCTCTTTTAATAGCAGCCAGGACATCAGTTCTTAGCAGCATGTCTTGTCAGGGGCCTTTGGGAAGCAGCCAGGTTTCCCTACCTGCCTGTCCCTGACCCTGATCCATCCTATCCACTCACCCTCAGCCCTGGCAGGCAGCAACAGGCCTGGCCTACCCCTGGGTAAGTTGGTCCCCAGAGGTCCTGCAAAGTCACTGGTTAACCCTTTGCACACTGATAAGGACTCCTTATGGATCCACGGGCCCAGCCTCACACCTGCATCTCTCAGACATCGACAGGCACCCGCTAGACTGGCACAAAGACAGTTCATGATATGACAGAGAAATTTGACAAACAGACAGGACTTTTTTTTTTTTTTTTTTTTTTTTTGAGACAGGGTTTCTCTGTGTAACCCTGGCTGTCCTGGACTCGCTTTGTAGACCAGGCTGGCCTCGAACTCACAGAGATCCGCCTGCCTCTGCCTCCCAAGTGCTGGGTTAAAGCAATGAGCCACCACACCCAGCAAGAGACAGGATCTTAATGAAACAGTAAAAACCAAATCTTAGAGCTATGAAGTCAATCCATAAAATAAAAAAAATTCAGTTGAAGGCCTCAATAACAGAATGGGTCCAGTCATATAAGAGAGGAGGAAATAATAGGGCAGAAAAAAGTTTTTTGTTTTTTTTTTTTAAGATTTATTTTATGCATATGCATGCTCTATCTGCATGTACACCTGCATTCCAGAAGAGGGCACCAGATCACATTGTGGATGGTTGTGAGCCACCATGTGGTTGCTGGGAATTGAACTCAGGACCTTTGGAAGAGCACTAGGCAGTGCTCTTAACCACTGAGCCATCTCTCCAGCCCCCCAGAAAAAAGTTTTTTTTTTTTTTTGGTTTTTCGAGACAGGGTTTCTCTGAATATCTCTGGCTGTCCTGGACTCGCTTTGTAGACCAGGCTGGCCTCGAACTCACAAAGATCCGCCTGCCTCTGCCTCCCAAGTGCTGGGATTAAAGGCGTGCGCCACCACCGCCCGGCCAGAAAAAAGTTTTAAAGAGTAAAGAAAACTCTCAGACTTTCAGGATGCCATTAAGTGAACACATTTTCAACATCTGAATTATGAATGCTGTGGGGGAGACCTGAACAAAGAGTCAAAAACAAGACAAACAAGCTGGCCAGGCGGCGGTGGTGCAGCCTTTAATCCCAGCACTCAGGAGACTGAGGCAAGTGGATCTCTATGAGCTTGAGGCCAGTCAGACCCTGTCTCAAAAACACAACAGAAAGTACAAGCTGTAGTCACCAGTACAGCATAATATATAATATTGACATTAAAAACAATCCATAGGTCAGTGTAGACAGCACAGAGACAACCCCACACACTTACCGCCAGCTGATTTTGAACAAGGCAGCCAGCCAGAGCGTCCCTTACAGGAATCTCTCGAGTTATGTGCTAGAAAGCCTGAATATCCACTTGTATTTTTAAAAAGCCCAGATCATTGTTTCTCGTCATATAAAAATTGAATTCAAAATGGACCAGAAACTTAAGCATAAACCCAAGACAATGAAATTACTATAAAACAGGAGAAATGCTTCAGGACATTGGTCTAATTAAAGATGTTTCAGATATGATCCCAAAAGCACGGAGAACAAATGCAGATGTCACTGACCAACAGGATTGTAGCAAACCCAAAAGCTTCCACACAGCAAACACCCAACGGAGGGTCGCCTGCAGAGTGAGAGAAAATGCTTGCAAACTATGTCAACAGAAAATTAATTTCCAGAACTTATTCCACAGCATGTGTGTTGAAGTCAGAGAACAACAACTCTCCTCCAACTATGTAGGCTCCGGGAATCCAACCCAGGTCAGCAGTTGTCTCTACCTGCTAGGCGATCTCGCCAGCCCCCGATAGACACTTTTCATAAATGTACAAGCCAGGGATGGTGGTACGAGCCTGTAATCCCAGCACTAGGGAGGCCAGGCAAGAGTATCAAGAGTTTAAATCCAGCTTTTGAAGCCTAAGACCCTGTCTCAAAAGACAAACAAAGGTATGTTATACAAGTAACAAGTAAGCCAGGTGGGGGCACAGATCTTTATTCCGAACGCTCAGGAGACTGAGGCAGGAGGATTGTGGGTTTGAAGACAGCCTGGGCTATATGTAGTAAGACCCTATTTCAAACAAGCAAGCAAACAAATAGAACCCCCCCCCCCAAAAAAAAGGCAGCAACAACAAAAACCACAAGTAGCCAACATGTTCACAAGTCACCAGGGAAACAAAACTGAAATCACTGTGAGAAATTTTTCTGGCCCCACTTGGAAGGACTGTTACCCAAAAGACTGAAAGTGACAAATGCCAGTGAGAGAGTGGGATAGAGGAAATTGTCTCCGCTATGATGGGGACGTACCCACCGCAGCCCATATGGAAAACAGAAGTAGAGCTGGTTGTTACCCAACCTCTATGCTGCAAACCACCCCCAATTTTTAAAAAGTATGTAAGAATTTAAAACAAATAAAAATAAAAACAATTAGAAATAGAGCCACCATATGAAAGAGCATTCCCACCACTGGGCACCATTCCTGGGGGGGGGTGTGCATTCCCATGTCTGTTACAGCATTGTTGGCAATGGGCAAAATGGGAAAGCAACCCATGTCATGGACAGAGGAGTAGATAGAGAAGACATGGAGCATCCTCTCAGCAGAATATCAGTCAACCATCAAAAAGATGAAATCCTGCCGCCTGCAGCTTCTTGGCTAGAACTTAGAGGACACTATGGTAACAAAATGAGTCAGGTCCGGTTCATGTTCACCACTTACACGGGGACGCTAAGACACTGATCTCAGTGCAGGAGAGGTGGGCAGTGGTTTCCAGGGTTTGGGAAGGGAGTGTAGGTGGGAGGAGAGTGACTAATGGAAATGATACAGGGACAGTTGTTAGAAGGAACAACGTCTACTGTACAGTAGGATGACTGTGGTTGGGGACAACTGTATACAGATGAAAATAGCAGAGAGGAAGTCATATCCCAGCAGGGACAAGGACTGATGCACTGTGTCAGCTATGCTGACCCAGTCATTATGGATCCCCCACATGTATTGAGATAACCCATAAATATCCATCACTACTGTGCCATGAAAACTAAAATACAAGGGCTGGAGAGATGGCTCTTCCAGAGGACCAGAGCTCGATTCCCAGCACCTACATGGTGGCTTACAGCGGTCTATAACTCCAGTTCCAGGGGGTCTGACACCCTCTTGTGTTTTCCAAGGGTACCGGGCATACATACATAAAGGCAAAACATCCACACACGCAGAAATTTAAGATACAATAAAATAAGCACTCTCCAGGCAAAGAATCTAGGAAAAGACTAGCACGAAGGGAAGGAGACACATGTGCAACCAATTTGGCCTCTGCTTAAAGTGTAAGTCCCAGGTGGTGGCCAGCCTTAAACGTCATTGCTGACACACTCGCACTATGTTATGAAGTCGGCCAAGGTTTGAAAGCGAGGAGGGAGGGACGTCAGGTGTGTTCCTAAAATGGAGAGAAAGGATTCCAGGAGGTGAGCCTGGGCAAGGAGGCCCTAGGAGGCAGTGATGAGGCTGAGGCAAGGATGGTTTTATGGGGTGTCAGGAAGGATACAGTAGGTGGCTGGTGCAGGTGTGGATAAAAGGGAGGCGAGAGCCAGGAGCCAGTTTTGGCTTTCTGGCAAGGTCGTGAAGCCAGTTGCTAGCCTAGAGGAAAGTGTCTTGGAGCCAGCTGTTGAGCTCTTCCAGGAGACGCTGAGCCTGAACTGCCTGGAGATGTGCACACCAACAGCCTCTGAAGGAAGGACTCACCCTGCTTCTCTCTGCTGAGCACCCTCCCTTCGAATGATGTTTCCAAAGATAAGTGCTAGGCCGGATGGTGGCGACGTAGTTCTTTAATCCCAGTACTTAGAAGGCAGAGGCAGGCAAATCTCTGAGTTCAAGGCCAGCCTGGCCTACAGCATGAGTTCCAAGAGAGCCAGGGCTATACAGAGAAACCCTGTCTTGAAAAACAAAGCAAAGATAGGCAGCGATGCTGTTCCTGACATAGTAAACGGATGGTCCTTGCCCATGTCTGATCTGCTGTAATCGTCTGTCACCAATGTAAACGGACATTTTATTTAACTCTATTTAACAATACTTATTAAGTACCTATAACCTAACAACACTTAAACAATCCTACCCTAACCATTTTGAAAGAACACCAAGCTATGGGTCGTTTTGGGCAACTGGTCAGCCTTCTATGTGCAGGCACACCTCAAACAGCAATCAGCAGTCTGGCTCTGGCATTGCTATGGCAGCCTTGAGGCCTTCTCCTTTCAGGGCCCATAGCCTCATGTGGTCAGTCCGCTCTAGCCGCTGAGTTTGGGGTCAGCCTCCTCAGTTAGCCAAGACTGTCATGACACTGCTGGGGCCTTCTCTGTTGGTCTGAACCTTGCTTCACCCTTTCAGGGCAGACGTTGTACTCCTGCCTGCCTTCTGTTCAGTGTGGCTTCGGGGAGCGTGTGCACACCTCTAGCCAGGGCTGTCATTGCCTGCTGGCCCGCCTCAGTTGCTCTGCTCCTACCTCTGTGGTGCCACCCAGTCTCGTCTTTTCTCAGGCCGTTACGGTCACTTCCACGGTCTCCTCAGCCCGTACATGCCTCAAGCTGAGGCTGTCATCTGAGGCCTCGGCAATCCTCACCGTCTATTCGCCTAGACCTCAGAGTCTGTTCGAACCTCAGGCTGACCAGCCTTCCGTGGCTTTTCTCAGCAGAAGTCGCTCTCTGGAGCTTTTCCTGTCAGCGTGGCATTGCAGTCAGTAAAAGGCACATGCCGCTTCGGGCCTCATCCTCTCACATGCAGCTCTCTCGAGGGGCTGTGCCCCCACACCCCTAAAATAGGGCATGGTTCTGCTGGCCTTTTACAATGTCTCGCCCTTCTCCAGTTCTCCTGTAGACACGCAGGATGCTTTCTTGGGGTTTCTGAGGCTTTGCAGCCACACCCCTCAACAAAGCTCTGCTGTGCATCTATCTGAACCATGGCTTCAACTTGGATCCGCCCATTTCGGCTCCGCCCAATGTCTTTTGAAGAGGGGCAGCGTCCAAAAACCCTTTCGGTTCCTCGGGCATTACCAATCACATCTGTTGCCCAAGACTATACATTGTCATGTGCCAGGCCGATTTGCATTCCAAAAGCCCTTATTCACTGAAGAAATCTAACTCCCATTACACACCAAACTGATCAGCATGGACCTATTCCCTATTCCCTCCCCAAGCAGCGATATTTAAATGTAATGCAAAGGGACATTAGTTTGAAACATGTTGAAGAATGATGGGAGGAAAACATTAGAAGTCTTTGTTTCCCCATAACTAAACCGTGTACTGCTCTTGTAGAGGACTCAAATTCAGGTTGCAACACTCATATAGGAAGGATTACAAGTATCTAGGAACTTCAGTGCCTGAGGATCCTACTGCTTCTACTCACACATTTTTAAAAATAATGAAAATTGACTTTTTTTTTTTTTTTAGTTTTTCGACACAGGCTTTCTCTGTGTGTCCTTGGCTGTCCCGGACTCACTTTGTAGACCAGGCTGGCTTTGATCTCACAGAGATCCGCCTGCCTCTGCCTCCCAAATGTTGGGATTAAAGGCCTGTGCCACCACGCCCGGCTAAAAATTGACAATTTTTTAAGTGTAGAAAGAGAGTGGCAGCCAGGTGTGGTGGCACACACCTTTAATTCCAGCACTTAGGAGGCAGAGTCAAGTGGCTCTCTGTGAGTTCAAGACCAACCTGGTCTATAGAAAGAGTTCCAGGACAGCCAGAGCTACACAGAGAAACCCTGTCTCGAAAAACCAAAAGGAAGGGAGGGAGGGAGGGAGGAAAGAAAGAGAGTGGGTAGTAGGGGAAGCAAAGAAAGACCACAGAGATTAGAGAAAATAGAATTTTGTCCTCCCTAAAATGATAGGAGACAACATAGGCAGTGTATAATAGAATATAAAATGTGGATTTTATTAGATTCAATAATCTACTTCTAAATATTAACATAAGGGGGAAATCCTGTGTGTACATATATCATTGCAATATGCCTTTTATAGTATGTTTATAATAGCAAAAACATTGGAAACAACCTACTACTAAATGTCTCTTAACCAAGAATGACTCAAGCAGTCGATCCACATGACGGATAGTGTATATTCATGAAAGATGGCGGTGACCAACTGTACTGATGGACATCACCCCTTAATTTATAGTTTAGGTTTTTAAAGTGAGTTATAGAACAAGATATATAAGGCAATTCCACTTGTGTTGTATGTCTACTTCTGGAAAAAGGGAGTCTGCAAGTCTTCACACACAAATTACCAGCATCCCAGATAGCTGCACCCAGTAGGCTTTTTTGTGGTCTCTGTCTTTGACTGGCCTCTATGGACTCCCAGGCTGGCATTTGGGACTGAAAAATGGCAGAGTCCGTCCTGGGAGAACCCTTCAGACCCAGCAGCCTGTTTATGTCCTGCCCGGCGCTAAGGGGCATTCTCCCTGGAAAGGCTCAGTCAGGGGCAGAGTTTCCCTGGCCCTTAGTCCCTCTGAGCCTGCATAATTCTTCTGGAATAAAACCCTTCCCAGGGTCTCTGGGTACAAGTTTCCTGTCCTTGCCCGCCTCTCCCACCCTCTAGCAAAGTCCCTTGGCCATCCCCTCTCCCACGCCTTCTGCTCAGTCAAGGGGTTATTTTTAACAGCCTTGTATATACCATGCTTAAATCCTGGCAAAACACCAGAGTAGTGGGGTAGATGTTCAGGATGGAAATAGTCCCCCCCCCACCTCCCTCCTTCCACGGTTTTCCTTTTAAAGAGAGAAAACAACTAATCCAAACTGTGGACGGCCCCACAAGAAAGTTCCCAGATCCCAGCACCAGTGACCCACAAAACTCTGCTTCACCCAGACCAGACTGGAATTTGTGGGTCCCTGTAGCCACATCCATGTGACAGGACTAGAAGTATAGAATGAGGTATTTTTGTAGGTGACACTGTGGAGAACGGAGGAGACTTTCTTGGGGCAACTCAAGAGTATCCTCGGTTAGACCCTCCCTACATGTGGGGAACACCAGCATCCTCTGGTGGATGGTGTCCTCTTGCCTTCATTGGAAAAAATGTGTCCAAAGTACATCCTAACCTGGAGGTCACAGAAGTACCCTGGTCAAGGGGCTGGGGATGTAGTTCAATTGGGAGGATGGTTGCCTGATGTGCACAGAGCTCTAAATTCAGTCCTGGCACAGCGTGAAACCAGGCTTGCAAGGCCAGGCATGGTGGTGCACACCCTTAATGCCAGCACTCAGGAGGCAAAGGCAGAGGCAGGTGGATCTGTGAGTTGAAGGCTGCCCTGATCTATGTAGCAAGTTCTGACCCAATCAGAGGTACATATAGTAAGACCCTGTCCAAAAATAAATAAGCAAACAGATTTTAGAAAACAAAATGAGGCATATGGTGGAATGCCTTGGAGGTGGAGGAAGGAGAATCAGAAACTCAAGACGGGGGCTGGAGAGGTGGGTCTGTGGGCAAGAGCATGTACATGCGCAAGCACGAGGATCTGAGTTCAGATCCCAGCACCCACATCAAAAGCTAGGCACGGCCACATGTGCATCTGTTAACTCCAGTGTTGTTGGGACAGAGATGGGAGGATTTCTGGGATTTTCTGGCTGCCAGACTAGATAGAAAAAAAAAAATTCTGTCACCAAGAAATAAGGAAGAAGGTAGAGGGAGGTAGGGCAGGATGCCTAACATCCTCCACACAGGAGCATACATAGTGACGTCAAGGCCAGCCTAGGATACATGAGACCTTGTCTCATAATGAATAAAAATAAAAGAGAACCCTAGTCAAGAGCCTGGTTGCCGCTGACACTGCAGGATCCTGCAGGAGAAGCAGCTGTGTGCCTGGGCCTCTGATCCAAAGCCCTGCTGTGAGGACAGGTTAGCTCAAATGTTCTCGGTCACCCTGCAGTCTCCAGACCCCTGGGTTGGAGCAAAACTGGCTAACGGCTAGCCGGAGAATGCAATGTGTGGATGGCAGAGCCAAGGGAGTCCTGGGCTGCTGTCGACCCTGCCTCTGAGCTGGCACTCCCCGAGTGGGAAGGGCACAGCTGATACCAAAACTGGGAGGGGAAGAAGGGAGACAGAGAGGAATTGCCAGTTATTGAGCAATGTGGCGTGCCAAGACCTCCTACGCCTTACCACGGTTCATCTCTGCCGCCACCCGGGAGGTAGGCAGTCCACTCAGCCCATGCATGTCACACCCATCCATTCGCCGAGTATTCAGTGAGTGACAGTCAAGCATCAAGCCCTGCCAGCCACGAGGGAAGCTGCTTTCATGGAGACACAGCACAGAAAGAAGATGAAGAAGTAAAACCCAGTTAAGTGCAGTTAAGGTTCTAACTGGAGGTGTCAGAGGAGAGTAAAGAGGACGGGAGAAGAGAGCGCTGGAAGGACCCCAGTTTCAGACGGGGGGAGGGGTTGGCAAACACGGACGATCCTGAGGGCACAGAAGTTGACCCTAGTTACAAACCTGGACAGCTCAGAGGAGCGCAGGGGTACAGTAGAAAGGAGGGTAGGCAGCGCTGAGGGGCAGTTAGTTCCCATCACTGCAGATACTTCAGTGCAGTGGGTTGTTTGATGAAGTATGGCCAGAAGGTCTGACGGGTCATCCAGGAGCCTAGAGAGTGTGGTGTAACTGCAGGCAGCATAAGGGCCTCCCGCGCACTCAGAGTGAGACCAAGCAGAGTGCGGTTTTCTCATTCACATTTTCTGTGCAGGTATGTGGGTAGGAGGTAGGCGATTTTAACTAGCTTCCCATTCACAAGAGAGGAAAGCAAGGAAGCTGAGACCCAAGGCCAGGGGATGATTTCAATTTCAGATTTGAGAACTGCTGCGGGCCTGCAGAAGAGGACACCGGGAAGATGGCGGTGACCCCAAGTGTAGCTGTAAGAAGGGATGCACTTCCTGTAGACAGGTAGCTGCAGAGGGAGTGTTGGAGATTGACAGCGGAGAGGGATCCAGTTGTCAGTAGTGACCTAGCCCAGGACAGAGCAAGGAGTAAGTAGCTGGAACAGGCAGGGAAAAGCAGGTCCCTGGAGTAGATGAGGTCCGGGAAGATCTGCCTTCAAGTTCCCAGTTTCTGTATTCAGAAGGGAACCTCTCTCCTGTTTCTCACTTTTTGAGAGGAGGATACTATCAGTATTGAGACTGATAACAACTGGTTTTAGAGTCCATCCCCCACTTTGATATTGACAGAGCCTACAGCTGAGAGGAGACACACCTGCCAAGAAAGGGGTGAGAGACTTGACTAAACACATGAGTCATTGTTGGTTTGTGGGCATAGAGGTTCTAGGCTTTCAGAAAAGTCAAAATGCAGAATGAGAAAGAGGGAGGGATAAGGAAGAGGGAGAGAGAACAAATATGAATCAGAACTGGGGTCTTAGATATAATATGGGAGACACTGTGTCTCACATGCCATTATAGGACACTGTGAAGATCAAGGACAAGGGATTCACACATGAACCAGTGTTAAGGCTTCCAAAGAGGAGGCAAGATTGGCTGGGACTTGCTCATCTCTAGGACATTTATCCCTCCTAGGGTTGGCAGGCAGTAAATGTCTTGGGGAGCTGTTATGTGGCTAGAATGACCCAGGATAAATCTCTAGTTTTGCATGGATAGTCATGGGGTGCAGATTGCAGGCGGGAATGGGGAAACTAAAGATGGTGGGTGTGCACAGGGTCTCCCATATACTAAATGCTGTTCTAGGTACTAGGTGTGTGGTATCCAAGGTAAAGTGGTGTAGCTCAGTGGTAGAGCACGTTTAGGTCCTGAATCCTATCTCTTGCAGGAGGGAGGGAAATGGTCAGTCAGTTTCTCATGGGTTCAAAAATGGCCTCCTCTCCTACTCCTCCACAAACTGGGTGTGGTGGCGCACACGCACGCCTTTAGTCCCAGCACTTGGGAGGCAGAGGCAGGTGGATCTCTGTGAGTTCGAGGCCAGCCTGCTCTACAAAGTGAGTCCAGGACAGCCAGGACTACACAGAGATCCACCTGCCTCTGCCTCCCAAGTGCTGGGACTAAAGGCGTGCGTGTGCGCCACCACACCCAGTTTGTGGAGGAGTAGGAGAGCCACACCTCTGTCATGCAGGGACTGGAATTCTAACTGTAGGACAAGTCTCCCTAACCATTGAGACAAATGACTCTTCCAGCTGTCACTAGCTTCTCCCATTCCATCTGGTGACTGATATGGTGTTATTTAAAAACAAAACAAACCAAAAAAAAAACCACGGTTCTTTCACTGAGGCTCCCACCCAAAGTCAGTCACCATGCTGGAGCCTCTGAACCCAAGAAGGCAGCCAAGAGAACTTTCCTAGGAGCACAGTCCCCAAGGGAGCCTGCATGGGGAATCCCAGGAACAGCCTGCATTAATGCATTGCCGCCCTGGGGCAGTGACACCCAGTGTGATGTAACCCAGCATCATGGGTGTGGAGCGTGATGCCGTCTAGCCTCCTGGGACAGGAGCACCTGCCTTCTTCAGTTAGCACAAGAGACACACACTCCCTTCTTTCCTGAAGACCACGCTTAAGGCTCTAGTGGCAGTGAGTGCCCTTCATCTTTCAATTTGGGTGCTTACCAGTGAAAGAGAGAGACCGGGGTGGGGGGCCGGATAGCTAGGTGTAGGGGCTAGGGATGGTGCATCTCTTATTCCTGGTAACATGCTCAGGGTGAGGCTGGTTAAGCGTGCCCTTAGCAGCCACCGGCTCAGCATAGGAGACCAGCCACCGGCTCAGCATAGGAGACCGGCTGTCTGGAATCTATTGACCACTCACACCCTCTAGTCGGTTCCCCCACGCCCTTCCTTAGGCCATAGGCTAATAATACGGGGTTGCAGAGTATGGTAATGTTAATTGGCAAGAATTTCCCATATGCCTGTTCTGGGCCTCCATCTTGCCCCTCTCTCCCGAAGGCAGGTGGTCTCCTCTGACAGGAAAGCCTCTGTCATTTACTGTATCATCCCTGAACAGAAGAAAACAATCAACTGTGACCCCCTTTCTCGAGAACATGTCTACAGAGTAATGCGCCTGAGGTGGGCGCCTGAGGCTGCTGTAGAAGGCCCTCATTACTGGTTCTGAAGGCCAGAACTGAAAGCAGGACATCTGAGCTGATATCTTTGTCAGTTAAGCCATGCACCCCCCCCCAACTCCTGCCACATTCTGGACTGTTACCTGCCACTCAGGTCCCCCGCCTTTGGTGAGTATGTATTCCTTGTCCAGTGGGCACTCCACTTAGCTCCTGTGGTCATGCTGTCTCTCCTTGTGTGTGTAAAAAAGCCTCCTCCTCCTTCCTCTTCTAAAGTCACTTGTGAGTAGAGAGCAGGCCACCCCAGCTGTCAGACCTGGAATGGTCCATCTCATAGTCCTACTTTGAGAGGTTTGTGCTCTGCCAGGAAAAACGCAGGCAGTAAATGGCTAATGAGTAAGTCACCTTACTAGCTAGACCAAGGTAAATACTAGAGGGAGAAAGAAAAGGAGTATGGCCGGTGACAGGAGCAGGCAGGCTCAGTGGTGAGCAGGCTGGTCAGGGTTGGCCCTGTGTGAGAGATCTGAATACAGATTGGAAGGAGGGAGGAGGTGAAGCCAATGTGTATCTGGAGGAAGAATATGTCAGACCAATGAAACAGTTCAGTGCTCTAAGGCAGCAAGGAGTGTGGCCGTAGTACCAGGAGCTAGTAGGAGGCTAGGTCGGAGAGGAAACTGAGGCCTACAGGCCATTCCAGGGTCTCCGAATGGGATGTGAGGGCATTGTGTATGGGCAGCTTGACCTTGGCAAGGAGGAACTTGATCCATTTTGTCAAGGGAAGGATGTGCCACGGATACGAGCAGTTTTGTCAATTTGGGAAAAGGTGAAGCTCAGACCTCTTCTCTCAGATCTCATCTGCTGTGCCAGGTGTCCTTGGTGCTGAGGGACATAGCAGTGCACAGTTCAAATAGAGCTTAGGTTTCCATATAACAACAAGCAAGAGCCCTTGGGAGAGGAGAGGCAGTGAGCCGGCCAGCTTCACATAGTAATCTGTGCCTAGGAGGGTACTACAAGACAAATAGGAAGCCCACAGAGACGGCGGAACCCAAAGGACCTCTGCAAAGAAAGCAGTGCGTTAGAGCACACAAAAGCCAGCCCTGAGAAAGGTCCAGACCCTGGAGAAGTTTGCTCCACTGAGGGTAGCCGGAGGCTGTCAGCACATGGGATCAGGAAGGAAGGATGAGCAGAGATGAGAGAGCGGGTGAGGCTTCTACCCCATGGCCTGTGGTTGAGTTTCCTCAGCGCCGGAGCCTGAGAGCAGGGCAAGGGTGGAAGCCAGCCACCTACTATTGCAGCAGTGAGGTAACACAGGGCGGTAGTAGATGGGGAAGCGAGAGAGTGAGCTCAAATATGTCTAAGAGGTGGTACTAACAGGACTTGCTGATAGACTTGGATGGGAAGCAGCCAAGGAAAAGAGATGAGGCAAGAGTGACTGAGAAATGCTTCCCAGCTGACAAGAAAGGGATTTGCGTGTAAAACAGGCATTCCTCTCATGGAATTCAAGAATCTGGGCGAGAGGCACTGAAGGAGTGAAAATGAGTGACTCCTGGCATGGGGCTTGACCAACAGCAATAGGCTGGCCTTTGTCCTCACTATGGCTGCCAGCGCTCCATGCCTATGGTCCTCCATGTTTAGGCAGCTGCTTCAGTTCATTGCTTTCCTGGCCTCACGGCAATCCCCACACTGGGCTGAACCCATCTAACCACTTTTCCTATATGTGCTCCTAGGCAGCTCAGCCTTGGCCACAAACAAGTGTCAGCCTCAGTGCCGCCCCCGTGGCTCCGTGGTCCCAGCCTCTTGGGATTGCGCAACACTGCCCCAGGTCCTTGTCCCTGGCTGGCTTGTCAAGGGACTGTTGTAGATCTTCAGTGCTCACAGGTGCCTGCAGTCCACACTCCCCCCAACCATGAAACCCCAGAGAAGAGTCTGTCTGCTGAGCATCCCCTCGGCGGCTCCACCCTACTGCTAGGTTCACCTGTCATTGTAGCCATCCTCTCCCTCACACTTCGCATCTGTTTCTCTGCTGCCCCTCCAGGGTCTTTGTTCCACTGTCACCTTCTGCCCACTATGCCCCTTCTCTTGTCAAACTCGTCTTCTTCCTCTTGGAATGCAGACATGCCATTCTTCTCATCAGGCCTCATTCTGTGCTTCCTTTCCTTCCGTTCCCCTATCTCCCCTCTTTAAAAGTGGCCACAGCTCTCTCTTCACTACTTTCTTCCTTCCCTGTCTCCTCGGTTTCTGCAATTCTGCCCTCCATCCAACCCCAGCAGTGTTGTTTCCCTATGGGCGCCGGCGACTTTCATGTGTTCCCACAAACAACACAATGAGTAAAAATGTGTCTATAAATAGTGCTGACCCATGAAGTCACTGCATTGATTAAATAAGATAATGCCTGTGGCACTCCCTGCCTAAGATGAGGAACGCAGGGGCTGTTTGCTGTTAGCTGTGTGTTCATTGTGTTCCACAGCCTCCTCTCTACCTGGCGCCTCACCCACAATCCACAAAGGCAAGGACTGAGTTCTTTGTTGTCATAGTCCCGGTGACCAGCACAATGCCTGGGATAATATAGGAAGTATATTGGAGAGACCAGTAGTGGATGCTGGGACCAGTGGACCCCAGCCGTGGCCTCTGGGTTCTGTGAGTTGGGTAGACAGTCTGACCATCATTCGGGTTCTCCCTAGGTAGGAGTAACTGCCGTGCTCTCTAGTCTGTCCTGCAACTCCCCACAACCTTCTGTCCTCACCTCCCTCCTCCACACTAGGTACAGGCTGTCAGTGGAGTCACCAGGAGCCTGTCAGCAGGAGCACAGACACTGCCCCTCAGGGCCTCTGGCACAGCCTTTCCTCCCCCTTTTCAGCACAGGCCTCCTTGCCTGTCATACATGTCAGGCTGTGGCTCCAGCCTGTCTGGACACAGATGTAGCCACAGTCCCTCTGCAGACCAAGGGCAATCACTGGCACCATTTCAGACCTAGGGAGTGGTTCTGAACAATGGAGATATCGCTGAAATCCAGCCCTTTGAAAAGGGGGGACTAAGATGTTCATGAGGGGCTATAGCTCAGTCCATAAAGGGCTCACCTCATAAGCATGAAGGCCTGAGTTCAATTCCCAGAATCCACATTAAAAAGCCAAGTGTTAGTGGCATAGTGGCGCACGCCTTTAATCCCAGCACTAGGGAGGCAGAAGCAGGCGGATCACTGTGAGTTCAAGGCCAGCCTGGTCTACAGAGCAAGTTCCAGAACAGCCAGGGATAAATAGAGAGACCTTCCCTCAAAAAACAAACAAACAAAGCCAAGTGTGGCGGTGCACATTTCTCTTTCTAGTGCTGGGGAAGCAGAGGAGGTGGACCCCTGGGGTTCACTGGCCAGGCAGCCTAGCCTATCTGACAAGTTTCAGGCCCATAAAAAAGGCAAGGTGAGCCGGGCGGTGGTGGCGCACGCCTTTAATCCCAGCACTTGGGAGGCAGAGGCAGGCGGATCTTTGTGAGTTCGAGGCCAGCCTGGTCTACAAAGTGAGTCCAGGACAGCCAGAGATATTCAGAGAAACCCTGTCTCGAAAAACCAAAAAAAAAAAAAAGGCAAGGTGGACCATATGTGAGGAATTACTCTCAAGGTTGACCTCTGACCTCAACATGCACACACACACACACACACACGCACACACACACACACACACACAGTCCATGAGTTGCTGCACAGAGGGTAGCACCTAGACCTTCGCAGGTGAGAATGATTTAGCCTGAATTGTCTGTCCCTGGACCATCTATACTGTGGGGGCTGTCATCCCAAGCTGCTACTCTAATAGTCCACAGACCTGTTGTATGCTTGGCTACATTCGGGGTACCACAGTCTTTTGGGGAAGCAAATGATGATGATAGTGTTTGGTAGATGGTAAGAGCATAATGTGCACAAAGAATAGTGGTAGACCAGAAGGGTTTAGTCAGCCCCATGTGACTTGAAGAAGGTGTGAGAGAGGCAGACATGCTGTAGGCAGGCCTCGGAGTACAAGTTCATGGGAATGAGACAGAAGACACTTCCGGGCAAGGGGAACAGTGACAAGCAGGCATGAGGTGGTAAGAGCCCAGTGGATTCTAGAAAGTGTAATTACATAATTATAAAATAAGTCAGCTGGGTGTGGTGGTACATCCCTTTGATCCCAGCTCTCGGGAGGCAGAGGCAGGTGGATCTCTGTGAGTTCGAGGCTGGTCTGGTCTACAAAGCGAATCCATGACAGCCATGGATACACAGAGAAACCCTGTCTCGGAAAAACATAAAAAAGTCAGAGTCAAGGGGAAGGAAGGAAAGACAGGGTATCTGGGCCCTAGAGGGGTTGAAGGGAGCTAGAGTGCAAACACGTGCAGCAGATAGCAGGGTTAAAACCCTGTCTTCCAGGGAGCAGGCACAGCTGGTGGAATCCCACACCAGACTCATCCAAGCACAAGGGAAATGTGTCCATCTAGATGACTAAGCCCAGTTGCTGGACTTCACGACCCCTTAAGCCTGCAGCTTGTTTCTGCTTTCTCCTGGGCATCTTCAGATGAGAGCTTTGTCCAGGTAGCTGCAAGATGGCTCCAGCACTTTTATTTATTTATTTGTTTGTTTATTTTTTTTGTTTTTCGAGACAGGGTTTCTCTGTGTATCCTTGGCTGTCCTGGACTCACTTTGTAGACCAGGCTGGCCTCGAACTCACAAAGATCCGCCTGCCTCTGCCTCCCAAGTGCTGGGATTAAAGGCGTGCGCCACCACCGCCCGGCTCCAGCACTTTTTTTTAATAATTTATTTCTTTTTATTCTGTGTACACAGGTGCTTTGCCTTCATGTATGTCTGTATGAGGGTGTCGGATCCTCTGGAACAGGAGTTACAGACAGTTATAAACTGCCATATGGGTGCTGGGAATTGAACCTGGGTCCTCCAAAAGAGCAGCCAGTGGTCTCAACCTCTAAGCCATCTCTCCAGCCCCGACTCCAGCACTTCTAAGCCTGGATTGGCCAGCTTTTTTTTTTTTTCCCAAAAGGGCCAGATAGCAGCTATATTTGGCTTTGACAAATTTAGTTTGTATTTGGTTTAGATAGTCTCTGCCACAACTGTTTGCTCCGCTGTTGGAGTGTAAAAGCAGTCACAGACCATTGTAGAAATGAATGGGTGTGGCCGTGTCCCAATAAAACTTTATTTATGGGAACAGACAGCCAGCCTAGAAGATATAGTTTGTCCAACTCATCTTCTTCTAGGCTTTATAATCTTTATAGAGAAAAGTAAACCTCCTACTTCTCCCAGTATCTAAATACCTAATCTTATATATATATATATATATATATAATTTTTTAGCTTGTTTTATGTTTATGAGTATTTCGACTGCATGTATATTATGTGTGTGCCTTAGAGGTCCAAAGAGGCATCTGATCCCCCATAACCAGAGTTACGGATGGTTGTAAGTTGCAATGTGGGCACTGAGAACCAAACAAAGGTCTGCTGCAAGAGCAACAAGTGCTCTTAACTGCCGAGCCATCTCTCCAGCCCCCTATTCTATGTGTGCATGCATGCATGCGTGTATGTGTATGTACTCAACTAGGACTATCTGGTACAAAAAGCAGAACGTCTTCACGACAAAAAGGGACTGAAAAGCAAACATGCCCTGAAAGTACCAGTAAGAGATTGAAGTTTTCAGTGATTGTGCAGCTTGAAACATGTTGACCCAGCCGGGGGTGGGGGTGGGGGTGGGAGTGGGAGTGGGGCAGGCTTTGTAGGGCTGACGAATGCCTCCCTAGTCTTTCCCCACGTGCAGTGTTTGCCCCCACCCACCCCACGACTTTACTGCACCAGGTCAGAAAGTCCTTGCTCCTTCCTTTCCCACTGCTCTGCCTGCCTGGACCAGAGGGCAGAGTCCCTGGGGGTGGGACTCAGACTAAATCTCCTCCCTGGGTAGGCACTGCTTCATTCTGTCCAGCCTCACCTTGAAGGGATGGTTGCTATTGTTTCCTTCCTTCAGGGCATTTGTCTATAGTAATCTACTACTCAAATGCCCTCCCCAGCATTCCCTGCCAGGCTCGGAACTACTTGTCACTCAAAGCCCAGCCCAGTTTAGTCATCATCTCCTTTCAAGAAATCTTTCCCGTGTGCCCAATTTGTTCTGTTCTGTAACCTTCGCATCCAAAATACAGGCTCTGGAGACATATTTTCCTATGATCATTTCCTTGCCTCTACCATTAGCTTCTGAAAGAAAGACCAGGACTAATTTACCTTTGTGCTTTCAGCTAGCACTAGGCCCACAACCTAGGATCAAGGGGCAGAGAGGCACCCTGCAGTTCTGGCTAGTCCTGAATACGCTGTGGAAAAAAGGAGTTTCGTGTGGAATCGTACCTGGGAGTTGACACCTGCTGTCTGTCTCTCTTCCTCTGAGCTTCCTAAGGACATGTGCCCACCTTTCCAAAAGATTTAGCACACATTCTCCTTAGACTCTCCTTAGACTTTCCCGTGGGAGAGGGCAGTGAGGAGTGAGGGCTGGCAAGGCATTTAGAAAGCATTTGTCTTCCTCGCTTGGACATATCCCAGGGTCTGTCTTACTGCACAAGGTCCTTTATGGTGGAGTGGCAGCAATTCGATCCTAAGCAACACCAGCCAAGTCTCAGGAAAACTTGCATCCCTCCGTTTTGTGTGCCCACCCCTCTCACTGTAGGTTCTCGAAAGCTGGTTCCGTGGGGTCTGGCTTTTTCCCTACTGGGTGAGTATCATTTTCAAGCTAGGATTGGGGCAAAGCCTACAGCTAAGTCTAGCAGACAAATGTGCTGTGATACCTGGTCCAAGCCCTCACTGCAAGGCTCTGCCTTCCTTTGCTTTCTGTGCCCTACAGCTTATTTATTGACATGGCTGAAAGGCGGGCCATCCGCCAGGTGCTCACGCGCGCACACACACACACACACACACACACACACACACACACACACACACACACA
>CAJQZJ010001750.1:1372217-1382740 GCA_907164525.1 Lophiomys imhausi | reverse complement strand
TGTGTGTGTGTGTGTGTGTGTGTGTGTGTGTGTGTGTGTGTGTGTGTCTGTGTCTGTGTGTCTGTGTGTCTGTGTGTGTGTGTTTCCTGTATGGGTATGTTAGGATAAAGCAACTTAATGTGTTGATGTTGCTCGAAAGGAGCTCAACCTAACAGCAAAGAGGAATAGGCTGGAGAAAGAGCTCATTGCCTAAGAACACATGCTGCTCTTATGGAAGTTCAGTTTCCAGCTTCTACACAGAGTGGCTCACAATCACCTGTAACTCCAGGTCCAGGGGATCCAACACCTCTGGCCTCCACAGGCACCTGCACTCACAGGCACAAACCCACAGAGACACAAGCATACATACCACTAAAAATAAAAATAAATAGTTTTTAAGTAAAAAGAGCCAAGCTGGGTGTGGTGACACATGCTTTTAAATTCCAGCACTTGGTAGCCGGGCGGTGGTGGCGCACGCCTTTAATCCCAGCACTTGGGAGGCAGAGGCAGGCGGATCTTTGTGAGTTCGAGGCCAGCCTGGTCTACAAAGCGAGTCCAGGACAGCCAGAGATATTCAGAGAAACCCTGTCTCGAAAAACCAAAAAAAAAAAAAAATCCCAGCACTTGGGAGGCAGAGGCAGATGGATCTATGGGAGTTTGAGGCCAGCCTGGTCTACAGAATGAGTTCCAAGACAGCTACAGCTACATAGTGAAACCCTGTTTCTCTCTGTCTGTCTGTCTCTGTCTCTGTCTCTCTCTCAATATATATATATATATATATATATATATGTGTGTGTGTGTGTGTGTGTGTGTGTGTGTGTGTATATATATACATAGATATATAGATATAGATAGATATTCTGGGCTACATATTGAGATCCTATCTCAAAAAGAAAATTAAATAAAATAAGAGAGACATAGTATGAAGCAAATTAGGTCAATAAAGAAGAGTTTTATGTTAAGTAAGTTGTATCTAAGTAAAATTATTGAAAAAGAAGACAGATACAGCTCTTGTAAGCCTTGATTTGAATTGAGAATATCAGTACAAATATTTTTGTTTTGTTGTTCAAAAAGCTATTTCCTAGTATTTCCACCTAGAAAGGCCTGGGAACAGTGACCAACCTGTGGGCATGGGAGATTCTGGCCACTGAGATGGGGATCTTTCTGAATCTTTTCCAGCACCCTGGGCAAATGATGGAGTCAAGGTGGGGTCATGAAATGGACTGAATAAACCTGGAACCTGTTTTCACATGAGAAAGCCAGGTCTTATCAGAGAGTGCTAGGTGCACCCAGCAACTCAGGAAAACGTGTACCCAACAATTCGGGACCCAAACTGAAAGGCTGTAGTGGCCAAGGACAGCCTGTTCCAAACATCAAAGGGAGTATCAATTGTTGTGAGTTGACATTTATCAAAGATAATAAGATGTATAAATCGTTAATGATTTTTTTTTTTTAAGATTTATTTATTATGTATACAGTGTTCTGTCTGCAGGTATATCTGCAGGCCAGAAGAGGGCACCAGATTTCATTATAGATGGTTGTGAGCCACCATGTGGTTGCTGGGAATTGAACTCATGACCTCTGGAAGAGCAGCCAGTGCTCTTAACCTCTGAGCCATCTCTCCAGCCCCTCGTTAATGATTTAAAGAGGGAAATAATCCCATTAACTGGATCTGGAAGGCACTAAGGGGCGATCTCATTGCCCTAAAAATAGGTAAATGAAAAGAAAATCAGGATTTTCCTGTATGCTGAGTTTCTGAGGATGACCCAAGAGTTGGTGGTTGCTGATAGAAGTTAATGGAAGTTTCTACATCCAGCCTCTGGCAGGTCCAGGCACTGACCCCCCATGACTGCCAAAGGCACTATGTGCAAAACCTGTCAGCTCTTTTTTTTTTTTTTAAACATTTATTTATTATGTATACAGTATTTGCTCTACATATATGCCGGGCAGATCTCAATGTAGATGGCTGTGAGCCACCATGTGGTTGCTGGGAATTGAACTCAGGGCCTTGGGAAGAACAGCCAGTGCTCTTAACCTCTGAGCCACCTCTCCAGCCCACCTGTCAGCTCTTAATACCACAGAGAAGCATCTGTGTGTCCCAGACGTCCTCTTCCGAGAGGACAGCACCTGAATCTGATCAAGCCTCCAGCTCTAGCCCCACTCTGCATCCAAGCACTTGTCCTTGATGGGTTTTTAAAAAAAGGTTCAAGGTTGGGTAGATAGGGAACTCAGGGGGTGGTATGATCAAATCTGGGAGGAGTTAGGGGAGGGATATGTACAAAATTCTCAAAGAACTAATTAAAAAATAAGGGGGGAGCCGGGCGGTGGTGGCGCACGCCTTTAATCCCAGCACTTGGGAGGCAGAGGCAGGCGGATCTTTGCGAGTTCGAGGCCAGCCTGGTCTACAAAGCGAGTCCAGGACAGCCAGGGCTACACAGAGAAACCCTGTCTCGAAAAACCAAAATAAATAAATAAATAAATAAATATAAAGGAGGGGGTGGAGATGGTCCAGTGAGATTGTTCAGTGGATAAAGGTACCACCCACCACACCGGTACTCTGACCTCTACACACACCCAGGCACATAATAAATCAATGTAAAAAAAAATATTTTTTAAGAAAAGAAAAATGAGGGCTGAGGATGTACCTTATTGGCAGAACACTTGTCTGCCAGGCATGAAGACCCAGTCTCTGCCTGCAGAATAGCAAGAAGTTTAACAGTATGTGCAGTGCCAAGGGGGAACTGTTCGTAAAGGGGTGCGCCCACCAGCCACAAGAAACACTGGACGCTGGCTCACTCTTTGAAGAGATATAAAAAGAGGCTAAGAGTAAGCATCTAAAACATGAAGACCCAATAAAAGAATGAGTCGGAGTGACAAGTGTTTGAAAGTGCCATAAAAGTAGGAAAGGAATAGGTTACACACTCGAAACGGACGGTTTTTATGAGGCCTTATCTGTCCTATTTAATGCATTTTTCCAGTCTGTCCTGTGAACTTTTTTTGACTCTTATTAATTTGGCAACTTCTGCTTTTCTTGGTCACTTTTTCATTTGTCCCTTCTTTTCTTTTTCACCTTTGGGGCCTAAAATGGGTCACATTATCAACAGCTTCCAGGTTGTGTTGTTGGACCCAGTCTCTGTGAATGAGGAGAAAACCAGTCTACAAAGCAGTCCATATTCGCAAAGGAGCATCAGTTTTGACATGTGCCAAAAGGCACAACTGAGTCTGTGCTGTGGGATTGTGGTACATGTGTGCTCCCTGGCACGTTTCCCAAAATTAACATATATTTCAGGTCACGCAAATAAAAAAAGCTATCTTAAAATTGGAGTATTTTAGAGGCTGAAGAGATGGGTCAGTTGGTAAAGTGCTTATGCTAGCCCGAGGACCTGAGTTCGCATCCCCAGCACGCACGTAATAAGCTGAGGCATGCTGGTCATCCCATCGTGCCTGTCAGTCATCCCAGAACTGGGAAGGCAGACAAGTGGATCCCTAGGGCTCACTGGCTAGCCAATATAGTTCCAGGTTCATGGAGAGGCTCTGTCTCAGGAAAAGAAGGTGGAGAATGACAGAGGAAGGCACTCATTGTTAACTTCTGGACGCCACACATGTATGTGGGTGCACACCACAGAGAGAGAGAGATCACTACTCTATCATTATTGGACTTATAGCATTCACGGGCAAAATGAAAGACAAAAGTAGACCACATAGGAAGAAAAATTGTTTTTGCAAAACTAAGATGTTGCTGGGTGTGGTGGTGTACGCCTTTAATCCCAGCACTTGGGAGGCAGAGGATCTCTGGGAAATAAAGACCAGTCATGGCTACACAGTGGGAACCTGTCTCAAAAAGAAAACAAGCAGTATTATTTTTATTTATATGTGTGTATGTCATGTGTGTGTATGGGTGCCTGTGAAGGCCAAAAGAAGGCATGGGATATTGCCATGGAGCTGGAGTTACAGATGTTTGTGAGCCACCTAGTGTGGGTAGAATTGAACTTGGGTCCTCTGGAAAAGCAGCAAGCTCTCTTAACCACTAAGCCATCTCTCCAGCTGCTAAAATACAGTGTTCTTAAGAATAGGAATTATGCCGGGCATGATGGCCCATGCCTTTAATCCCAGCACTCAGGAGGCTGAGACAGGTGGATCTCTGTGAGTTCAAGGCCAGCCTGGTCTACAAAGTGAGTCTAGGATAGCCAGGGCTACACAGAGAAACCCTGTCTCAGAAAAACAAACAAA
Source organism: Lophiomys imhausi (assembly GCA_907164525.1). Classification (NCBI taxonomy): domain Eukaryota; kingdom Metazoa; phylum Chordata; class Mammalia; order Rodentia; family Muridae; genus Lophiomys; species Lophiomys imhausi. Next base: position 1,378,531 of record CAJQZJ010001750.1, on the reverse strand, counting down.
AGAGTAGGAATTATTATAATAAAATTCTAATAATCTGGGGGAAAAATACATGCAGATCACCCAGCCAGATCTGAAATTTTTACCAGCATATGACATCCCGTACGTACTGTGAAGCAGATAAAATCCCATCCAAGCTGGACTGTGGAACATTACAAAGCAGGTCTGTCCTGAGACAGAGCGGGCAGCTCTTGATGCTTGTGCACCCAGAGGACTTGTCCCCGTGCTGCTGCTCATAGGCTCATTCTTGCCCCCAGTAAAGCCTCGAATATGCTATCAATTTATTTGGATTTTATATGTGAGAAATTGAACTTATAAACAAAGGGAAGTATCCACTCAGCAGTGGACCCACAAGTCTGAAGGGGAGTGTCACACACAGGCTGTCATGGCTGTGAGGGGGCCGTCCGCCTTCCTGACAAGTGATTCGGGAGGGAGCAGGACTGTTTCCCATCCCTCTCAAGTTCACGTCAAGGCCTCTGATGATGACGTTAGGCCTCTGAGGAGTGACTGTTTAGCTTAGTCCTCATGGGATGGTGCAATAATGGAGTTAGTGAGATGATATGTAAGTTACAGTTTGTGAGGAGGCAGAGCCTCCTCCTATGCAGTGAGCTAACTGGAGTTGGGTCAGAAGCAAAGGTACATAGGCCTAGGCTTCCATGTGGTCCCTCTTGAGGGTCAGGAGGGCCCACAGAGGGATTCTCAGCACAGCCTGTGTGCTGACCATCTCTGAGGCTGCCAGCCTGTGGGAGGTCTCAATCCAGCATGCTCAGTTCCACGTGAAGTATCTTCCAGACATCTCCAAGGAGCTTGATTCTTCCTATGTCATTGTCCCTGCCCCACACTTCTCCTTACGTTCCTTGTGACCTGTATAGTCATCCCTAAGCCTCCAGCCTGCCCCACCCAAGAAGAGGAATGGTCTGCCATTCCTCTTCCTAATTCAGTCAGTTTCCCTTCTCTCTCCCTTTCTTCCCCTTTCTCCTTCCCTACCCTTCTCTTCCCTCCCCTCTGTCTTTCTCCTTTCCTTTCCATCTTTCCGATGGGCCCAAGTGAATCTCCTTAAAGTCTATGAGTCATTTCCGCACCTCCACTGGAACTTAGGGTGCACCAACACGTATATCCCAGTTCTGGCTGGTCTGACATCTCCTCTCAGCTCGCAACCTAATCACAGGACTCGGCTTTTTCTTTCCCTTTTCTAGCAAAATTCTCTCTCCCTTACTTTTCCAACTTTGCTGTGTCATCGTGAATTTGTCTTCCTCCCCTCCTGGGTGGTCTGACTCCCAGAATCCTCTCCCGCATTCTGTCTCCCCATACTGGCTGGATTTTTGGATATATATATATTTTTTTGTGCTCTGCTGGCACTGTCTTATCCCTGTGTTCCCAGATTGGAGGAACATAGTGAGCAGCAGTGAGTGGAGATGGGAGTCTGGATAACTCCAGCGAGCATCCAGCTCTCAGACATTAATCCTCACTGAGCAGATCCTGTCCCTCCACTCCCGCAACCAAATAAAGACTGACGAGGCCTGCTTTCGCAAGCTCAAGTCCTATTCAATAAAATCAGCGACTACCCAGTTGCTGGCGGGTCCGGGGAAAGTTGTACTGGAATGTGGAGGGTGGCTTCACAGTCCCATCGCCAAGGCGACATACTAAAGAGCCAACCAGTACTTAAGCCTATTGCTTTGTTGCTGTATTCCAGGTTCTCCAAGCCAGCACCCATGTTCCTGGATGACTCCTTCCGCAAGTGGGCTAGGATCCGGGAGTTTGTGCCACCTTTTGGGATCAAAGGTCAAGGTATGTTGGGACCCCTTTAAACATTAAACACCTTATTTCCCCATGCTGTCTCCCTCTACTTCAAGACAGTTCTGTAGTTTTAGAAGTTCCACACTGGGGGCTGGTGAGATTGCCCAATGGGTGGTAAAGGTGTTTGCTGCTAGGTCTGACAACCTAAATCCAGTGTCTGGAACTCACAGAGCAGAAGGGAGGACCAACTATAAAAAAATTGTCCTCTGGCTCCATGGTGTGTGTGTGTTTGTGTGTGTGTGTGTGTGTGTCCATGGTGTGTGTGTGTGTGTGTGTGTGTGTAAAAGGGGGAGGGGGCATTATGTCCATACCTTTAGTCACAAAAACAGAGGCAGGCAGATCTCTGAGTTTGTCTGCCTACCCTGGTCTCCACAGAAGTTCCAGGCCAGCATAAAAAAAAAAAAAGGAACAGTTCTTTGCTGGCAATGGTTCTATTTCTTTCCCACCCTGTACTCGCCAGAGCTGGGTCTACCACAGTGACCATGCATATGCAGTCTACCACAGTGACCATGCATATGCAGTCCTTCTGTTCAAGGTGCTAGTTCAGTGAAGGAGCAGGTACTCAGAGCAGGACCAGATGCCCATGCCAGGAGATTGCAGAAGAGATGTGCTAGAGACATGGTCATAGTGCCGTGGCTACATGGAAAAGTTCCTGGAAACGACAGACAGACACCAACCTAATAACACACACCAGGCTTGTGTAATCCCCACCTAATGCTTTTCATCCTGACTTAGCTTTCCCTCTAATTGTTCTTTTTCTGTTCCAAGCTAACCGTTCTCTCTCTATCCAGCTTCCCCCGCCCTTCAGCTTAGGGACCCCTTCCACCCAGTCCTACTTCTTTGTCAAGTTCCTTGCTGTTTCATGACTTGGTGGAAGTTCAGACAGGGTCTCAGATCCCTATACTTCGAACTAGCTGTGATCTTGCACAGGTTTCTTTTTTTTTCCAAGACAAGGTTTCTCTGTGTATCCTTGGCTGTCCTGGAACTCGTTCTGTAGACCAGGCTGGCCTTGAACTCAACAGACATCCGCCTGCCTCTGCCTACCAAGTGCTGGGATTAAAGACATGCGCCACCATACCCAGCCATTACAGTTTCAAACTGCCATGTGGGTGCTGGGATTTGAACCTGGGTCCTTTGGAAGAGTAGCCAGTGCTCTTAACCATTGAGCTATCTCTCCATTCCCATTCCACGAGTTTCTTAACCTGCTGTGCTTGGGTTCCTCTGTCAGCTAAATAGAAATCATGCCATAGTTTAAGGTTATGGTTGGAATTAGGAAAAGAGCTGTTAAAGGGAGATAACATTAGACCAGGAGGCTTAGCCCTCTACTCTGCCAGCCCAGCCCTCCCTGGAAAGAAGACAAGCTACCAAAAATGCTGTCAGACTGGGACTCTCACCTCAAGCCTCCAGTAGGCACATCCAGTGGGTTAGTGTAAGCCATACGAAGAACTTCTTCCTTGTGGCTTATGTACAGGCAGATTACTCCTTCTTCCTGAATCTTTACTCAGGACTAACTATGGCTCCAAAGACCAGAGAAGGCTGTTAGAGTCCCCAGCCAGCAAGAAGAGAACAACAGCTCCTCACATGTGCCCTTCTGTAAAAGGTCCCATCACAGAAAGAAAAGCCCCATCTGTGTCCTTGTCCTTGGTCAGTTAATAGTAATGTGTAACCGAACTTTTAAATTATTATTTAACACTTATTTATTTATTACTAAATTCACTTATCACAAACACCAACAATTTCTTAACTATTAATCCTATAAATTCCTACAACCCCTTTAACCTATCCACTAAACCTATTGATAATCATAACAACCACTTTCATAACCTTTTAGAATGATACAGTCTCTGGGGCAGGTCCTCAGTCGTCAGGAACACAGTCTTTGTTGTAGATTCTTTTTTTTTTTTTTTTTGGTTTTTCGAGACAGGGTTTCTCTGTGTAGTCCTGGTTGTCCTGGACTCACTTTGTAGACCAGGCTGGCCTCGAACTCACAAAGATCCACCTGCCTCTGCCTCCCAAGTGCTGGGTGTTGTAGATTCTTTAACGCACTTAGCAGTCCTTTTTCTGGATCTCTCAGATGCAGGTTCGTCAGGGTAGTTGGTTATTGCAGTCTCACCTTAAATAAGGCTTCATGCTTTCTTCTCTGTGGGAGACCCCAGCCGTCTGCAGGCCAACTTACTTCTTTTGAATCAGGAACTCAGCTGCTCTGCCTCAGTCCTTAAAGCCAGGCACAGTTTCCTTTAGGCCACTGTTTGGACAGATCAAACCCCTCTAGGCAAAAGCTGAGCCACAGGGTCCAGTCCTTGGCCTTTTGGTGTCTTGCTCAGGCTTTCTTTGCTCACCGGCTTCTTTCTGCTTCAGGGAGAGAGCTGGCCATCAATGGCCAGCCCTTTTTTCAGCAGGACTCTTGGAGCTCTCTCGCATCAGGGGCCTCTTCTCCTTCTGGGCTCCACGCACTGTCCTCAAATAGGAGGAACTCTGTTTCAGCTTAATTTGGGCTCCGCCCACTTAGCAGCTGAAAACAATGTCAGGCCAGATACTTTGTTTCTTCAATTCTATTGAGTCTTTCCTGTTTTCCTGACTTCAAACTTGTTTTTCAATCTATTGAGTCTTTCCTGTTTTCCTGACTTCAAACTTGTTTTTCAGTCTATTGAGTCTTTGCTGTTTTTGCTGACTTCATGCTGATAATGCTCTTCAGGCCCCGAATTAAGAGACAGTATCAGAAACTCCTATATATTTTCTAAATCTAATTTATCTAACCCCTACAGTAATGAGTTCTTCCTTAGGTACATCTGGAAGTGGGAAAAGAAGGAAATGAGAGGTCTTCCCCTCTTTTAGGTGAATCTGGAGGCGTATAGTGTAGAACCTTGTTAAAGGTTTGTTCCTCAGCCCACTCTGATCCAGCGTGTGGGGAGCCTGCACATGCCCAGTCCTCCTCGGTTCTCACATGGAGCCTGAACAGTGGCCACTTGCCTGTTGTTTCAGGATGACTGTCAAGTGCCCCAGTAGAATGTAAAGGACACTTCTGGTCATTCACATGATCTCTTGCTGTACCCAAAATTGTGTGTGTGTGTATGTTTGCTTTTGAGACACAGTCTCACCATGTAGCCCTAGCTGGCCAAGGACTTACAGAAATCCACCTGCCTCTGCCTCCTGAGTGCTGGGATGAAAAGCGTGCACCACCACACCCAGTTTGAGGAACTGAGGTATAGCCAGCACTAGAGGGCTTATCTAGCATATGCAAGGCTGCCTAGACTCAATCCCCAGTACAACAAAACCAAATAAAGAAAAAAAGTTTTATGTTGCTTTTTATTTTGGAGGCCTCCTCTCTACATGAAATGTCTCAGACTTATAGAAGATGTAAGACTACTATAATGAAGGGCTGATGGTACAGCTCAGCTTGTGAGTATTTGCCTGGCATGCATAAAGTATGGAGTCTGACCCCAGGACCTCATAAAACCAGGCATGGTGTGATACATGCCTGGAACCCTAGCACTTGGGAGGTGAAGGCAGAAGGATCAGAAGTTCAAGATTGCTTTCAGCTACAAATCAAGGTTGAGACTGGATTCATGAGACCCTGTCTCAAAATTACTAAAATAAGTAAAATAATATAATGGGCACCACACACTGTCTCCTAATTTATAAAATAAACCATAATGGGGCTGGAGAGATGACTCAGTAGTTAAGAACATTGACTGTTCTTCCGGAGGACCCGGGTTCAATTCCCAGCATCCTCCTGGTGGCTCACAGCCATCTGTAACTCCAGCCTAGGATATCTATGCCCTCTCTGGCCTCCATGGGGACCAGACACACTGAGGGTGTACAGACATGCCTGAGGACAAAACACCTATATATAAAAATTTAAAAAGGAAACAACAAAATACGATACAAGAGAGCTTCTGGTTGCTCTCCCACCTACTGTCCCCTCCCAACACCATTATCCTTGTTTTGACGTTTACATTTGGTGTTTCTTTTCCTTGATTTTTGTTATTGTACATATTTGCATATCCATTAAACATAAATTATTTTTTATGAGGCATGAGTTATGGTGATGAATACTTTAATCTCAGTACTCAGAGAGAGAGAGGTAGGAAGATCTCCTTGAGTATCAGGCCAGCCAGGACAGACTTAGACCTTATATCTCAAAAAAAAAAGAAAGAAAGAAATGTGTGTGTGTGTGTGTGTGTGTGTGTGTGTGTGTGTTGGTTTTATTAGTTTTAAAACTTTATATGAGCCGGGCGGTGGTGGCGCACGCCTTTAATCCCAGCACTTGGGAGGCAGAGGCAGGTGGATCTTTGCGAGTTCGAGGCCAGCCTGGTCTACAAAGCGAGTCCAGGACAGCCAGAGCTGTTAAACAGAGAAACCCTGTCTCGAAAAACCAAAAAAAAAAAAAAAAAAAAAAAAACTTTATATGTATCATTATATATGTATGTGTATAAATGTACATTTTAAGTTGATATTTTGCATATATAGTTTAGCTTTATCTGTATTGATACATGTAGCCATACGTCGTTGATGGGATA
>CAJQZJ010001750.1:1349955-1372207 GCA_907164525.1 Lophiomys imhausi | reverse complement strand
AGCTTTATCTGTATTGATACATGTAGCCATACGTCGTTGATGGGATAGTTTAGCTTTATCTGTATTGATACATGTAGCCATACGTCGTTGATGGGCTTTGGCTGGTTTTATTGCTGGTGGTGTCGTTGTTGTCATTATTGTTTTACTGCCACATGAGAGGAGTGATCAGAGTGCAGGTGACAAGATGCCAGAATGCAGGGTGTGACAGGTGAGGAGGAGGAGGCATCCCAGCAAAGGGCAGGATCAGAGACAGGCAGCCAGGATCCAGGGAAAGTGAGAAGGCAGGTCTGCTGAGGTAACTCCTTCAGCCATTAGTTGTCTAATTTGTTCCCTGGAATCTGCTCCATTAGAGACTAGCAGTCCTAGCAAGGCTCTCACCTAGCAACACATGTCTAGCCATGAAACCTCAGAAAACCAGATGAGTCTCCAAAGGAAGGTGAAGGATCATGGGAAGAAGGTACATGCTGGGGTTAGAGCCTGGCTCCCAGCACAGCTGAGCTTGACTGCTGCCCTACCTCCATCTCCTGGCTCAATGGAAAAGTGAAAGCTGTAGCCTGCCTGTCTGCAGCTCCCTCTGCCCACCCCCACCTCCACTCTGTCCCCAGACCTGGGCCTCCCAGTAAGGTTCCTAGCAAACATGTTCTGAGAACTTAAGTGACCCGCTAACAGTGACCTTCCTCCCCTGTCCACAGACAATCTGATCAAAGCCATCTTGTCAGTCACCAAAGAGTACCGCCTGACCCCTGCCTTGGACAGGTGAGCCAGCCCCCTTCCCCCTGGCTATCTGGAATGCACAGAGGTGCTGTGGGCCAGCTGCCCTTCCTGGATTTGGACAGGTTCTCTGTCACACTATCCACACTCTGTGGGTAGAGTATACAAGCAGGGCCGCTCTTCTGAAAGTGTACCTCTGTTGAGTAAAGCACTTTGCAAGGCTCCTTAGTCCTCAGACATCAGTGGTTTGGCTGAGATGAGATGAGAACTGAAGATGACTTGGGGGGGGGGGTCCAGTGGTGCTGATAGATGCTGCTAACAGAAACAGAACTCAAGGCTGAGGTAATGACGGCTCTGAAGCCAATAGACGCTGAAGGGGAAGGCCTCAGGTCACGGTGGGAGACAAGACACCAAGTGAGCCAGACTTGTCCGAGGCTACTGGAGTGGGAGACAAGACACCAAGTGAGCCAGACTTGTCCGAGGCTACTGGAGCCTAGAGGCTTGAGTTCAAAATAAACCCATTTAGCCAGCGATGGTAGCGCAGGCCTTTTTAATCCCAGCAATCGGGGTAGAGGCAAGCAGACCTCTGAATTTGAGGTCTACAGTGTTAGTTCCAGGACAGCCAGGGCTACATGGAAAAACCCTGTCTAGAAAAGAAAAAGAAAGGAAGGAAGGACAGAAGGAAAAAGGAAAGAAGTGCAGTCTTAAGTCCTGAAGCACCCAGTTTCATTTCCCTGCCCTTGTTTTTCTGAGAGGTTCTCAGGGTTCCTCCACTGTCCCCTACCCTCTCAGGCTACCAAGCCTCTCCTGTGTTTTTCTTAGAAGTGTCAGACTAGCTGTGTCAGGGTGTCCCAGAGTCCATCTTTCGGAGGTATGACTGTGGCCTCCTTCCAGAAGTGCTGCATGGACCCAGCCAAAGTCGCAGGAGAGACCAGGGCAAAGAGACAAAGGGGAAGAAAGCTAAGGGACCGCTTCCACTGGGGGACTGCCTTCACAGGGGGCCCACCTTCACAGGCCTCTGCTCTCTCCCCACAGCCTGCACTGCCGCCGCTGTATCATTGTAGGCAATGGAGGGGTCCTTGCCAACAAGTCTCTGGGGTCACGAATTGATGACTATGACATTGTGGTCAGGTGAGCTCCCTTAAACAACACCTTAGGCACGTCCATGTTGGGCCCCAAATCCTAAGCCCTAAGTATTGAGAACTGTCTGACCACCTGGTCCCCTAGCCTGGGGGTTTAACATAGTACTGCTGGGTTGGTGGGTTTTAAATGAGCCAGGAGGCGGCCTGGATTCCCACTCTGTACCTGGGGTGCTCGGGGTTCAGGGTGCCTCCCCAAACACAGGCCCAAGGCCAGCTCTGACTGCACCGGCTCGTTATAGACTGAACTCAGCACCTGTGAAGGGCTTTGAGAGGGACGTGGGCAGCAAGACCACGCTGCGCATCACCTACCCTGAGGGCGCCATGCAACGGCCTGAGCAATATGAACGAGACTCTCTCTTTGTCCTTGCTGGCTTCAAGTGGCAGGACTTCAAGTGGCTGAAATACATCGTCTACAAGGAGCGAGTGGTGAGTTCCCTGCCACCAGCACCCCTCCTCCTGCCCCTAGCCTTCCAGCCTCCGAGGCATCCATCCCACCGGACCCCACCAAGAACAAATAGGAAACTTCAAACTGACCCAAAGCCAAAAGACAGCAAATCCAGCAAGGGACAGAGGCCAGGCAATGGCAGGGTACCTAACAGGCTCCTGGAGCTGAAATGCCTACTCTCTGCTTCCTCCCTCCAAATGGCCAGAGGTGAGTGCTTTCTCAGCCTTCGCATCTCAGATCCCACGGATCTCTGTGGCCAGCCCCAGTGTGACTCCCAGCTTTCACAGCCTCCTGCCCTTGTCTGTACCTTCCTCCCTGGACCCACTTCCCCTTCACAAGGTCTTTCTGACTGACTGCTCTTATATCCCTACCTCCTTCTCAACAAGGGGAAAAAAAAAAACCCTTCTGAGGCCATTCTATAGGGACAGTGGACCTCAATTCAAGAATGTCAGCTCCCAAACTTACGAATCCAGACCATTCTCCTCTATTTTAACTGCTAGCCTGTAGGTTGGCCTCCGGCCTGCCACTAAGTCTAGTTCTCCTCTTTGGGTGTGATCAGATTCTGTGCTGCTGACTCTAAGCTGGTCAGGATCTGGGCCCATGTATTCAGGGAGTGTATGTGAGAAAGTAGGATCAGATTGCCCATTAGTAGACCACCCACCCCACTGGGGCCCCTACAGGGACAGCAGACCTCTGTTTCCCAGTTATGAGCCTGCAGGGACACCTGCCAACTTGTCTGAGTCTGTCTCCCATCCCCCTCACCCCACCCCACCCCACCCCTGACCCTTGTCTCCTCCCTCCAGCTGTCATCAGCCCCCCGGGGGAGGGGCATGAAGAGCTCAGACTATTCATTTCCCTGTGCCCTATCCTCTTGCTAGAGACCCATGACAGATTGCCCTCTGCCTTCAGTAAGGAGGTAGTTGTTAGAAGTTGGGGGTAAAAACAGCTTAGCCTCCCTGAGAGGCTCTCAGTGCAATTTGGTTTGACTCCACAGCCCTTTCCAAGCAAGGCAGTGTCAGGTAGGTAGCAGGCAAGAGAGAAGACAGAAGTCAGGTCCAGAAGCTCAGGTAGGTGGAACAGTGGGGAAGGGAACTCATCTCAGAACCAGGCTGAGTGAGGCAGCTGGCTGTGTTGGGTACAGCCCATATCTCCAAAGGGCAGGAAAGAGTGAAGAAGCCAGTGACTGGATTGGCTTCAGCCAGCCCCAGCTTCAAGCAGGCCTCTTATCTACCAAACTAGGGAGGAAATGGGGCTGAGGAGCACCCATCTCTCTTCAGAATCCCTACAGCCTTTCTCTTTGCCTTAAGGTAACAGGCAAGCACATTAGAGGGAGAAATGGGAGTGAATTGGATCTGCCTTGGTGAACCCTTCTCGTATATGCTCTGTGCTCACAACTCACATGCTCCCGGCCCACAGACACCTATCAGAGCCCCAAGGCTTTCTCAAGAGAGCCAGAAGCTAGGGCCTTGATCCCGTTGAGTTTTTCCCCTGTGGTGCCCAGTCACTAAAGATGTTCTGGAATTGGCTCAGATACCAGTTCCTGCTTCCTGAGGGGCAGTCTGGGAAAAGTGGGGAGGGGTCAGTCCAGATTCCTTGAGGACGGCAGACCAAAGATGCACAGCAGCCAGTCACATATGGTCACGTCTACCTCCGAGAGCACTACTAAAGTCAGTAGAGTCGAGGCTCTTCCTGTCTATCCAAGGCAGGAGGGAGAGAGTCATGAGGGAAGCAGAGATCAGGCCCCTGTTACTACCAGGAGGGTAGATGTGCTTGTCACCTAGCCTGATGGCCAGTGGGTCAAGATCTTGACACAGTGGGTAGGCAGTGTGAGGTATGCTCAGGCCCCCACTCAGCCCTGTCCTGGCCACACATGGCCAGCCTGTGGGGGGAGGGGGGGATGGCCTCCTGAGTGTGGTAGAGAGGGGGAAGACAGCAAGCAATCCTCTGAAGTCCTGTGGCTTTCTGTGACACTGCAATCCAGGATGGTTTTGGACTTCTGAATGAGCCACCAACCAATGCCAGTAATATTCATGACTTTCTCAGAATACCAAGTGTCTTAGTCAGTGTTCTGTTTGCTACGAAGAGACACCATGACCACAGCAGCTCTTGTAAAGGAAAGCATTTAATTGGGTCTTGCTTATAGTTTCAGCAGTTTAGTCCATTATCATCATGGCGGGGAGTATGGAGGCACACAGGCAGACATGGTGCTGGAGAAGTGGCTGAGAGTTCTACAACCTGATCGGCAGACAACAGGAAGTGAGAGAACCACTGGGCCTAGCTCAAAGCCCACCCCACAATGACATACTTCCTCCAGCAAGGCCACACCTCCTAATCCTTTCAAATAATGCCACTCTCTGGTGACCAAACATTCAAATCTATGAACTTATGAAAGCTTTTTTTTTTTTTTTGGGTGGGGGGGGGGGGTTTTTTTGGTTTGGTTTGGTTTTTTTTGTTTGTTTGTTTTTTGAGACAGGGTTTCTCTGTGTAGCCCTGTCTGTCCTGGACTCACTTTGTAGACCAGGCTGGCCTCGAACTCAGTGATCCACCTGTCTCTGCCTCCCAAGTGCTGGGATTAAAGGCGTGCACCACCATGTCCCGGCATAGAGGCTATTTTTATTCAAACCACCACACCAGGTGAACTTCCAGAGGCCCGGTCTTGAGTGCCCCTCCCCTGAGCCTGCGGTTGGTGCCCTCCTGGGACATCTCCAGGCTGCACATCACTTCTCAGGTAGGGTAGGTGCTAAGTCAGGCTGTCTTTCCCAGCCCTTCCTGTTTTTGGGATTCAGCCACAGGGTTGGGCTGTTCAGGCAGTGATGTTTCTAGCTGCTCAGCCTCTGTCTGCTGGCAAGCTCTATGCCTGTCTAGGGTTTCACCTGCAGAATTCTGACAGGAAATAGCTCTGCTTCCAGGACCAGGGCTGTGCTGGGCAGGACTGGAGCAGGTATGAGACACAGACCCTTGCCTATGGCATGTAGCTTTCTGGTACCCAAGAGCCCTGATGAGCACTAGGACCAAGGAAGGTGGCTAACACCTCTGCCCTTCCCCACGTGTAACCACTTGAGTCTCTAACATATTGGACAGTGGCACCAATAGCTCCAAACAATTACCAAAAGACCCTTTACTTCCCTGGTCCCAGGAACCTTGATCAAATCAGCAAGGACATATGATAGGAGCTCCTGGCAGGCTGTGTGTCCAGAAAAACACTGGTGGATACTGAGTAGGGATGTCAGGCTAAGAGGGAGCCAGGGAGAGGGAGAAGCAGCCACATGCTAAGTCCCTGATGGAAACCTCAGCTCAGTAAACAGCTCTTCTCAAAGTCAGACGGCCGCCTCCCCTGTGCAGTCACCTCTTTGCCAGGCCTTAGTGAGGTGCAAGCTCTGAGCCAGCCCCTAGGACTTCAAAGACGACTTCACTTCTGTTCCAGACCAGAAGTCACTCACAGTCCAGTGGGAGACACAGTCCCCAAACGAGAATTATTGTGCAGTGTAGGAGGTGGCGTGATGAGAGGCCCTCTAAAGCAAGCTGGAGCAGACAGGGAAAGCGAGGGGAAGGCCTCCTGAAAGACACTGCCTGAGGGGCTTTCCTTTTCTCCCGCTGTCATCCTTCCGCTGACAGCTACTGAACAGCTTCCTGCCTGGACTGGGCCAGAGTGGCTGTGGTTCCCAACATACAGAGGGAAGGGAAACGAGGCCTGAGGTGGCCCTTGGATAATCAGCACAGGCTTGACCTTACAGTGGTATGTTCTTTCCTCAAGGAAGGATGGAGGGCAGGATCTCAGAGGGCAGCCAAGGTCCCACATTCATGCTCAAGAAGTGGCCTCAGTTTGGGGTTTTTTGTTGTTGTTGTTGTTTTTCACATAGGCTGGCCTGGAACTCACTGGGTATCCCAGGCTTGCTTTGAACTCAGGAAAGTTTCTCTGCCTCCAAAGTGTTGTTGGGATTGTAGATATGAGTTGCCATGCTCAGCTGATGTTTTAAGAGTTAAGATGAAGTAGAGAGAAAGCCTAGTATAAAAGCTGCAGTAAGTTCTCAGCTGCAGGCAGTTCCTGGTGCTTGTTTTCATGAGACAGAGTTTACTCTGTGGCCCTGGCTGGGTCTGAACTGTTGGCCATCTTCTTGACACAACCTCCAGAGTATTGACGCCATGGCTACTCCTGCTTTCCACAGAAGGAGCCCCCCCAGAGAACAACAGCAGAGTTAGCATGGTAGTATGGGAACTGTGCAGGGCAGACGTGGCCATGAGGACCCTGAATACGGGGCCTTTCTGGACAGGCCAAGGTGGGGGTTGGATGCCATCTACACGTGAGCATCTAACCTGCTCCGACCCCAGAGAACTTTGCTCAGGGGAAGCAGGATGAGGCACGTTACATCTGGGGGACACAGGGCGGGGCCCCAACAGCAGAACAAGTGACCACAGACGCCTCTCCACGCATCTGCCAGTGTTTTCTCTGCAGGACTTCACCAGCGGCCACCCTGTTCCCACATGGCATTGTTACATGCAGGAGTCGGAAGGCCTTCTTCCTTCTCCCTCCCCATGTAAACCATGATGTTACTTTACCAGCTTCCCATGGCTGGGTCCCATTTCTGAGTTCTATACATGCACAGACACACACACTACATGAATACATAAGCAGTAAAAAAAAATTATGCCCCTTGTCTTACCCATCCTCTTACCTCCTGTCTCAGGTAGCTGAAAGAGTCAAACCCCTTTTGCTAGAGGTCCCTTGGGCCTGGCACCCAAACCCACCCCTCTGCTGGAGTGATTTTCTGATTCTAAACCCAGAGGACTCAGCCTCTGCCACACAGTAAAGGAGCAACTCACCAGCTAGTACACTCAGGGCACTTATTGTGACCCGGCAATGTGCGAGTGTAAGGACAGTCCCTGGTTTTCACAAGCCAGTGACCAAAACCCTCGGAAGCCTTGACTCCAGCCACTCTTATTATCTAGATTCATATCCAGCCCTTCTGCAAACGGCTCACTCTGGTGATTCCCACAGCTTCCTAGGTCTCCACTTTGGCTTCAGCCTCCTCCAGTCTATTCACCACATGTGCCTTCAGAACCATTCAGAAACATCCCCATGACTGGCTTGTTCTTTGGCTTAATGGTTGCCATTTAAGAGCGAGGTCTCATACCGACACTGTCAGTATCACATGGAATCCTGTCGTTTCGGGGATGGCCCCACCTTAGAACTTCTGAATAAGAAACCTCGAGGAGGACAGTAGTCTGATTTAACAGGTCCCCCAGATGCAAACTCAAGTGTAAGAACAGATTCAAATTCAAGCTCTGACATCCCCAGAGCCTCCCTGTCTTTGCCACTTTCTCATATTCAACAGGCATATTCTGTTCTCGCAACTCCAAAATGTACACTGTTTCACACTACTGCATTCAGCCTGCACCATCCAGGGCTGTTAGAACTCCTCTCATGAGCCCCTGGAGGCAGGAACCATTTGTCTATTGCAAGCCTGGGCCCTTCAGGTATGTTGGGGCAGGGTTGACAACAGGCTTAAATGCATAAACATGGAGACTGAGGCTGGTAGCTTCTGAGGGGTTGGGATTTTAATCAGAACCTGGGGATCTCGTCTGGATCTTTCCTTTCTTCGAAGCTGCCTCTTGTTTTTTTGCCCCAGAACATGATTCTTTTGGGGTTCTGGACCTTTGTATCCTCTTGATCTCTTGCTTCTCCTGAGGATCCTCTTTACCGGTTCTAAGAAGATTCCTTGATAAAGGAAATGAAAACCGAACAGTCCCTGGCTCCCTGCCTGAATTGTCGGGGTCCCACTGCTGCCTGGAGCTGTGTCTCCTCTTTGTTCTTGGCTTTCCCCAAATATAGCTTTCAAAAAGGGTTTTTTGACCCTCTCTTCATAGCATACATCAACATAAATACCAGGCAGACTAAAAAGCAAAATATAAAAATATAACTAAAGGATATATATACCAGTTCTCACTGTGTTGCCCAGGCTGGCCCAGAACTATGTAGCCTGAGCTGGGCTTGAACTTTCAGCAGTCTTCCAAACTCAGCCTCCCAGATTCTGGGATTGTAGCCGGGAGGCACCTTTTGTTATGAGACAGTCTCTAACTGTGTTGTCCTGACTCAGAGACATTGACCTTGCCTCTGCCTCCCTAGTGCTGGGATTAAGGGTATGTGCCACCACACCCAGCCCTCCCACGCCTCCTCCTCTTCCTTCTTCTCCTTTTTTAATTTTAATTTTTATTTTTTGAAATTGAGTTGATCTGGGTGTGATGGCGCACACCTTTAATCCTATCAGTTGGGAGGCAGAAGTAGGTAGATCTCTGTGAGTTTAAGGCGAGCCTGGCTTACAACTGAAGTCCAGGACAGCCAGAACTCTATTACACAGAGAAACCCTGTCTCAAAAAAAAAAAAAAAAAAGAAAGAAAGAAAGAAAAGAAAAGAAAAAGAAATTGAATTCCCTAACTTAAGCTGTTAGGAGGCAGTCTCCCTGTGCTTGGATTACAAGTGTGAGCCACCATGCTTGGCAGGAAGGGACAAACTTTTAAGGCACATAGAAGAAACTTGGCAATACCCATTTACATGAAACAAAAATATTTTTCCAAACACTTTGAAAGTATGTCTAGAAAACATGATGGACAAAGGTTTCTTATTCTGAGGGCTGTTGGGGAAGCTATCAGAGCCCAATAGCTAAGAGGAAGGGTACCCCGATTGCAGAAGAGGAGAGATGAGGAAACTACAACAGAGATGGATGTGGCCTGCCAAGCAGGTGGAGACATGCATGTGCAGGCAGCAGGATGACATTTGTCACCCATCATTTTTAAAAAATACATTGGAATTATAGCACAGTGCACTGGGAAGACTGGGGAGACGGGTGGTCTCAGGTTATACCAATGAGAGATCGGTCTTGGAAAGGGAGTGGCACACAGTGCCAAGAACTGTCCCTCAGGAAGGAAAAAAAAACCAGCATACAAGATTTTTATCATGGCAGTATTTATAGTAGCCAAACCCAAGTGTGACCCAAGGGATTAGTTACGCAAATTATGGTTGTCACCGCTGAGTGGCACACTTAGCAGAGACATAGCCAACCTACAGTGGGTATAGACATCTGGACCCACCATCAACCATTGCTTTCCTACTCTTTGCGTGTGAGGGAGGCTGGGAGACATAGAGCCGGATTCAGTGTCAGGCACTAAAACTGCTGTCTTAGTTAAGGTTTTATTGCTGTGAAGAGTCACCATGACCACAGCAGCTCTTACAAAGGAAAACATTTCTTTGGAGCTGGCTCTCAGTTTCAGAGGTTTAGTCTATTATCATCACAATGGGAAGCATGGCAGGCAGACATGCAGAAGGAGCTGAGACTTCTACTTCTGGATCAGCAGGCAGCAGGAAGAGACTGCGATCCACTAGGCCTGGCTTGAGCTTCCGAGACCTCAAAGCCCACCCCCTAGTGATGCACTGACTCCAACAAAGCCACACCTACCTGAACAAGGCCACACCTCCTCATAGTGCCACTCCCTATGAGCCTATGGTGGTCACTTTCTTTCAAACCACCACAACTATCCTCTTCCCCTGCCACAACCATCTGTCACTACAGTGGTAGAGACTAAACGGGACAGTGATCATGCCAACCCTGGACACTCTGTACTCATCCCCGAGATCAGTTGCCTTCTGAGACATGAGATTGAGCCCAGTAAACACCATCTGCCCACTGGGGAGAATACCCAGTCTCGGGGCCAGGAGTAGCTGGACAGGGCAAGCAACCGTGCCTGGCAAAAGGGAACAGATGCTACCCGGGTCAAAAGGGTTCAGCTGCCTCATCTCTCTGCTTCCAGATACTTACTTACTGTAAGTCCCAGGTCCTGACTGACTGCTCTGCAGTCTGTAGCCTCATGTAGAGGCTGGCCAGGTGAGCAAAGTCTCTGCCACAGAGAATGACACTAGCAAGCCGAGTGTTACTTAGTAACCGTTTTGTTCAGCTGGGCGGTGGTGGCACATTCCTTTAGTCCCAGCACTCAGGAGACAGGCAGGCAGATCTCTTGAGTTCAAGACCAACCAGCCCAATCTGCAGAGTGAGTTCCAGGACAGCCAGGGCTACACAGAGAAAGAAATCCTGTCTCAAAAAAAAACAAGCACATCTTTAATCCCAGCACCCGGGAGGCAGAGGCAGGTGGATCTCTCTGAGTTCAAGGCCAGCCTGGTCTACAAAGCAGGTCCAGGATAGCCAGGGATACACAGAGAAACCCTATCTCAAAAACCCAAAACCAACCAACCAACCAAAAACCATTACATTCAACTGGCATGCCATCAAAAAGGAAATAGGTAAAGAAGTATATGTCCTCATCAAACTCTGACCACATCTAGTGAGATGGAGTGAAGAAAATTATGGAAGACCAAGAGCAGAGTGCCCAGCTCAGACTTACCTTCCCCTTTGAGTCCATTGCCATGTCTTGGAGACCTCCATATTTCCTACCCTAACAGGGCTGAGGCTACTTCCATCTTAGAGGGTAGAATGTTGCTCTGAGCCTACCCTCCAACCCTGGGGAGGCTGTTTGCAGTGGCTTCGAGCAAAGTTCAGATATACAGAGTGAGGAGGCCACAAACAGGAACAGGCTTTCTCCCATGTAGGAGTCTGGGTAGGAGGAGGGCTTTGGCCAGCTTTCCCTACAGTATCATGGTCTGTATAAGTCTGGGGTCCGAATTCCAAATCCCAACTCTGCCCTCCATGGCATTTGTTAAAGGAAAGGTAGTTATTTAACAGCTTGATAGACTGATTGGTAACTTCCTAATGCCTAGAGTATGGATCTTTTTTTCTCATTTACTGTTACAGTGCTGGGGATGAAGCCCAGGGTCTTTTTTTTTTTTTTTTTGGTTTTTTCGAGACAGGGTTTCTCTGTATAGCCCTGGATGTCCTGGACTCAATTTGTAGACCAGGCTGGCCTCGAACTCGCAAAGATCCGCCTGCCTCTGCCTCCCAAGTGCTGGGATTAAAGGCGTGCGCCACCACTGCCCAGCGAAGCCCAGGGTCTTGATCATACTAGACAAGTGCTTTACCACTGAACTAGCCCCTTCTGCCAAAGCAAGAAGTGATCTTACCTATGATTTTAAAGAATTACAATAACAGAAGCTAACAGGAGCTGACTTTGAGCCAAGCATCTTATATGCATGACCTTTAACTGTCATAACAACAAACCACTGTAAGGCTGGAACTAGTATTCCTGTCCTGTAGTTGATGATAATGATACTTAGGAAGGGTAGTGGACTCCCTCAGGGCATAGAGTGAGCAGCTGGGAGTTTGGGTTAAGTCTTTTTGTTTTGTTTTGTTTCGTTTTTTGAGACAGGGTTTCTCTGTATTGCCCTGGCTAACCTGAAACTCACTCTGTAGACCAGGCTTACCTTGAAGTCACAGAGATCAGCCTGCCTCTGCCTCCCAAATGCTGGGGTTAAAGGTGTGCACCTCCATGCCTGGCTGGGTTAAATCTTAGACTCACACTCTTAGCCCTTGACAGCAGCCTTCCCAGGGGGCAGTGGGAGCCACTGAGGATTTTAAACCTGAGAAGGTGAGCAGATCTATACAGGAAAACGCAGTGAGCTGAAGGACAGTGAGATGGTGGCTGATACAAAGACCCTAGGAAAGCCAGTAACTTATCATGAGGCTGTAGCAGTGGGCAACATTAAGAGTGAACACATCTGCTGTTTCTGTGGCTGCAGAAAGCCAGGCTGTCACTGTCCTCAGACTCCTCCACAGGGACCAAGAAATCTCATGGTAGCAGGACCCTGGTGGGTAGACACTTCCTTATATTCTTCCCAGATCTTTCTCCACTTGGTTCTGGCTATTCTGAGAAGAGCAGAGCAGGTTGCATCAGCAGGAGCCTGGCAGCTCTACACACAGGAGCCAGCCCAAACTTGACTGAGGCAGGGACATTCCTAGAGGAGGGAGTGACAAGGAATGCAGCCCACAGCTGTCCTCGAGGAGAGGTGTGGTGGTCCTGACTGGCCTCTGGGTTGTGTCCTGTGGGTGGGAGAAGTGAGAAGTAAGCAGCCTTCATAACAGTGGACCCAGCAGCAGGCAGGCCTCCAACACCCCTACCTGCAGGAACCAGCGGAGAGAGCTGGTTCCATAGTCCCATGTCTGAATGGGTGCAGGTGTGGGCCTGTGCAGGTGTGCATGTGTGCTGGCCTTTCTGTGGTGGCTGACACCTCCGGCCACACCCTCTGTTTCAGTCTCTTGGCTTCTGCAACACTCAGTCATAATAGGAAAGATTTATTGAGTTCTCCCTGTATACTAGATACTGCCAAATGCTATCAAACACAGCATCTCCTCTAATCCCTTCGGATTTCTGGGAAGTCGGTCTTGTCATCCCTGTTTTATGCAAGAGGAACCTGAGGCTTAAACAGATGAAGCGATGTGCCCCAGGTCACAGAGATGTGAAATTGGGGTGTGAGCTTCAGTTTTCTACACTCCAAAGCCTCTCCCATGTAGACTTCTAAGAAGAGGAGCCATGGGGTGCTTGGTGGCTCGATGTTAGGAGACAGGCTGAGATTTGTTTGGTACCTGATGATTTAATTTATTTATGTGTTTGTTTGTTTGTTTATGCTTGTGGGTGTGTTTTATATGCATGTATGAGTGCATACCCCATGTATGCCTGGTGCAAGAACAGGGCATAGGATCCCTGAGACTGGAGTTACAGACAGTTGTGAGCTGCCATGTGGGTGCTGGGAACTGAACCTGGGTCCTCGAAAGAGCAGCTAGTGTTTGTAGCCACTGAGTCAACTCTCCAGCCCCAATACCTGGTGGTTTTTTTGTTTTTTGTTTTTTGTTTTTTTGAGACAGGGTTTCTCTGTATAGCCCCGGCTGTCTTGGACTCACTCTATAGACCAGGCTGGCCTTGAACTTGCAGAGATCCACCTGCCTCTGCCTCCTGAGTGCTGGGATTAAAGGCATGCACCACCACGCTGGACAATTACAGACAGCTGTGAGCTGCCATGTGGGTGCTGGGATTTGAACCCCGGTCCTTTGGAAGGACAGTCAATGCTCTTAACCACTGAGCCATCTCTCCAACCCCAATACCTGGTATTTTTATAGCTAGAGAAACAAAAGCTCACGTGGCACCTTGTTTTTACTGTTAAGCTTTCCCCTGAATCTCCAAGGAAGCTTTACATCAGGACAATGATGGATGGGAGGAAGCAAAAGAAACTCTAAAGTGTGGATCATGCTGCTGCCTGTCCTCTAATTTGAGGCTCCCTGGGACTTGGGACCTAAGTGTGGGACTCTTCCCCAGGGTACCCCACCACCCTTAGACACTTCTGGCTGCCCCATGGCAGCACAGATGTCAGAGCTTGCATTCAAATGGTTCAGGGGCAGAAAGTGCCCACCTGCTCCCAAGTCCCAGGCCCTGCCTCAGCTTACCCATGCTGCACAGAAGCAAGAAGTGGGGAAGAGCTGCTCATAGAAGTGTGCACACCAGCTTATATGCATGTGTGCATTTATGTGAGTAAGAGACCACTCGCTTCATACTGGAAATGGGGCACTCTGTGCTCACTTCCTCATCAAATTAGTCATTCCTCCTTCCAGAAGATTAATGAAAGAAGCAAGGCTGTGGCCTGCCCTTCCCCACTGGTGCTTTTTTCAGATCCTTAGGAGGATTTGCAATAAGCTAATTCCCTCTAGTTTCACATAGTGGTTAGATCCTGGACCTTTAAAAACACGGGAAAGGCTGAGGATGATGGTTTCGATGACAATGCCTCAGGTCATGGGTAGGTTCCAGGTTCTGGAGTAGAGTCCACCTTAGATGTGCCCTGCTATGCCAGCTGCATATGTGCCCCAGCATGTTCCATCTGTAGAATGGGTCATGGGGCACTAACAGGGCTGAGGAGGGTCTGACCATCTGGGGGCTGTTCTGCTCCTGAGGCCAATGGAGGAACTTGGGAAGAATGTCATATCCCCTTCAGTAGCCATGACCTGCCCAGCCAGGCTGGGTCCTGGGCTACAGAAATGAATCAGAGAGGAGCCCAGGGCTATAATTCTCACAGTGGCCCACATGATAAATATCGAGTGTCTCTCTGGCTTGTCCATTGGGAATCTGTTCCTTGCTCAGAGTCCCCAGTGAGCAGTGAGCTAAAGCGGAGTCCTAGGACCAAGGCCCGTAACTCTGTTTTCTGTTGTCTCTCAAAGTAGTAGGCACGTCTTCCTTTGGGTACAGGAGATCAGAAAAGATGAGCAAGAGGCAGGTCTAGGTGGGATGCATCTTGTAGGTAAAGAGGGGGTATTAGAGATAAGCAACAAGAGAAGCACGGAGGAGTTAACTAGCAGTGGCTTCAGAGGGCTTGGGCTATGAACTGAGTGGCAGCCAGAGGTGACACAAGGTGGCTTGTATTTGGAAAGACCATTCTGACAGGGTAATGTGGCCTGGAAGGCAGAGACAGACCTTCTAGATGCTCAGTCCCATGTGTGTTAAACAAGCAACTGGAATTCAGCAATCATTTGTGTGTGGCACACATGTTCCATTCACCCTATGGGGCTCTGGAGTGTTTAGCAGGCATAGAATGGGCCAGTTGTTAGGGTAGTACTGGTGGAGAGTAATGAGATGGGGACCTGAGGTGGCAGCAGTGGCCTCTGGGGAGAGGGATGGATCTATGGGATAAGATGCAAGAAGTAACTGGCCAGAAGAACAGGATGGGTCTTGGAGTGGAGGAGACTCTGGAGTGTACTCCAGGTTTCCGGTTTGGAGGATGGATGGACAGTAGAGGAAGGGAAGAAGAAGGAGGAAAAGATGTAGATATCAAATAATATCTATGTGACAAAATCCTCAAAGATCGTAATTCTGCTGTCTGGCATTTCCTTTATTTTCTTTACTTAGCTGAACTGCCTTTGTAAACTTTTGGAGATTTTCCTGGCATTTCACAGTTATAAATACCACTATAATAAACAGGCTTGCAGCCTGTGAGTGTGGGTTAAACAGCCTCATGGCTGGCTACTAGTGACCCTGGCTTGCTGCTTAACCTTCTCTTACTGTTTCTATGAGATATCATTGATTTTTTTTTCATGAGTTTTGGTTTTCTATTTGTCTGTCAGAGCAGGGGTGTTGTTGAGACAGAGTCTTGCTATGTAGCCCAGGCTAGCCTCCCTTGAAGCCTAGGCCATCCTTCTGCCTCAGCCTCTCAGGTACTGGGATTACAAGAGTATGTCACCATACCTGCCTATTTTTCATGAACTTTTAAAACATGAACCTCATTAATTTGTGACAAACTTTTCTTCACATTTTTGTTTCTCTCTTAAATTTGCTTGTTTTGTTTTGTTTTTAAAGATTTATTTATTTATTTATTATATATGCAGTGTTCTGTCTGCATGTATGCCTGTAGGCCAGAAGAGGGCACCAGATCCCATTATAGATGGTTGTGAGCCACCATGTGGTTGCTGGGAATTGAACTCAGGACCTCTGGAATAGCAACCAGTGCTCTTAACCTCTGAGCTGTCTCTCCAGCCCCTTGCTTGTGTTGTTTTAAGGTTTGTTTATTTTAAACTGTGTGTGTGCACTCTGCGTTTGTTCTGAGGTACATATGTAAGAATGTTTGTAAAGTTGAACTAGGCATGTGGCTCGTTAGCAGAGCATTTGCCTAGCATACTTGAGGCTCTGGACTTGATCCTCAATGCTGGAAGAAAAAAAAAGAAGTCAAAAATCTTTTTAGGGCCAGTGAAATACATCAGCAGGTAAAGGTACTTGCTGATGGGGAATTTCTCCTTTTTTACCTGTATTTATTTATTGTGTGTGTGTGTGTGTGTGTGTGTGTGTGTGTGTGACACTGTTGCATATATGTGTGGGTACGTGTGCGGAGGTCAAAGGACAACTTGGTTCTCTCCTTCCATGTGGGTTCTGGGATCAAACTCAAGTGTGGCTAGGGAGCAAGTACAGAGCTGCCTTGCTGACCAACAGGGCCTCTTGTATTCAGTGATTGTTTCCTCTGGGCATGCTCAATTCTTTTCCACTCTAAGTTTAGCTGATTTTTGTCAAGACCCCTAGGCAAGTAACAAACTTGCTGCTTTGGAGGCCGTGGTAATGGCTCCGAGGCTCCGAGGCTCCTTGGCTCACCACTTCCTCCAGCATACTAAAGAGCCCTGTTGTAAGGGTAGAGAAAGGGGAGCTCATGAAAGAGTAGCTGAAGTGTCTGAGTTGGGGATCTAAACCAGGAAAGGCAGGAGGGCCAAAAATCTTTGTGAGGTTTGACAGGAGGAAGGAAGAGGCTACAGAGAAGAGGTGCTGTAGCCCTAGTTGGACACTGGGATGTGAAAATGAACTATTCTACATACCACAGGACTGAAGCCACCCAGCTCTGGTCAGGGGCAGGACTGAGATCCACGTGTCATTCTGTTCTGTGACAGCTCATGTAATGTCTTTATTTTCAGGTCTACTTTAGCACAGTTGACTGAGAGCCAGGAAAGACAGAAGAAGGGGAAGGAGTCGAGCTCAGCAGAGCAGATAGGCGAAAGAGGGCAGGCTTCCGGTGGGCCCCAGTCTCTGGTGGGGAGGCCAGGACATCTAGGCCTGCTGATCTTCCTTGTGTCCGTCCCAAGGACACCCTTGTCCTTGCACTCAGGCCAGAGCAGCACTCCTGACAGTGTCCCATGCTTTGTCCTCTTCCTCAAAACTCATTTCTGTCCTCCATTACAAACCATGGCCCCATCACATGTTCACCCTTCCCCCAACACACACATGTCTGTCACAGCCCATGAGCCCTCACTCGACAAAGCCTTCCTGTGTTGGTTTATACCAGAGACCTCAGGTTGCCCTTCCACACATGAGCCCTGTCCTCATTGGTCACTTCTCTGTATACAGTGTGGGTCCTTTCCATTCATCTGAGTACATCCTCAGGTGGTGATGTGGGAGCTCATGTCTTCTGCTGTGTCTGCAGAGTGCATCTGATGGCTTCTGGAAGTCCGTGGCTACTCGAGTGCCCAAGGAGCCCCCTGAGATTCGCATCCTCAACCCATACTTCATCCAGGAGGCTGCCTTCACTCTCATTGGACTGCCCTTCAACAACGGCCTCATGGGCAGGGGGGTGAGACTCCTGGGCAGGGAGGGGGAGGACTACGCAGAGACACCTTGGAAGGGAACTGGGTGGCAATGCTTTGGGAAGGAGGCTCCGTGGGGAGGAAGGCCCCTCTTAGAAATGGGCTTGATTAGCTCTGGAGGTCTCAGCCCCCCCAGCCCCCTACAGAACTCTACATGCTTCCTCTCCTCTGCCCTTCTAGAACATCCCAACCCTTGGCAGTGTGGCAGTGACCATGGCACTACATGGCTGCGATGAAGTGGCCGTCGCAGGCTTTGGCTACGACATGAACACACCCAATGCACCCTTGCACTACTATGAAACTGTGCGCATGGCAGCCATCAAAGAGGTGAGGGTTGGGCAAGGGGGCAGTCTTTGGGTAGAGCCAGGGGGGTGTGTCTTCCAGCACAAAGTGGGTGGAGCCAAGGGGGTGTGTCTTCCAGCACCAAGTGGGTGGAGCCAAGGGGTGTGTCTTCCAGCACCAAGTGGGTGGAGCCAAGGGGGTGTGTCTTCCAGCACAAAGGATGGACTCCAGCATTTATACAAATGAATGCTAAGGGGGAACTGGAAGCTTCTCTTGCTGCCCAGAGTTCCTGGAAGGACCACCCTCAGCTAAGCAGCCAACTTCGGTCTACCTAGCATGCAGACAGGCCTCTGGCCATCTGTGCGTCCTCTTCCCTAGCTTTCCCCTGAGCCCAGAGCCCCTTTCTTAGGCTTTGTCCCCCATAGGCCCTCTGCCCCGGCCCTGTACCTTACCCCTACTTGCTACACCTGGCCATCATAGTCTCCGCTTGTCACCAGCTCAGATTTTCCTCTTCCACAGACCCTTCCTTCCCTGGGCAACCCACAAGTAAACAATGTCTCTTGCTCCCAGGAAGATCCCTGTACCCCGCCACCCTTTCCTGCACAGAGCATAGAAATTACCTAGTGTGCTCCCAGGAGATCCATCTGTACAGGTAGCTTCTAGCTCTCCAGGCCTCTCTACCCCACAGCAAGGATATGGCTGGGAGGGGGGTAAGGTGAACCCTTCTCTTTCATCAGCCTCTGCTACAGCCTCTCACTGAGCCATGCCTGACAGTCTGGAGGATGGGTGTGGCTGGGGAAATGGCTCATTTATGCAGGTCCA
The DNA here is from genome assembly GCA_907164525.1 of Lophiomys imhausi. Classification (NCBI taxonomy): domain Eukaryota; kingdom Metazoa; phylum Chordata; class Mammalia; order Rodentia; family Muridae; genus Lophiomys; species Lophiomys imhausi. Next base: position 1,353,767 of record CAJQZJ010001750.1, on the reverse strand, counting down.
CATTCCTGTGAATCCAGGGGCTCCAGCGGCCACTAGTCCCCACTGCTGTTCAACAGTCTCTTTTACCTCCCCAGCTGTCCCCACAGCTCCTGGGCCTTATACTTTGAAAGCGTCTGCCTCCAGTGAAAAGTCTGAAGGCATACAGGGGACTTAGAGGAGCCCCTTCTGGAACACCCCATTTGCACTCTTCACCCCCACTCAACCTTTTACCCCCTCACCTGACTTCACTTCCCTCAAAGTTACCGGTGACCTGCCTCAAGAATACTAAGTCTCATGGACTCATATATGCCATCTTTCTTTGTTTTTTTTTTCTTTTATTTATTATTGTTGTGGGGGTGCCTTGTACCATGGTAAGTGTGTGGAAGTCAGAGAACAACTTTTCAGACCCAGAAACGCAGGTCGTCAGGCGTACGCAGCAAGTACTTGTCATTCTCCATCCTCAGGGCATGTTTCCTGTTCTCTCAGAAACCTTTTGTATATTGACCACGGCTTCCTGCTTCAGCTGCCGTAATTTCTAGTGCTCCTTACTTCATGCAGCCTTCTCTCCTCCTCTTCCCTTCTTCTCTTCTCTTTTCTATCCTCAGCTTTGGTCTCACTCTTAATAATCAAGCGTAATGAGGCTGGTGTGGTGGCACAGGCCTTTAATCTCTGTGGGTCTTTGTGATTTCAAGGCCAGCCTGGTCTACACAGCAAGTTCTGGGCCACCCAGAGCTACAAAAGGACCCTGTCTCAGGAGGAGAGGAAAAGAAGCCACTATAGGGCTGGAAAAACATGGCTCAGCAGCTAAGAGCACATACAGCTTTATTACCAACACACAGACAGCATGTAGACATATACAGACATGCCATATACACACACACTTAAAAAATTTGAGCAATTCAGTAACTCTAAAAGATAATAACTATTTTGACATCACACCTTTAACAAGCTAATAATTTCTTAGTATTGTGGACTATCCAGTACTCAACTGACCTGTTAACCCTCAGTGACTCCTAGTGGGTGCTCTTGAAACTGACTCATCCATTGATTACTTCTGCTGGGAGGAGGAGAAATTGTGGGATGAACACAGTTTTATGAGTGTCCATGTTTGCTTGAATCCCTATCCTACCATTCTTCTGAGCCTGTTTTTGTTTTGTTTGTTGTTACTGTTGCTTTTGCCTATAGATCTAGTTTCTGTCTGGGGCGATGGCTCAGAGGGTAAGAGCCCTTGCTGCGTAAGCATGAGGACCTAAGTTCAAATCCTAAATTGGAATGCCAGATGTCAGGCATGGACCTTCATGTGACTCCTAAAGATAAAACTCAGATTGTTGGGCTTGAGCAGCAAGTACCTTTGCTTGCTGTGCCACCTCAGCGGCCCCACCCAACCTATACTGTTCTCCCCAGGGAGCTACTGCAATCCCACCCAGTTACATCAGACAGAATCTGCGAGTGTAACTGCAGCCAAAATGGGAAAGATCCCCAGTGCCCCCTCCACCACCCACTCATCTGGAATATTCCAAGGGCAGTGTTGTCTCCATAGCGCAAATAGTTGCTTTTATGTTTCTAGACTTCTTCCTGGTAGCCACTCCTGATACACTGTTCCATCATTTTTCTAGGGTAAATGTTTAAAGAGCTCTAGACTCACTCTTCTGTGCCCTTTGATTCCTTCCCAAGGTAAAGGGGTCATGAAATTTTCAACCAATCCCAGAAAGATTGTTCAACTTCTTTTTTTTTTTAATTCATTTGTTTTTATTTTTATGTGTATTGGTGGTTTGCCTACATGCATGTCTGTGTGAACTGGACTTACAGACAGTGTAAGCTGCCATGTGGGTGCTGGGATTTGAACCCGAGTCCTCTGGAAGAGCAGTCAGTGCTCTTAAATGCTGAGCGATCTCTCCAGCCCCCATAGCTCAACTTCGTCTAGCAGTTTCCTGTTACTATCCTACCAAGGGCACTCCACTTCATCTCCTCAGTCTTCATGTTGTTGTTTACAAACTGCAAAAGATATTCCCCAAGAATTCTCTGTGTTCTTCTTTGCTTGAGGCAAAAAGAAGGATCATCCCATCCTTTTTTGCCAGAAATGAGGGACAGTAATGAAAGTCAAAGAACAAATTTTTCCCCAATGCTTATAAACAAAATTTTTTTTTATTATCTAGAAATTTCCCTGTCCTAGGTCTAACACTGTCTCCTTAGTCCAGAGGTTCAACAAGGATAAAACCCTTTTTGACAGACAGAGTTTCAACTGCCTTCTATGAGACAAACCCGTGTATTTGATGTTTTTCTTCTATTTGTAGCACAGGTTACATGCCATGTCAGCTTGTTCAAAGCTTCAACCTTAACACTCCATTAAATGTGAAAGGATAAAATCAGGATAGGTAGTCAAGGAGAGATCCATGCTTCATTTCAGTATTTTTAGTTCCTAAGTCAAGGAAGGAATTCTTAGGAAATTGAAAGTAAATTTGTTTGGAATTTCCGTTTTGCACTGACAAATCTGGTGAGCTCTAACAATTTATAATTGTGTTATTTGTCTTAAGTATTGATGAAATAAGTTCTTTAATTCTGGAGGCTGAAGAGATGGCCCAGTGGTTAAGAGCACTGGCTGTTCTTCCAGAGGTCCCAGGTTCAATTCCCAGCACCCACATGGCAGCACACAACTATCTGTAACTCCAGTTCCAGTGGATCTGACACCCTTACATGCAGGCAAAACACCGATGTACATATAATAAGAATAAATAAATCTTTTAAAATAAAGTCTTTAATTCTAAAAAAAAAAAAAAAAAAAAGTCAGGCATGGTTGCACAAGTACCAGACAGGAGGTCACCAAGTTTGCTGAACACCAGCCTAGCTTCAAGATCAATGAGAGACCCTGTATTCGGAGCAAAAGGTAGAACAGGACAGCAGCATTCTCTTCTCCCCCCACAAGCTTTCATGCAGCCTCTCTCTTACACATACACACACACACCAAGGAAAAAAGAAGGAAGGAAGAGAGAGAAATTCAACCTAATTTCATTGAACAAATCTCATGGAGTGCCTACTCTGTGTCTAACCATCCCTGCCCTTAGAAATATCTATAAAGATGACTTGAATCTCCAAAGAATGGATGTGAGTCTGAGACAAGGAGAGCAACTAGCAGCAGCAAACTGGAAGACAGAAGCCAAGGCCTATGCCTTTCCAGGGGTTCGAGGGGACAGATGGTGAAGACCTGAGGGAGACTGGCCCACCTCAGGCACTGCGTGTGGTTTGTGGGGGAGGAAACCATCACCACTTGGGGATGCCGAGGCTTCAGGGCAGCCAGGTTTGTGGTTCACACAGGAGGCTTCAAGGAAGCTTGGAGCAGAGGAGTACAGGGTCTCTGGTTGATGGCTGCCTGAGTTTTAGATTGCAGAGATCAGGGGGTGTCATGGGAACCGAAATAAGGGCCGGACAGCCCCTAGTTCTTACTATCAGTAAATAATGGCTGTGAATACAGGCATGGAGTGGCCTGTGCTGACACATGGCAGAGGCCAGCTGGGTATAAGCCATGAAGCTAATGACACCCATGTCCTCCTTCCTTCAGTCAAGTCTTTTCCTTCTTTGAGAGGCTTAGACATCGAAGCTTCCTGGGGAGATTTCTGGGAATCAGAAAGGATCCAATCCCATAAGCCCTGGAAGGTGGCATCTTCTCTGACTTACTAAGAATGTAATTTTTAAGTATATAGAGCACTTTTTGTTTGTTTTGTTTTGTCTGTTAAGACGGGGAGAAATCAAGGGTGGTGGTTTCAGGTAATGCTTTTAGCCATTGAGAGCCAGCCTGGTAGAATGTTCTTGGGAGGTGAAAACAAAAAGATAAGGGG